>JBBBDQ010000181.1:2305000-2905000 GCA_037127315.1 Ascarosepion bandense | reverse complement strand
GGATGTGGCACATAGAAAATAAAGATTCTGTTTTTCCGGTTCGCAGTTAAGTGTTGGTCTTCTGCCAAGTCTGTCAGAACTTACAAGACTCTCTGTTTTTAGTATTTAATTTCTGAGATGAGTAATTGTTAATATTCTTGTATTATTTTGAACTAATGTTGTCATCTTGGTTGTTATAGATATTATTATAGGCACAATGTTTTGACCAAATCATTTTGGTCATCATCAGGTGACCATTTATTGGTTGAAATGAAATACTAAATTAGGAAAAGTAGTATGAACCTGCCATCATAACCAAATGTCAAAAACCACCTGATAATAAATATAAAAAAGGCTCCAAAAACACAGCATTAATATCCATTGGGACAGTGTTTTTTTTTTTGTAATCATTTCACCCCGAGCAAGGCAGAAATGCCACTGATGTGCAGGGGGCTACATAACTGTAAAAAGATTAATTAGAAAAGAATGAGGAGTACAAACTAGTTAGAAAGGAACAATAGAAAGCTGAGAAAGCAGGTGCGATGACAGATACATAGGTGGAGAGAAAGGGAAGGTTATATGGGGGGTGGGGAGAGAGCTAGAGTCCAGTGGTTAGTAGATGAGTATTGACTTTGCATTTAAATTTCTGGAGGTTGTAGCCGTCAGGAAAGCAAGAATATGGGAGCGAGTTCCACAGGCGGGAAGTGCGAGGGAAGACGCTGCAGGAGTAGAATTGTCGTCTGCATTTGGCTAACCTGACTGTGAATGGGTGGGACTCAGTTGCCAGTCTGGTTGCACGAGTAAACACCTGTTGAGGAGGCACCAGTGACTTAAGTTCATCCAAGCAGGAGCCATGAAAGTATTTATAGAACAGACAAAGGGAGGCCACATTTCAACGGTGGGGAAGTGGCTGCAGTCGAGCCGCCAGATCAGTACCTATCACATTACAGACTCTCTTTGGAGCCTGTCAAGAACACTGAGGAGAACGGCAGGGGCACCTGACCATAAATGGCAGCAGTACTCCATGCACGGACAGATGGTTGACTTGTATATATGCAGGATGGATTCAGGTGGAAAAAACATCCTGGATCGACATAGTAACCCAACCTTCTTAGCAGTAGATTTAGCTATGGATTCAATATAGTGGTTCCATTTGAGGTCTGAGGACAGGGTAAGTCCGAGGAGGCGTAGTGTATTGATTCTCTGGGAGAATCGCTTGGTCCATGCTTATGGGAGGCAGGAGAGGTTGTCTGTAATGGTTGACAGACAACAGCTTGGTCTTAGAGGAATTGAAGTTGACAAGCCACTTCTTGCCCCAGTTCACCACAGAGTGTAGATCCCATTCAAGGTAAGCAGTGAGATTATGTCTGTCTGCCACGACAGGTTTCTTACTGGTGCGGGAGTATATTGTAGTGTCATCTGTGTAGATGCCTACTTGGGGCACCAGCATTCGTGCTGTAGGATGAAGAGGCACGCCCATTCAAAACGCCCTTTATTTTGTGGTTATTTAAAAAAGATTGGATTAGGTCAAGCAGGCAACCGGTAATACCATAACCCTGTAGTTTGCATAGGAGGCCAGGGTGCCAAACCCTTTCGAAAGCCTTGGAGATGTCCAGAGCAACTGCGCGAGCCTCATCAAGGGCCTGTAGCATGTGCTCCGTTACGGTTGTTAGCAGGTTGGCCATGGACCTGGCAAAGCGGAAGCCATATTGCCTGTCAGAGAAGAGTTTGTGTGCAGTGAGATGATGAACTATTTCAGCATTGATTATGGCCTTGAATACTTTCCCGAATATCGGTAGAAGACTGATAGGGCGATAGTTGGATGGGTCCGAGGGTTCACCACAATTCTTATATACAGGAACGACTGAAGAGAACTTCCAGCATGCAGGAAAGCAGGAAGCAGAAAGGCAGTAGTTAAACAGTTTAGAGAGGACAGGGGAAAGTTCAGGAGCACACCTCTTAAGGACTATCACCGGGATTCCATCATCTCCACTTGCCTTATGGGGGTCAAGTTTTGAAATTACTCAGGATACTACTGTCGGGGTAATATATATGTCATGCAGTTTGGCCTTAGTTCTAATAGGGAAGTTGGGTGGGTGTACTCTGGACAAGTCAAATGTGGAGTTGGAATGAGAATCTGCGGGCAAAGCACTTAGCTTTGTCCGCAGATGACGTGAGAACCTCAAATTCATGGATTAAAGGAGGTATTGAGGATTTCTTATTGTTGAGCACTCGTTTGCAAATCCTCCAATAATCCTTGGAGCCGAACTTGCAGTCAGCTATGCGCTGTCGCATTCTCTCAGCAAACAACCATTTGGCATCATTTAGGGTTCTCTTGCACTCATTGCGAGCAGATATGAACAGGCGCCTATTGTGATCAGATGACTGTCTCCAGAATAGATGGAAGTAATGGTTCCTGTGGGCAATGGCGGCTGAGCAGGCTGGAGAGAACCACGGAGAGGAATGAGATTTTAAGCAATACTTCCTGGTGGGTATGAAGGCATCAATGCCAGCTTTCACCCATGATGAGACCTCAGAGGCACAGTCATCAACTGACAGGTCAAACACTTTTCCCCAAGGGACGTCGCAGAGGAAATTGTGAAAGGCATTCCCAGTCAGCTTTTTGGTAGAGGTAGGAGGTCCTATAGGTAGGGGGCTCCTGGGGGGAGGAGTGAGATTGGAAAGAAATACTGAGAGAGACTACAGTGTGGTCGGAGTTGCCGAGAGGGCAAAGCTGCGAGACTTGATAGGCGTCAGGCGCAGAGGTGAAACATATATCTAGTAGTCAGGAATGGCCCGAGGGAGTGCTTAGGAAGCGAGTGGGGAAGTCCACCACTTGTGTAAGGGATTGGGAAATAGTGAAGTTCATGGCGTGAATGCCCGCTGGATCAGTAATGGCGTTTTCAAGCCACTCAGAGTGATGGGCATTAAGGTCTCTAAATACAAATATGTGGGCGAATGGGTGATAGGAAATAGCCTTATCTATGTCGTCAGCAATGCTATCTAGTAGGGAGCAGTTAGGAGAGGAGGGAGAACGGTAAAGAAAGAATAGGTAACTAACCGAACTGAGGCGAGACAGGTGGAGACATATGTATTGGTGGTCAGTAGATTCGAGTGAAGCCACCCTAGCTATGGGGAGGTGTTCGCTGACGTAGACACCCAGCCCATGCATGTGGACAGTGGAATCCTTTCTTAAGAGGGGAAGATAACCAGGGATGGAGAGGTCAGAGGAGGGAATAGCTAGTTTTGCAGAGTGCAAGGATGTCAGGGGACTTTTCATGCAGGAACGCTTCTACACTAGGAAAGTTAATACGAATGCCGCGGATATTAGTGAAAGAAAGGTTAATGGGTTTGTTTAGGTGGTTTGAATTTAACTGGTTTAGGGTTGTTTCTGATTTGTTTCGTCATGTTTTTGTTTATAGAAAGGGACCTAGGGTAGAGGATACAGGTGGTCATTATCCACGATCTGTGCTGGGAGGGAAACTGGCTAGGGCTGCAACAAGGTGTGGCCTCGGGGTTGCCCACCAAAAGCGCTTGCAGGGACACCTATCCATGCGTGACATGGCACTACAAGAACCCCGATATTATACAACTGTTGATCAGAGCAGCCGCTCTTGATGCTACATGGATATAGAGTCTAGTTGTCATCTAGTGGTCATGAGTTCAGTCCTTGAATCTGGTAGTGATACAGCAATACAACAGAAGCAAACAATAACTGATATCACTGGATCAAAGTATCACAATAATCAACAGATATCAGCCA
Organism: Ascarosepion bandense; assembly: GCA_037127315.1. Lineage (NCBI taxonomy): Eukaryota > Metazoa > Mollusca > Cephalopoda > Sepiida > Sepiidae > Ascarosepion > Ascarosepion bandense. The sequence goes on along the minus strand of JBBBDQ010000181.1, from coordinate 2,901,258 downwards.
ATAAATGGACACCTGATAATGACCAGAGAGTACTTGGTCAAAACAATGTCTATAATAATGTCTATATCAACTAAGATGACAACAATAGTTCAAAATAATACAAAATATAGATAAATCATTGAGCTTAGACTAAGTGTTAAATCATAATAATTCCCTTTACCCATTCCCTTAAAATTAGGAGGACTGATTGAAAAGAATTTATGAGCCTACATGACGGTTTTTTTTGAGGCAAATGAAAACCTTGCTTTCACAGAGATTAACTGGTGAGCTGAGAAGAAGATGAAAATAAATTTTTGATACTATGCAAAATTGTTTTGGGACCAATGAAAAACTTGTCTTCACAGAAATTAGCTAATGAGCTAAGAAAAAGAAAGAAAAGAAGTAGCAAGCATTTGAAAAATTCCTTTTGATATAAAATGAGAAAAATTAAATTAATAATAGAAGAGTGCCTGAAGTCATGTAAAAAGTTTTATTTCTGTTTACCACATCCAGCATTGAAGCTTTTGCCAGGGTCAAATGACTAGCTGATTATATTGTCAGCCTTTTAACCAAGCATGCAGCACTTCAAAAACTTTTTTCAATAATTCAACTAAGCTAAGTATTTCAAACTATCTTTCTTCTTCATTTACCTTTGAATGCATACAACCATATATCACTTTGGTGGGCAACAAACTCTCTAACTTTTTTTTAAACATTTTTCAATATTATTTTGTGACAGATCATTTAATCTGTTGCATGAACATTTCCTTTTCATGACACTTTGTTAAAACTATGAACTTTAAAAATTTCTTATTTATTTTCATGTGTTGGGCTACTAATACAACTTCAAGTGTGTAAATTCATCAATAAATTCCTTGTCTTATTTTGTTAAGAAAGTTGAAAAAAAAGCTGCCAAATCAGGATCGATTACATTGCTGATCTTTTGGATTTTGTCAAGAACCCTGAGGTAAATAGCAGGAGCACCCAACCAGATATGGCAACAGTATTCAATGCATGGACAAATGATAGATTTGTACATGTACAAGATGGATTTCAATGAGAAAAGCTTCCTAGCCTGACACAGTGACTCAACCTTCCTAGCAGTAGATGCAGCTATTGATTTGATGTAGTTGTTCCACTTGAGGTCAGCTGAGAGTGAGGTTGAGGAGGTGCAGTATATTGCTTTCTGGGAGACTATTGTGATCCATACTGATAGAGTGTTTCCTCGTCATTATCATTCTTCATTAATCTTCTTGGCATCAGTAAATCACCTGTTGATTTTAACCCCAAAGCCTCACACTGCTAGAAGCTTTCTTCACAAAAAATCTGCTGAAAAATGTTTGAAATCAAACCACTGTTAAAAATAAACGCTGTGCATTTAAAGAATGATGTTTTTGGAGCTGTCTATGAATTCTTCCATGTTTCCTTGTTCTTTATAAAATAACCTTTTGTATTTTTCTGAAACTAGAGATCAAAATCTAAACATGAATTTTAGATTAACAGTTTTGTAAACCCTACCCTATTAGGACTGGGGTTTTAATATTCAGGGTGGAAGAGAGCCATGACTTCTGGCTTCATACTTGCAGCACTTATAGAATTTTTTAAAAACATTTCACTCCACACAAAGGCTTTTGACTCATGACATTGAAACACTAGTTCCCATACAATCACTGAAGTTAAGCAACATTGAGCCTAGTCAGTACCTAGACAGATTACAGCTGGGGAATACCCGAGTGCTGAGTGGTGTAATGGATAAATGGCTCAGAATTTTTAATCAGAGATCTGCATTCCAATTCCCATCGGTTTTGTTATATTCACTTATATGCAAATACCTTTGCGAAAGGTATGAGTCTATCTCTTTTCCCCCACCTATGGGTTGATTACTAAGGCTTTATCACTAAACTGTTATCTAAAAAAAAAAAGAGTCTTAAAATCTGAAAATATTTTCTAGCTTTAAATAACCTGCAAAGAGTTAATAGGACACAGAAAACAAATCAATCAAGCAATCACTCCAAGAAAGGTGATAATGCCACTAAGACGCAAGAGGAGTGAAAGAGAATGAGATTTTAGTGAAGGGAAAGGACAATAAAAGAACAGTGTTCAGGAAGACTAAAGATGGAGACTGTTGTTGCATTTAAATTTTTGAAGATTGTAGGTTGCAAGGAAACAAGAAATCAGGAAAAAGAGTTCTCAAAGGTGAGAAGTTCAAGAAAAGAAATAATTAGAACAGAATTTATAGTTACATCTAAGCCAGTTCAATGATAAAACAATGAGACATTTAAATTCAAGTGGTTGAGGAACCAAGGTGGAGAGCTCATTAGAAAAACTACCATGAAAATATTCATAGAAAAAAGAGTGAGAAATCATATCATGGCAGTGGGAAAGTGCTTGAAGTTGAAATGCCATATCAGGAACTGGTGAAATTACAGGCATTTCTTTGGATTTTTGTCAAGAATCTCAAGATATATAGCCGGAGCACCAGACCAGATATAACAATAATATTCAAATTGCAGATTTATAAATGTACAAGATGGATTCTGATGAGAAAAATTTTACTGTTCTATTTTTATTCCATTTTCTACGTAAAATTTGTTTTCAATGAAATCCTGGTTATTTTATGACAGCTGTAAGTTTGAATTATCTTTTATTTTGTTTTTATGATTTTCTTTCCGATTAAGGCATGGGAAAGTGTTACCCAGTTGACGTTCACCCAGAAACGTTATGGCTATGCTGATATTGAAGTGAATTTCTTGACAGGAAGACATGGAGATGGCAGCCCATTTGATGGCAATGGAGGAATACTTGCTCATGCTTTTTTTCCATATGACAATTCTCCTGGCCTTTCAGGAGATGCCCATTTTGACGCAGATGAAGACTGGGGATCGGAAATGGATCTGAACACAAGTAGGTTTTAAATACCAGTTCAATATTCTTCTTCATTGCTTCCAAGTGAGATAGACCTGTAGGCAAGGTTTAACAATCATAAACTTAGGTCATGATAGGGTGCTTGGAAAGAGAGAAAAAATTTGTTAATCTTTTCTACTGTTCATGGTTCATTACAGGCATTAGTATATCAGTCAGTTAAGTGCCATATGTGATATATGCTTTGGGTGATCATGTCTTGAAAGAGACATGGTTGACTGGGCAGATTTTCTTGCAGTAGACTGCTATAGAACCTGATCTGTCCTATTATTTAATCCATAGCTGGAGAGAAAAGAGATGGATTAATATCTTTCCCAAGGTATGCGCAAAAGTGAATGCAACAAATTTAACTGGAATTCAAACTTGGCTCTCCGATTTCTCTATCCAAGCTGATATCCACTGTCCCATAATGCACATACATTAATATAAACTGACTCTTTAACAGAAGAGATGAATAAAATAACCCAAAGAAATGAATTCCAAAAGTGAGTTATGCATGAAAACATTTTAATATCTAAGGAATTAAAAGATTTTTATCTATACAAGGGTTGTTCAAATAGTTCTAAACTTCACCTAGAAGAAGTTAGAGAAAGAAAGTTTTTCACTGTTTTTCAATATTGTCTCCCTTGAACTGAAATGTGAAAGCATTAAATGAATTAATGTACTTAATGCTTACATGACATAATTAAAATGATCTTCTGTGCTGTTCCTGCTCTGCTTGATTTCTGCAGGTGACTTCTTCACGGTTGCATAGGAAGGAGAGTCCTCAGCAATTGTCTGTACCATGTCCTCATGGGTTTCCTTGGGTGTCATACCGTTCTTTTGCAGATACTTTATGATTGCTCGGGCTTCTTTTTTGTTCATTTTCATATTTGTCACGCACTACACACCTTTGTATGGGTCTCATCTGCATAGAGTTTGAAAGAAATCTGAATTAGTTTTTCCAGTTTCATAAAAAGTGGTAGTGTGCTGCCACAAAAAAAAATATGTTCTGATATGGCTCTTCTTTCGGGATGAGGCTTAACCCTTTGTTACAGTTGTAACAAATATGCAATAAAGGGTTAAAAATTTTGAACAAGCTTTGTAATTCAACATTATTTTGTATAAATTTGAATATTATACTTAAGAATTTAAATGTTTTATTTACAATCCAACATTATTTTTTATTGTTTTAAACTGTCATGGTGGCATCACTAACAAACTGAATGAACTCTTCCAACCATTACTTATACCCTCCCCTCACTAGAGGTGAGAGGAAGTAACCTAAGGAGAGCGCCCTCAGAGTAGCCCAAAATCAGCCGAGAATCTTGAACTACGAACACTGCTACCTTAATGACCATTATGAGTCCCAGTTCTAAGGCTGAAGGTTGAATCATAATATTCCACACTAGCTCGTATTATCGTTCCTACTAACCAAGTTCCAAGTCTTGTATTCTTCCCGTATTTAATATATATTTATATTTTCCTATTGAACAGGTAATGAAGAGGCTCATCCCTTGTTTCCTGTTTAGGATGCGGTTTCAGTTTTCTCTTTTCCAATCTTTTCACTCTTTTCCTTTATTTTTTTTTTTTTCAACTTGGAGTGAGATATACTGTAAAACTATCGCCCTGGTTCTCCCACCCTCCACCCGCATCCTATTGAACAGGTGAAGAGGCCTTCATCCCTTTGCTTTCCTGTTTAGGATGCGGTTTGCCAGTTTCCGGTTTTCTTTCTTTTTCCAATCTTTTCTTTTCACTTCTTTTCCTTTATTTTTTTTGTTTTCAATTGGAGTAGATAGACTAAACTATCGCCCGGTTCACACTCCACCCACATCTATTGAACAGGTGAAGAGGCTCATCCCTTGTTTCCTGTTTAGGATGTGGTTTCCGGCTTTCTCTTTTCCATTCTTTTTACCCTTACGTAGCCCCCTGCGCATCAGTGGCGTTACCGCCTTGCTTGGGGTGATATGATTAAAAAAAAAAAAAAAAAAAATTTGGTTGTTCATGCATTATTTTTACTGGACCTTTAACCGGGTCCACAACATAAACATTATATTTAGTGGAGAGCAGATGTCTTTGTTTTTAAAGCAATGTTGTCACGGTAGAGTAATGGATTGTAACTTGGATTGAGAAATCAGAGAACTGAATTCAAATATCATTTGAGTTCATTGCATTCACTAATAACCTTGTGTCGCACATCCAACTTTTCTCCCCATCAGCTATGGATAAATAGTAGGACAGGCTCTGTTTTGTAGCCTTGGGTGGCAACTAGTTTAGGAGAAAGAAAATACTGAATTCAAAACTGTATGCTGCTTTGGTAAAGCACATACCATGCAGTTAAGGAAAGTATGATTGATTCCTTTTTTAGAAATATACATCTAACTTCCTGTAGGTGTTGACCTAACTGTCCACTTTTATATTTATATTTACACATGCTCTGTTCTAAATATTCAGCATTTCATCCAAAAATATATTTTACCTTAAAACTATATTTTAATCATCTCTTTCTCTCTCTCTCTCTCTCTCTCTCTCTATATATATATATATATATAGAGAGAGAGAGAGAGAGAGACAATCTTGATAATCTTATATATATATATATATATATACTTTTTTTTAATCATATCACCCCGAGCAAGGCGGGAACACCACTGATGGGCAGGGGGCTACATGAGAGTAAAAGGATTAGAGGAGAATGAGGAGAAGGATGAACCAGTTAGAAAGGAGCAAGAGAAGGATGGGAATACAGGTGTGATGACAGTTGCGAGGGTGTAGAGAAAGGAAAGGGATATACAGGACAGTGTGGAAAGAAGTAGGGTCCAGTAGTTAAGAGATGAGAATTGATCTTGCATTTAAATTCCTGGAGGTTGTAGCCATCAGGAAAGCTAGAATAAGGAAGTGAGTTCCACAGGCAGGAAGTACGGGGAAAAAAAACTGCAGGAGTAGAATTGTCGTCTGCATTTGGTTGATCTAACTGTGAATGGGTGAGACCCAGTTGCCAGTCTAGTTGTGTATTTGGGCAACAATCCTTTTTTTCTACAAGTTTCATTAAAAAATGACTGACAATGTACTGAGATTGAGCATTTTATTCAGTTTTTCTTGTGATTGTATAAGTTTTTGCTTTCCTGGATGTAAAGTATAAAACATAAAAGTGGACGATGACATCAACAATGCAATCTTCAGGCCTGAAAAAAAAATCAAAATATCCAAGGATAAGGTTAATAACAAATTTGATAGATAGAACTTTTTGATATTATTCAACCAAATATGAAGAAGAATTTATATATATATATGTATATATATATATATAGTTATCCACAGATCTGGTTTGCTGTATCACAACTCATCAGTACGGTTAGACATCCAATTGTTTTTAGCCAGGATTGAAACCTGACTGAATTGATTTCAGTCGGTGATTCTACCTCTGAGCTATGGGCACTCATTGGAAGAAGGCAGACTTTTAGCGTGTTATGTACAATGTACACATACCTGTAGCTGAATGAACAATGTGTAGATGCTTGAGTAGCTATTGTTTTTTCAAAGCTTACAATTCTTCTAGAGTGCTCAACCAAGGTGTAAGAGCATAGAGAGAGAGAGAGAGAGAGAGAGAGAGAGAGAGAGAGAGAGAGAGAGGCAGATAGACAGACAGAAAGAAAGGAGTCAAACCTATTCTGTTCTTTTTAGTTAAGCTTTGTTTGGCTCCCAGGAACTGCTGATAAGTTTCTGTTGTGGAAACAAATATCCTTTTAGTAATTAGATCAACTAGATCCTAATTTATTGTGTTAAAATTGGCTTCCAATTGAATCAAAATTTATTTCTTTAGGGGCATAACCTCCTATACCAATTGGTTAATCATTTGAAATATCTTTGAGCTAAAATTTGTTGTGATTGGTTTTGAACCTGTTGCAGAAATCAACACTTTTGATACAAGTATGTGAATGTAGTATAGTAAATATTTATTAACTTCTGGAACATTTGTCCTGCAAACAATATTGGTGAACTCATGTGAGTCTGAATAAAAATAAGTGTCGCAAAGCATGGAATTTAAACCTGACAACAATAAAATGTGTGCTATTAACAAAAAGAATTACATGCATACACAATTGAAATCAAAGGAAAAACATTAAAATAGCTATAAGCATGTACTTGTTTGTGTGTGTGTGAAACAAGCATGTGTGTGTGTGTGTGTGTGGAAGAGAGAGAATTCAATAGTAAAATCAACAGGGAGTAATGAATGCACCCCAGCAGGAGACACTTTATATACACTCAACTGCATCTTAAAGCAAAAGAAAAATTAGAAAGAGATGGAAATGTTTGCCTATTCATAGACTTAAATAGTACCACCTAATAGGTGCCTTGGCAAAGACTGGACTATCAAACTTGAGCCTCATTTTCCACATCAAAATTTATTAATCAATTCTTATAAATCATCTGGCTTTTTTCATAATTAGTTTTTAAATAATCTCCACTAAAGTAAGTGCAATAAAGAAACCTAGCCTAATTTAATATAGGAATTAAATCTCTTATGTATTTTTCAACCAAGAAAATCCCATCAGAAGCTTTGTTGGATAAATAATAATTACTAGGACAAATACTGGCCAATATTAACAAATGTAGTTGTAGACCTACCACATGTTATTTTTTAACCATTTAAAAAAACAATAATAACTCTTTTCACCCTTCTTGTAAATTCAAAAAGATTTTCACAAGCCAGTATGAAATTATTTTCTAATTAATTAAAACCTTGTATTCAAAACGTTCACAATTTTATGTGAAATTAGATTTTGAATCCAATGTGACACGATAACTAGGCGTATATTAAGGTGGATTTGTAAAATATGTATTTTATTATAATAGATTAAAATAGAAAATGATTAAGAATAGAAAAATAGTTTAAAAACATGTGTTTTGTTTAACGAAAGTGAAAAAGAAGAGGAAAAAATAAATAAAGGCTTTTTCTTTTATAAGGAAATTTGTGGAAGAGAAAAGGGTATCAGATTACTGTTAAATCCTACCAGTGTTCCAATAAATATTTGACTAAGTGATTTGATGTGATAAAAGATAAAGTTTAGGAAATAGATTTTTGAGTGACCAGGTCAAAAACTGTCTTTACTGTATCTTGACCACACATTAAGAAAAGTTAATAGAATTTTCCCTTTCTCCAGGCAATAAAAAAAACACCTGGTTATGGGTAAAGTGTCAGGGCTATAAAAACATCCGCGGCCTTCACACGAAGCTTTATTAAGATAAAAAGTTAAAAAAATCCTCGAAAATACTTGGAGGCTTAGTGCAGACATCCCGTTTACACATCAAAGGAAGCAAAATTTAAGTACCTTGAAATTTTGGACTTACAGTTGCCAATGCTTATCGCCTGGTGGTTTAGTCACTTCTGATTATTTTAAATAAATACAAGTGATTTTTCTGAGCCGATCAGTTGAATTGAGTTAGTTCAGCCGGGTGTGTGCTTGAAGTAGAAACTCCGTTCGTCTTGAGTCAGTCGGTTCGGCATTTGATCTCCATTAATTAGAGTTAGAGCTGTGTGTCACATTGCCTCCCCCAACTGAAAGACTAACTCTAAATGAAATAAAGCATTGATTTAACTCATCCAAGTCGTGGAAGTTCGTTTCTTATAATTAATCTTGTATCCCCAGCTTGAGACTCCGACTTTTTCAACCAAACCCCGGCAACATCACAGCATGGAGAATGGCTGCCGGAGAAATTGTTCGGATCCTCCACTAGGGTGTTACACCAATTACGGATATAAAAATAGAAGCATACTTCTTCTCGGGGTTCAAAACAATTTCTAAGGCCTGTTTGATTTATACATGCACACACACACACACACACACACACACACACAATTGAAGAGATGTGCCAGCAGCTGTTGACTAAGGTTTTGTCTATGCACAAAAACATTAAGCTGACTGTGATAAAGTAAATCTGTTCACATATTTCACACTATACCAAGAACTTTATAAAACAAACTTTACTGCAAGGAAAATTGAACATTGTATTGTTTTTGTATATTTCTGAAGAAAAGAATATATAAATGTTATTTCAACTGTGTTCCATTTCTACTTTTCTTTCGGAGGAAAACTTTTTTATGTTTCACTTAAAAGATGTGCTGTCGTTAAATGTTTAGAATCTCAACACTCAGATAGCAAGAAAAAGCTGAGCAGATGGGAACCAAACAGCATCATTATCTTCTTACATTTACCTTTTAATTAATTTTTCATTTTTTATAGCTGCTGACCTTTATTGTGTAGCCGTGCATGAATTTGGCCACAGTCTGGGTCTGATGCATTCTCGATGGCCAATTTCAATCATGTGGCCCTGGATGAAAGGTGACTGCACCTTATCCAAGTTTGACATTGCAGTCATTCAGAAAATTTATGGTAAGTTGAAGATCTATCTCATGTTAAATAGTACTTAACATATATCTCGCTATGTAAGTCAAAATTTTGCCCCTGTCAACCCCTGATAAAAAATCCTTTAAAAAATCATTTTGAGTTATACTCAGATGGTTAACACTGAAACCTCTTTACCTGGCACCGTAGTAGCCTGGTGAATGCAGAATGAAATTTGTATGATTCTCAGTGAATTAAATTAATTCTTACGAATCAAAAAAGTGGTAAAATACAAAAAATAATGAGTTATATAAGTATGAAAGCATGATCAACTGAACTTTATAGATTTTTAATTAAATACAAATAAAATAAATCATTAATTAAAACAAACTGGCTAACAAATAAATGCTCAAGTTGTATGGAGTAACTTTCAGGAGAGGCCTTTTATTTTACTCACCTTTAACACTCTCTCTCTGATTTAATGACCACATGCTGTCATAGAAAAAATACATCAATTGTTAGACACAGATTGATATAGATTCCTCTTTACATTTGCCTCTTTCTTTCTTTCTTTTTTCTTTCTTTCTTTCTCCCACAATATAACTTTTAACAATTATGAATTAATTCCCTTTTATTTTTGCCCCTTACATTGTTTAATTTTTAATTCTTAATTCTAAATTTTACTTCTTAATTTTGTTTTTCATTTTATTTTTATTTTATTTTACTTTATCTTATTTTTATTTAAAATTTTAAAATTTGAATTTTTCATACATTTTTTACATACATGTAATATTTGAATATTTAAATTTTTAAGACATGATTTACGCCCTTTTGATTTCTTCTTCCTGCATTTCATTATTTTTTATTTCTTGTTTTAATTTAAAATTTTTATTTTAAATGTTTATCCACATGTAACTGTAGAATATATATAAATTTTTAATCTTGTCTAATAACAAGGTTAAAAGTAGAAACTTAACTTTATAAGATTTAATGCCAATGAACATTGAGTAAACTTAAATTCAAATCTATTAAACTTTCAGTTATGCACCTGATGATTGTATAATGCATGAAATGCCGAGTTGTGCTATAGACGTAGGATAATGTGTATATTTATTAATACTATATATATATATATATGCTCACACACCCTGATTGAGCACTCTGGAAGAATAGTAGACTTTGAAAACAGTAGCTACTCTGGCATCTACGCATTGTTCATTCAGCAATGAATTAGAACACTCTCAGCTATTGGGCATGTATAATGATAATATACACGCTAAAAAGTCTGCCTTCTTCTACCGAGCACCCATGGCTTAGAGGTAGAATTGCTGACTGATGCCAATTCAGTCGGGTTTCAATCCTGGGTAAAAAGTTATTGGCTGTTTAACCGTACTGATAAGCTGTGATACAGCAAAACAGATTTGTCAGTGGATGACTATATATATATATATCACATAGTGATGATCCACATATACTGTCTTAATAATATGTATAGGAAAAACTACTAAAAAGTTGCAAGTTTAAAAATGTATTTTTTTGACAGTATTTATTTATTTCTATTATTATATATGATATTTCAGACCTTCCTCGGCCTTTCATCAGAAACAAATGATTTTAAAATTTAAATTAGAAATGTATTCGTGATGAGCGTTTGTGGAGAGATTGTTTACATCATGTGACGCAGAAAGCGACAGATTTTTTTAATATTTGTAAACGTAAACCTATCTTTAATAATACTTATAAATGTTGTTTTAAAGAAAATTTTTTAATTGTATCTAAAAAATTTTTAACTATTGAAATATTTATAAAGATTTAAAATACCTAAGTCCCTATTTAACCCTAGCCTGTATGTATTTAATTTTAAAATCCAGTATTTTTCTTTCTTTTTGCGTGAGTATGTAGAACTAAAATCAGAATCTATTAGTAAACATTTGCAGTTTTCTAATGTGTATCCTGGATTTTAAAGAGGAAGGCGGACTTTAATGTGTTATATACAATGTAAACACACGCCAGTAGCTGAGAGTGTTCTATCTATCTCAGTCTGTTCATATCTATCTATCTATCTATCTATCTATCTATCTATCAGTCTGTTCTATATCTATCTATCTATCTATCTATCTATCTATCTATTTCAGTCTATTCATATCTATCTCAGTCTATTCATATCTATCTATCTATCTCAGTCTATTCTATCTATCTATCTATCTATCTATCTATCTATCTATCTATCTAAGTCTGTTCATTTCTATATATATATATATATATATACATATCTATTTCAGTCTGTTTATTTCCATCTTTCTATCATTATTAAAACTCACCTAATGTATATCTCTTTTACCGGAACTCAATCCCAGTTTTTTTCTCCATGTTATGAAATTTTTTCTATATTTATTTCTTTATTTCAAAATATAACTTCCCAAACAAGCCCCAGATTTTCAAACAAGCAACTGTTTCTGTTGTTCTCTGTAAAAATGAGCTTTTTCTTAACCAAAAGGACCTGCCTCGAACCAGAAATGGAGACGACAGCGGCCCACAGCTCGCCCTCCACAAACTACTCACCCATTCATTAAACCTAACTGGCCAACAGTAGCAACAACTATGACATCTACACCTTCCCCATCAACAACATCAACAACACCAATACAAACTGTAACAATGAATCCAACATCTACGGCATCAATTCTTACTACTAATCATCTTAACACTATTGCACGCACTGTACAATTGACAAAGGAAAATACTGATACTTCTCTAACAACTGATTATGAAAGTTCTTCTGCTGGATCTGTTTCGATGATTGTTACACAAAAAGACGGATCTTCATCAAGGTCAAATGCATTTCCAATTACATCAAGTTTTGTAAATTTATTTCAGCCATCAATCACAATGGCTAATTTTGTTTCAACTCCAAAGGAGAACTTCCAGACCCAGGAAACAACAACACCCAAGACTCTTCCAGTACAAAATTCCCAGGCATCACCAACTACATTATCTTACACAAATAATTTACCATCTAAAAATTCACTATCAACACTAAGTAGTTTATTTTTACAAACCTCATCTATTCCGGACAATATATCATATAAACAAAAATCATCTCGGGTTCCAAATCTTGAAAAGAATGGTTTCTTACCTCAGATTCAACCCAGTGATCCACAATATTTTTCTGATGAGTTATATTCCACTGAAAATGGTTTGCTTTTGAAAAGCTCACCATCTGAGCCAAATACCACACTATCTGAAAACACACAGTCACACCTAAATGTTTTATATTTTATGAACACCTTCTCTACCCCAAATAGTTTGTCATCTCTGAGCCAATCTTCGTGGCAAAATGATATATCATCTGAACCTCCAAATTTTAACTCAAATATCTTAACATTTGTAAGCACATTGTATACTCAAAATGGCTTATCTCAAAACCTGTCATCTCAGCCAAAAGATTCCTTACTTGCAAGCTCACAATCTGAACCAACACATTCGCCACTTGTGAACAATTTCTCTCTCAAAAAAACTTTAACCTCTGATCCACATAGCTCACCATCTGCAAACCCTTTCCATACGTATAAGAATCATCTTAAACATCCTCATTATCTGAATGAAATAAATCAAATAAATATGTTGAGTCAAATTCCAACATCATCCTTGAATCCACATCTTCCTTTGGAGACTTCAGAAGATCCTCTCTCCTTGGCTGACACGTCTTTGTATGATTATCAGCATATCCAAATATTTGATCCAGCAGAAAGAAACAGAATTAAAGAGAAAGTTTCAAGGTCAATGTTAATGGCCAACACAGAGCAGTTAATTCAAGCATTGACATCAGTAACAAGTCAACCAAAATCCAGTGCAGCCAATTACCAAGGAACATCACAACTTTCAGATATTAAAAACTCCTTAAAAATCAAAGCTCAGCATTCCCCTGATGAATCTGGCATGTATCTGTTACCTGAAAGAAATTCATCTTTTCCCATTACTCAGCTCTACAAAACAGCAACAATTTCCATGACAACAAAGCCAGTTGGTTCATCAGATGAACTTAAATGGATGTTGACTCCAGCGTCACAAGTAACAATAGATTCTGAGCCGACAATCCCAATACAAACTTTTCCTGAGATCAGGGTTAGTTTACACTTGAAGAAAATTATTTACAATGAATCTGCCTTACGGACAGACTCATACTTTGATCCATTACCATCCACACAAATTCTTCTTTTTGATGAAGCAAATAACCGTGAGAGTAAAGAGAAAAATTTTCTGATTGCAACAGAACAAGAGAATGGGGAGGTTTTTAGATTGAAACACAAACTGGATAAAACAGATCAAAATGGTAGAAAGACTATTAAAAAAAAAGAACAAAATTTTCGAAGGATTTTATCAAGACAAAACCATATCAAAAAAACATAATATTCTTAAAGAGACATCTAAAGGAAAATCACAACAAATTCTCCCAATATTTCACAAAAACTCTTATAAGTTACGACCCACTACTTTCAAATATAATAAAATCTACAAAAAATTACAGCCAACACAGACTCTGATTTTGGATAAGAAAAAAAGACCGTCTTCTAATTTGAGATTTCATTTGATATCATCTGAGGCAGTTCCAGGTTTTGGTAAGGCTTTGAGACAACAGAACCAGGAAAGGGAAGTATTTTTGCCATCTTCTTTGCAGAAATCTGTAAGGAGCAAGTTCCTTAAAAGCTCTGCCCATTCTACAAGCCACGTTCCATCTGTTGACCCAAACACATCAAGTTTGTCATCATCTACCACTCTCTTTGCAGGTGGTGCCGATGCCAAGAGAAATCGCCAATTTCAAGTGGTTGGTGGCAAGAAAAGGGTGAAAATATTCAAACCAAGATTCCGTCAAAAGATGCGCATGCAACAGTTCATTCAAAATTTACTTTATTCTACAATGCATATGATACCACGTCAAGGACACCCAAAGCTGAATCTGTTGACTACTCCAAGCCTGCACCAAAGTGTAGAGGTGAGCATGAGAACGCTGTCAGCCCCTCCTACAAATCATGTCTTGTCTCATGTAGCTACCCCACCCTTTAAAGCTGAAACTTATTTGATACCTGAAGCATTATCACATAAATTTTTAAGTGATCAGACATCCCCAACAACTCAAAAATGGACTGGAGACACCCAGAGAAGCTTACCCCAAATACTGAATTTTCAAGCCCAAGACTCTGTAAAAAATTATCTGCATGACCCACTTCAGGTATTGTCCATTGATCAGCATACCACACCTTTGCAGATGATGCAAAATCCCCTTGAACAAGAACAGCCAATATCCAAAGGCCAAGGGCATAATAATAGAAATTCTAACTTACAAGCAAGTTCATTTTTGCCATTCAGGTTGAAGGACCAGGAAAATGTTCAAACAACGTCTGAAACAATATTTCACAAGATTGTAACACCCCACCAGCAACAGCAGATGTTACCCATGTCTATTTATGCAAAGAAATTGAAAGAGAATCAAGAAGAAACAGTATCGTCATCTCGGATTCACAAGCGGTCTCTTGCCGAAAGTACTCTGAACGACGAGACAACACTAAGTGAAAATTGGATGTCTAAATACTCCCCAACAATAGCAACCTCCCCATCTTTTGTTTCACAATCAACTTTCTATAGATATCAAGTTGACATCATGAACATTCCCTCAAGAGAAGATAATTCAATAAGAAACATTTCTGAGAGATATAACCATTATTCAGAGAGAGATGAATTTAAGACACTAACAATGACAACAACAGATTCAAGGACATTTATGCCGATGAAGCCATGGTGCTCTAGTTCTGTTCAAATTGATGCTGCTACTGTTGATGGAAATGGAACTATCAACATATTTGATGGTAAGTGTTTTTTTTTCTTTAACATATATAATTGTATAAACTATAGATTCAGTTAAGTGCCATACGTGATACACACTTGGGCAATCATCTCTTGCGATTCATCATTGACTAGACAGATGATTTTCCCACACTAGATTGCTATTTATTTATGAAGTAGACTAGTTGCCAACCAAGTCTATATGACCCAGTCTGTCCTGCTATTTAAACTATAGGTGGAGGGAGAGAAGATGGATTTATATCTTTCCCAAGGGTATGTGCATAATTCTAACTGAAATTAGAACTCAGTTCTCTGATTTCTCATTATGAGCTGATATCCATTACACCACAATTCCAAATATAGACAAACTAGCAGTATAGCCCGGCATTGCTCGGGTGTAATAAAAGCTTTAAAACTAATCCATGGTCCTGGAGCTCAGACTCAGCCTAAAGAATATTTGTGTGAATTTTGGTGAGAATCGGATAAATTGTGGATGTGTATAAAGGACATACAGACAGATAAACAGACATACACACACAAACATCTTGCCTTTTATATATATATATATATATATATTATCAATTTTCTGCACTATTGTAAGAACTGCAACCTTGAAGCTTCTGAATATCGTTTCTTATGTCTTTGTCTATGAGTGTATCAAATTTGATTAAAATCGGACCACTCCTTCTATAACCTGATTTTTTCGATTATCGATTTTCGATATTTATCGGGGATACCTTGACACAAAACCTAGCTAAGAACACTCGCAGATGCTTATAGTACGACTGTGTAAATTTTCAAGAAAATCTGTTCAGCCATTTCGGAGTCTATAGGTAATGGATAAACACACACACAGACACACACACAGACACAAACACACACACAGACAAAGTTCATTTATAAATAAGTTTAGATTAAACATAATTAATATCTTTGCTTTTTAACCATGGTGCTGAGGCACCCTGGTATATTCGCAGAGAGTTTTTAAATTAAAATAACCAAACTGGTAAAAAAAACAAGCTTCACAGTGAGGACCTGCCATGACACTCACCTTGTAGCAAACTGCCCTCATTTTCTTTGTATTCCATTGGTGAGAAGTAAGTTTCATTCAAACTGCTTTTTTCTGTGAACCACTACTCGCTGGAACTGACTCCCAAAAAGATTTTTTGATCACTACAGTTTTAATCAGTTCACATCTACGGTTAACTGTTATCTTCCCCACCTATCTGTATAAACTGTGCCTCTGTGACCGTGTAACTTGAGTGGCCCCAGGCCTTGTACAGGGTGAACCTCAATGTAAAAAAAAAAACTGTTGTGACTTCCCCCACCTTGCTGCCAAAAAAGAAAAGGAAAGGAAAAGAATAGTTTGTGAGAAAAGAGTAAGAATAAGCACTTGGCATAGGAGTTGTTTCCTTGGCTTATTAAAACATAAAACAAAATCCTTAAACTCTGTAAGTGTCCAGCATAGATTCCAAAGGCAAATGAATATTTTTCAATACATTTTCTTGTTATTTTTAAAAGATTTCTTGTTTTAATCAAGTTCACCTCAAGCAAGGCAATAAAGCCACAGAGACACAAAGGGTGCGAAAGAGTTAGAAACAGAAACATTGCTAAGGAGTGAGAACAAAAGAAGAATAATCAGGAGGACAGTAGATAGTGATTGACATTGCATTTAAAGTTTTGAAGATAAAGTTGGCCGGAAAGCATTGAGTTGGAAGGGAGTTCAATAACTGAGAAGTGCAAGAAAATAAACTATTAGCATAGAATTTATGGTTACATCAAGCTAGTTCAACTGTAAGTTGGTGAGACAGTGCATAAATTTGAAGTGTCTAGGAACCATAGCAAAGAGCCTAGCTGAACAATTATCATGAAAGTATTTATAGAAAAGGCAAATGGAAGCAACCTTACAGCAGTGAGAAAGAGACTAAATCTAGGATGCCAGATCAGGGCCAATTACAAGAAATGTCTGCTTATCTGCCTGTATGTCTGTATTATTCCAGCCCTTTTATTTTAGTTTTTGCTTTGGGTTTGGCTCTAAGTAGGTATAATTGTAGTTCTTAGTCTCAGCCATGATACCATATACTCAGAGGACATATTTAGCCTTCAAAATTCAGTTTATGATGAAAAAAACTTATTTGATATCGATACCAGGAAATCAAAATTTGACTTAAATCCATTCATTTTTCTTTCAGTCTACGGTTTTGCTTTAACTGGAAACAACTATTGCTTTTTAGTCTTTCGTGCCAATGTTCAAAGAGTCTGAGCTCCAGGACCATGGATTAGTTTTAAAGCTTTCATTACATCCGAGCAACGCCGGGCTATACTGCTAGTAATAAAATAAAAATAAAGAAAACATGAGTCTGCCTGTTAAATAAATAATTTATATTTATGAACATATGTACATGAATTCAAAAGAGTTAAAAAAGGAATAACAAATAGTCTTTAGTTGAGTGAAAGCTTTTTGGTAGTTGATCCAAAGAAAAATCAATAGTTTAGAAAAGTGGAGTTGATTCTCATTCGATTAGAATGAGTGAATTAATGATAATTATAATTGTTATAATTATTTTATAATAATTATCTTTTTGACATGATAATTTTTATTTATTTTTTATGGACATGGCACTATTTGTGTTATGCAAACTTTGTTGTTCTTTAAATGCATACCCAAATTCTATCAACTTCTAAAATCATCCTTGGTGATAATTATTATTTAGTTTGCTTTTATATTGACCTTTGTTCTGAAAGGTTAAAACTCGAGATACACTATATGTGTTTATTTTCCTCTTTGAAACATTATGTTATCATAATTGATAGGTCCTAGAATAAATCACTGCGGTAGGCCACATATAGAAGTTAAATTATTGCACCAAGTAGCTTGGTTTTGTGATAATTTAGTAGCACATAGTAGTAGTAACAGTGGTCTGTAAGGGTTAGTCCCACGTATATGTGGTTGATATGTATGTAGGAAATTCTTCTGTCTAGGTTTTTTTATATTAGGAATCGGAATGACTGAATTAAAAAAAAAAGAAAGAAAACATGGCTCTACCTGTTTAATAAATCATTTGTATTTACAAACATGTGTACATGAATTCAAATGAAACAACAATGATGAAAAATGATCTTTGGTTAAATTAAAATGGTGGACCTGAAAAAGACTACCACCACCTTTAAATTTGTTGTTTTTTACATTTTTTTTTACTTTTTTCAGTGCAGTTTCATTGGATATTACATAAAGTTTCCAATTATCAAAAAACATTTTTTTAAATTTCAATATTTAAACAATTTTAGCGGGGGGCTCAGTTTCTGTAACAATGCTATAGTAAATCGATCCTTCATTTTGGAACCACTCGCGTTGGTGTTGCTTTGTTTTGTTTTTGGGGATGAGTTGTTGCTCTTTCGTCTTTTTCAAGTTTTCTTCAGTTCTTACGATGACATCTTCCTCGGAAACTCCAAGAATGGCTTTATTCAAAAATTTTGCAAAGGATTCAGTTGTTGAATATGTGTAAGCAAAAAAAGTTAATTGCACAGGATCGATTTAATTAACTATAAGGTTGTATGAAAAACTGAGCACCCCCACTATAATTGTTTAGATGTTGAAATTTTTACAAATGTTTTTTGTCAATTGGAAAGTTTAGGGTTTAATCGATAAGATTGCATTGAAAAAAGTAAAAAAATTGATAATCAACAAATTTACAGGTGGTGGTAGTGTCATACTGGCGAGTGGTTTCAAAATGGAGGATCGATTTACTATAACGTTGTATGAAAAACTGAGCCACCCCCCCAAATTGCTTAAATATTGAAATTTTTCAAAATTTGTTTTGTCAATTGGAAAGTTTAGTGTGTAATAAATAAGATTGCACTGAAAAAAGTAAAAAAAAAATGAAAAACAACAAATTTAAAGGTGGCGGTAGTCTCCTTCAGGTCTGCCGTTAAAGTCTTTGGTAGTTTAGAAAAGACATTTAACTAGTTAATACACAGTAAAAAGCTTCAGTTGTGAAAAGAATTTTATCATTAGCAAAGATTTGCTGACCGTTTTTGCTGTTGTTGTTGATGTTGCAGTTGATTTGTTGGAAATTGCTGACATATGTTTCATTCAGCTTGCACTACAGGGGAAGAAAATAGCTATGTCGTCGTGTCTTTCTCTTGTGCACAAATGGTCCAGACAGAGCCACATATCTGCTTTCTAAAACGGTTTTTATGAGAATTTTTTTCTAAAATTAGGCTTGAGAAAAACAGGGTCTTAGTTTTCTCTGATTGGTCAAATATTTAACATGGTGATGTTAATTTTTAACTAATGGGCACTTTGATTTAAACAGTGTGTGTTGTATTATAGAATTTCTTTTAGCATGTTTGTAATATTGTTTGTTATTGGGTAGAAAATAAAATTTTCTCAAGCCCAGTGGAGAAAAGTGTTGATTAGATCCAGTGACTTGATCTATAGAGTTATGAGGTCAATATCTGGCTACAGCAGTGGGAATAAAGTTGAGTTAAAGGGAGATAACTACATGACATCTGGAAGTAACATGGCACATGGAATGAGAATGATATACCCCAGTGTTTGAAATGAAGGGTTCAGTTCAAAATTCCAAGTACCTGAAGAAGGTCAGAGCATACAACAGCCAAAATGTTGTGAATATGGCAATAAGGATGAAGATAACAGTTTCAACAATGTAAATAATGTAAAGTTTAGGCATTGTAATTGTATTGGGATGTGCGTTGTGGTGCAATGGATATCAGCTCGGAATGAGAAATCGGGAAGCTGAGTTCGAATTCCAGTTGAATTCCTTGCATTTACTTACGCGCAAATACCCTTGGGAAATGTATTAATTTGTCTCTTCCCTCTAGTTATGGGTTAAATAACAGGACAGATTGGGTTCTAAAGCCTTGGCTGGTAACTAGTTTACCACAGAAAGTAATGGCAACCTACTGTGGGATAATCTTCTGCCCAGTCAGTCATGTCTCTTTCGAGACATGAACGCCCAAGCGTGCATCACGTATGGCACTTAACTGACTGAATTGTATTGGAAATAAGTTTTCTTATATGCAATCACAGACCCAAACATAACTTGTCTTACTACATCATCATAATACCATAATTTCAGTATGAAGTCCTAAATATTCCCTATATTAGAGAAAATAACAACTTTATTAAAAATGCCAGTGAATTTTCTTCTTCTATATGCTTTGTCCCTCAGGGATGTAGGCGGTCATGGCCTTTCACATCTCCCTATCCCTAGTAGCTCTTAACACTGTTACCCCTCCCTAACCCCACTCTGCCATCCATATGCTCAAGCCTATCAAGTATGTTATATATTGCTTTCCCCTGTCTCTCTGTCCCTCTATCTGACCTGGGAGTATCAGATTCAATGATCAAAAAAATATTTACGAAACTGGATAAAATGATGTTAGTAATAAAAGCATAGCTAATAGCTCGGATTGAGGAACCGGAGAGCTGAGTTCGAATTCCAGTCAGCTTAACTTGTGTGTTAATACCCTCAGGAAAGGTATGAATCAATCCATCGCTTCTCGCCTAAACTATGGATAAAATAACAGGACAGACTTGGTTTTATTGCTAGGAGAAGGAAAACTCTGAGTTCAAACCAGCCTGGAGAGGCTTGGGCTTTGTCAAGCAGTCATGCCCAAAGAAACATCACTTCTACTGCAGCTACAGTGCATGTGGTGTCCCTATGACTCTAATGAGTCATGGGATATCTGGATCTAGGAATAAAATCCCCTGCTCTAAAAATGTAGCAGAAACATCAGTTTCTAGAATTATTGTGGAACTGAATACAAAAATGGTAAAAATCAAACACTCATTCCAAGACAGACTCATCCAAATGACACTGACACCATCAACAACAATGACTATAAGAACAGCACAAATTAATCTGATTCACCTTCCAAACCATTTGTTAGAAAATTTTTTGGAAAAAAGTGGGCTCATTTTTAATTAGCAGGTGGGACAAGGTAATTAAAAAATATTTGTTCCTCAAGGATGAAGAGTTCAATCCTTGGGAGTATGAGCATTAACAATCTCCATAACAGTTATCGGGAAGGTAGAAAAACATAGTTAACATAAAGATTTTGCCACAAATATTTAAATGAGCAATGCCAAACAGTTTATTTTTAATAATTTCAATCCAAGAAAGGCAATAAAGCCACTAAGATGGAAGGAGAATGAAAGAGAATAAGAAGTGAAGAGAAAGGACAATGGCAATTGTGACTGCATTTAAATTTTTGAAAATTGTAGGTGGCAAAGAAGCCAGAAACCAAAAGAAATTTCCACAGGTGAAAAGTGTAAGAAAAGAAACTAGGGAAAGTTGTGTTTCTTTTTTTTAAATTGTAAAAACTTTTTAGAGATAATAGCAATTTACTAATACAAGTCCTACTAATTAACCTATAGTGGGGGAACTGGATTCATAACTTTTCCAAGAGTATTTGTGTCTAAGTGAATATAACAAACCTAACTGAAACTGGAACTTGGTTCTCCAATTTCCAACTCTGAGCCATTATAACCTGTGAATATACAAGCTTGCAGAAGCAAGTATTTCTAAGCGATTACCCATCAAGGTACTGACCAAGGTCACTACTAGTAGAATGCTTAAATTCATGTGGTCGGAGCACCAGTAAAAAAAAACAAACTTGTCAGAGTGATTACCATGAAAATATTTGCAGAAAAGAAAATGATATATCCTGGAAAGGAATATCAGTGTAAAGATTAGTGGAAGAATGGTACTCGACATAGGAATATGATATAACGGATTTATTGTACTAAGGTACAATTAACAATAAGATACAGATAAGCAATCAATGAGTAGGAGCGGAATAAACTATCAAATAGAGAATGTCTTCGCCTAAGACGTTTGCTCTCCCTCGTACTGCTTGTCACCGTCCTTTATAGTCTAGAGCATTCCATTCTCGGAGATGGCAGGATGTTCCACTATAACACCTCCCCCGAGCTAAATTCTTCCTTGAATTTTGCTCTCAACATTTTTTCCTTTTAGGATCTGGACATAGCCGTTTGGTCTTCTTCCTTTTTCTGTTACTTTTTCTCCTGTCAATCCTTGCGTTTTCACTTTCAGCATCTTCATCTTCATGAATTATGTTGTTCTATGTATAAATATATATAAAAACACATGTTCATGTTGAATCCATTTATTTTCAAAGTTTTCAACCTCATCTTCCACATTAGAATTAAGACTAAACTATCGCTCGGTTCACACTCCACCCACATCTATTGAACAGGTGAAGAGGCTCATCCCTTGTTCCCTGTTTAGGATGTGGTTTCCAGCTTTCTCTTTTCCAATCTTTTTACTCTTAAGTAGCCCCCTGTGCATCAGTGGCATTACCGCCTTGCTTGGGGTGATATGATTAAAAAAAAAAAGAAGTTATTATACAAGAAATGAAGAGTTGAGTAAATTTCAAAAAGATTTGCTTAAATCAAATCAGAGTTCAAACTTCAGTCTAGTCTGTTGCATTCAAATTTTTCTTTTGCCCTTTGGAAAGACAGGAATCCCTTTCTTCTTTCCTTAGCTATGAGCTTAATAGCAAAGCGTACTTGGATCTCTAGTCTTGGTTGGTATCCAGTGTAATACTCGTCTGAATTTAAAACCATAGAGAATGCAACAGAAAACCACTATCTTTTCCAATAAGTCATGGGAATTCACACAGGAAGGTGTAGAGAGCCACACCTAAAACATACAAGATGTGAGATATTATTCATTGTATGCTCTATAATTTTACAGAATCTTGGAGAACCCCAAATACAAAAATGTGAAGAAGGCACTGGAAAACCATACCTATAGCTTTCGCAATTCTCATATATCTAAACTTATTTATAAATGGAACTTTGTCTCTGTGTGTGTGTGTGTGTGTGTGTGTGTGTATCCGTTACCTATAGACACTGAAACAGCTGAACCGATTTTCTTGAAAGTTTACACAGTTGTACTATAAGCATCTGCGAGTGTTCTTAGCTAGGTTTTGTGTTGAGGTATCCCTGATAAATATTGAAAATCGATAATCAAAAAAATCGGGTTATAGAAGGAGTGTTCCGATTTTAATCAAATTTGATACACTCATAGACAAAGACATAAGAAACGATATTCAGAAGTTTCAAGGTTGCAGTTCTTACAACAGTGCAGAAAATTTGATATCGATACCAGGAAATCAAAATTTGACTTACATCCATTCATTTTTCTTTCAGTCTACGGTTTTGCTTTAACTGGAAACAACTATTGCTTTTTAGTCTTTCGTGCCAACGTCCAAAGAGTCTGAGCTCCAGGACCATGGATTAGTTTTTAAAGCTTTCATTACACCTGAGCAACGCCGGGCTATACTGCTAGTTAAAGAAAATGTAAGGGTGATGAGATAAGATTACCTGTGTCTAAAAGGAATGTGGCAAAAAAAAAAATAATTATTCATATTTAAAATTTAGGTTGTGAAAGAAAATTGTTTTCAAGATTTGATTTGAAGGTGACTTGAAAAAGTCTCTCACCTGTGGATCTTTTGATTTTTACAAACAGTTTGCAGCAATTTATTTCTTCCCTTCATTTTTTGCCTTATCCAGATTCCAATGTGATGCGGTTTCCCTTCTGTGCCAGAAACAGCGACAGAAAAGAAAGAACATTCATCCCAATTTCCAGGGTTTTCCCAAATGGACCCAATAATGTAACAGCAGCAGCCACAATTATTCTTGGCAAGAAAAAAAAGTGGGAACGAACTTACCTTTTCCAGGTAAGTTATCAATATAAGAATTTTTGAGATACATTTAACCTGTTACAAGAACTGATATGACGCAAAAGTAAATAAGCAGATTTCAATGAAACTTTTTAAAAGATTCTTAAAATTTTTGAAAATGAAAAAATACACATTTTCAATGAAAATCACATAATACATTACAGTATCTAGCTATAGATAAATAAAATAAGCTTATATATATATATATATATATATATATATATATTGAGGAAATTGTAAGACAAAGTGTAAAAAGTTTATATATAAAAATCTCAACCCATATATATATATATATATATATATATGACATATAAACTGCAACTAGTGGTGTGGCTCTAAATTTAGTATTTGGAGTCTTGGGTAATTTAGTTACCCTTTAAGTGCCATTACTCTCAGGTCCATTCTGGCCCAGAGTGGTAGTACTTATTAGGGTCCCATCTATATGTCAAATAGTGTGTGTGTTTGTTATGTGAATACACTGCATCCATGCATGTGTGTGTGTGCATGTGTGGGATGGCTATGTAAATATGTACTGTGAGTGTGGAATATATGCATCATGTATATGTGTGTGTATAAATGTGTGAGGGCAAGTCATCATGGTTGCTTGCAAGCCACCAGCCCTTGTACCAGAGACAGCAAACTCTGACATCAAAACACCTCATATATATTGTATGGTCCGCCATACAATGTATTTAAGGCCCTGAGGTAGGTCAAACTCCGTGGTAATGTAACATGCGATCATTACAAACACTTAACAGTGCACCTGCATGGGCCATGTTGTTTTGATGGAGAGAGTGTGCTTTGTGCCGCACAAGCAACTGACCACTTTAAACAAATCTTAGAACAGGTTGATCAGTAGCTGGATGGCTAATAGTTAAACACAAAGTGCATGCAGGACAAAAATCCCATGCATAAGTATAAAATGAAGAGGACCATCTACTGCTGACCCTCATTTATCACTTATGATAAGAGAATGCATCATATATATATATATATAGTGATGCCATATCTGTTAATGGAAAGGATAATCTAAAAAGATCTATTTAATAATAAATATTAAGCAATAGAACTGTATAGAGAGCTTAAGGATATTATCCAGAGCAATATAATATACATATCCATTTAGCACACTTGGTATACAGTCCAGGTAAATTCCAATAGAGACGAACTCAAGAGAACTCAATGTTAAATTCTTTTATTTAATTTAACAGAGTAATATAATTTATAAAAGATTTTTTTAGATTATTACAGTGTTTAATACATATTTCACCGTGTCATGTTATTATCGCGGCTTGTCAGACCCAAATGGTACAACAATTAGTCCTCAAAAATATCCCCACCAAAAATTCCTTTTCTTTTATTTTATATAGACGCTCACATGTCCATATACGGTTACATCTTATCTGTTTAACTGTAAAAGGGTGGGACCTAGTTGCTAAGCTAATATCTCGTGTAAATTCGTGCTTAGGCGGCACCAATGATCTAAGTTCATCGGAGCAGAAGCCATGAAAGTACTTGTAGAAGAGGCACAGGGAAGCCACATCATGCCAGTGAGAGAGTGGTTGCAGCCGGTCTGCCAAGTCAGTATCAATCACGCTACAGATTCTCCTTTCCTTTTAATATGTTGAAGCAACCACTATCTGCCTGATGAAGGTCGCAGAATGCAAAATAATAAAATAAAATATATTTTTTAAAAGAACATTTGTGATTTCTCTTTTTATTTAAAATATATACTTTTCTCTCATTGGAACCACTATAATATCCCTATTATATATATATATATAGTCATCAGCAGACAGATCTGTTTTGCTGTATCACAGATCATCAGTACGGTTAAACTCCAATTGCTTTTTAACCCAGGATTGAAACCCAACTGAATTGGAGTCAGTCAGCGATTTTATCTCTGTGCTATGGGCGCTCGGTAGAAGGAGGCAGACTTTTTAGCGTGTATATTATCATTATACACGCCCAATAGCTGAGAGTGTTCTAATTCATTACTGAATGAATGATGCGTAGATGCTAGAGTCGCTACTGTTTTTCAAAGTCTACCATTCTTCCAGAGTGCTCAATCAGGGCGTATATATATATATATATATATATATATAGCAACAGTAATTTGAAGTGCATTTAACCAACATTTAATGCTATTTTGCATTTCTAACAATATATATATATATATATATATATATATATATATATATATAGCAACAGTAATTTGAAGTGCATTTAACCAACATTTAATGCTATTTTGCATTTCTAACAATATATATATATATATATATATATCAGCAGTGGCAAAATTTCCTAAATGCACTTGTACTGTTGCCGATCAGATTTGTTATTTCATCATCAAGTGATGCATTTGCATTAATCTTACTTCCTAAATATGTAAATGATTTCACACACTTCAAGTTCTTTCCATCAATCTGTAATAGGCGGATGGTCAATATTATCTCCCTCATCTAATTGTTATAGTCTAAACAAAATTCTTTTTTGGGCTTTTAATAATCTACAAAAAGTTGTTTGGGAGTAAAAAATCAATTCAATCAAATGATGGAAGGCTGTGGTGGACCGTCAACATAACCTTAGTAGTTATAAGACCATGGAGAGAACATTATGTTTTTAGTTTAGCTAATTCATTTGTAATTGTTGAGATGACGTTTTCCAACAGCTTAAACTTTCTTCCCATTAATTCCCAAGTAGAACATTACAATCTTAACCTGATGGCGACTGAATGCATGGGAGGTAACTCTATTTTCATAATTATATTATCTTCCTTTCTGAAAATTGATTTGTCATTATCACGTTTTTAACCTATAGTCTGTCATGTTTTATTCAATTTATCTTTTTAAAATTTTACCGACTCCATCCCTCATATTGATAAAACAACAACAATTTTTCTATCAAAACGATGACACTTTGGTCAGAAATAGTTTAAGGATAAAGTTTGGGTACCTCAACATGTTTAGCAAGCTTGTCTCGCTAGAAATTGAGTAGCGAGTTCGATCCTCACTGGCTACCCCATACTTTCACCTTGTAGCACATCTAATCTGCATTTAGAAAACCACCATGTGTACAATTTATATAATTTTTTGCTTTTAAAATTGTGTATTTTGGAAGCAAGCATTCTTTATATATTTTTTAAATGATCAACAAGATACTTTTATCATAAAAGTATCTTATAGAAAAATATAGTAAAAACGTATTTCATAAAATTTTTAGGAAATACATTTTTAATTTATTTTTCTAGTATGTGAACAAGATTGTAGTGAGCCCTGATAAAAAAAAATATTATTCATTATTCATCATATCATCATTTTTCTTCCTCCCTCACTCTCTTTCTTTCAGTCTTTCTCTTTTGCTTTTCCATTTTGAGTTCTTTCATTTTATCTTTATTTTTGTTTGTTGCTTTTCTATAACAGTATAGTAAACATAGTTTGAACATGATACAAATGCTGACAAGACAAAAGAAAAACATTTTATGCACAGAGATTCTTAAGCAAAATGGCTCCTTATCAAAATAGTTCCTTAGAAAAATGGCACTATTTTTTTTTATGAAAGTTAAAAAAAATAATTTTTTGGTATTTGCTTCATTTTTTTTTTTTTTTTAATCATATCACCCCGAGCAAGGCAGTAATGCCACTGATGTGCAGGGGGCTATGTGAAAAGATTGGAAAAGAGAAAACCGGAAACCACATCCTAAACAGGGAACCAAGGGATGAGCCTCTTCACCTGTTCAATAGATGTTGGGTGGAGTGTGAACCGACATATTTAACATATTTGATGAAATTTTTGGCATAAGAAAACTTTTTATACAGTTAACCTATTTACTTTAATCTACTATGATTCCAAAAGAATAAATACCATTTTTTTTACTATGTATCATATTGGAAATATGCTTTATTTAAGACTTTTAGCAACAGTAAATGTGTAGTGAGTCCCAATAAAAATAAAGAATAAAAATAAAATATATAAATAAAAATAATTCAAATTAAAATAAGGCATTTTCCTTTAAAACAGTTATCTTTTTCTTTCTCTTGCTCTTTAAACATCTCTTTTGATACTTCTTTCAAACTATGAGAAAGCAACCTTCACATAAAAAAGAGGAAGAAGAAGAAAAGGCCAAAAACACCAGAAATTTGCAAGAGCAGAGCCTACTTATTTATTTGTGACTGAAAAATACAAAAATTCAGGGAGGCTTCATGCATACCTTCCATTAAGAAAAAAAAAGGAATGCCGGGAAGTAAAATGATTTTGACCAATCAAAAAAAAGAAACTTTTGATGTCAGTTAAAACCAATGGTTGCCAATTAAATTCTCAGAACCTGGTCAAAATGTTTATAAGCTGACACTTCTAAGTTAGAAAGAAGAGATGTTGAGAGGATGAATAAAAGAATGCTGAATGCTACTATGACAAAACCAGCCACATGTGGTGCTTGAAAAATCAGATAAGGTCATCTGCTAATGATATTTCTGCCCTACTTAGAGCCAAGAAAAACACAGTAGATTGACACTAACCTGTTTCTAAAATTCCTGTTATCCTTATTAGTGTCTGACTCCAAACTATCACTAACAGACATTTCTCCAGACTGCGAATAACATCTACCTTATTAACAAATTTTTTGCTACACTGAATACCAAAGAAATCACTTGCGACTCTAAAGAAAATAAATAAAAATATATTATTTATTTTATACCATGGGGTCAGTTTATTTTATTCCAAAGTTTCAAGTAAAAAGCATCTAACGACCTATTCACAAGGTTGTTTTTATTCAATTGCCCAAACTGTTCTAAGCTTCGAAAATGGTTAATAAATTAGCCAAAAACACTCGGAATGAACAATTACTTGGCTAATTCCTACACACACTAAATCCAAGAAAAATGCAATAAAAGTACACATTTTTAATGAACATCTATTAAAGTCAATTATAGTAAACCATTTATGAACTTTTTGAAAGCCTCAGAAGCTAAGAAAATGACTTCCCTATACACTTTTCAATCATTTCACCCCAAGCAAGGTGATAATGCCACTAAGATGCAATGGGTTACAGAAAAGCAAGGATCTACAAGAAAGTTCTATAATTTGCCAAACAAGTAAGAAACCAGAAAAAAGTTCCATAAACAAGAAGTGCTGGAGGAGAAACTTTTAGCATAGAACTTAGGGTTGCAACTAGCTATTTCAACAACAAAATGTTGAGACCTAACTGCCAATCAAGTACTACACTTAAATTTGTGAAGTTAAAGTGCCAACAAGGAAAGCTCATCAGCACAATTACCATGAAAAATATTTAGAGAAAAGGTACAGGGAAGCTATGTTATGATGGTGGGAAATCGACTGAAGCCAAGATCCTAGGTTTATACAAATATTTGTTAAAACAAATATTTGTATAAACCTGTAATTAAAAAATATATATTTTCATCCAAAAAGATTTTTGCCAATCAAATAAATTCTAAATGATTTGTTGACATTACATGACACTAAGTACAACCAAGCTTCATAACAATCTTAACTTACAAGAGTTGGTCCTTTATATGAGAGCAAAGTTTGAAGAAAACCAGTCTAAAGTAATATTCTTTAATATTAAAGAGGATGTGCAAATAACAAAGACTTCTGATGGCAAGAGTGATAAGATTGAAAGAATCAGCATGCGTCAATTTACTTTTTAGATGCATAAATCAGACCAGTGTGGATTTCAGTGTGGCATGGCTTTTGATCCCCAATATTGATATGGGATGGAAAGAGAATAGTATGACAATTTATATATCCTTATCAATTCATCTGGGTCTGTAGCATATCTAATAAGCCCCAATTCATTCCTAGAGATATTGATCACTAGCATAGTGAATTCAGCCTACTGTTTGAAAGTGCTTGAGATACTGTACATAAAATCTAAACAGCCTTTCCTCTGTAAGCAGAAGGAATAGTTGCTGGGTTTTAATATAATCTGTTTGTGATTCAGAGCATTGATTCTCTGGTATTAATTTATTTGTCTCACTGTCTCACTCCGAGTGTGTGCATAAATTTATATTTTGTCCTTTACTGACCTCAAAAAAGTGAAGAACAATAACCAGTCAAGTTTTTTTTTTTGCTATAATTATTGGTTTACCACTTCATAAGTCATTTTTTGTTCATTGCTTTTCCTCACTTTGATTTAATATATTTGTATGTAAGACACCTCCTAACACACTAACCCTCCCATTCTCCCCAACTCTCCCCCTATGTACATCCTAACTCGTCTATCGCCCTGTGTAACCCCCTGCGCTATAGTGGCAGTGGAATGCCTTGCTTGGGGTGATATGATTAAAAAAAAAAATTAAGATTTACATTTTAAAATTTCTGTTTTAAGCCATAATAAAATTTTGTATGCCCTGTGACGTGGTCTTCAATATTGAATGTTAAATCAGATGTATGACCAATTTATTAAGAGACATTGTCTTTGTGTTTCCTCTTCTCTTTTTTTATTTTTCTTTCTTTTTTACTTCCTGTCAAGACTGAGTTTTGTCACAAATAAAATATGGTAGGAAGAAATCTGAGTCACTTGACAACGAGACAGTTGACTTCCTCAGGGAATAAGAAAAATTTGTTCACCCAGACTCACATGACATGCAACACCACATGGGATTTTTAAATTGTAATTTCTGTTTCCCAATAATCTCTAACTACAATAGACTGTGAGAAAACCAACTCTTATAGTAAGTGCATGAGAAATGTGACTATGATCTTATTCGTTTACTCGTGTAAGGAATAAAGAAATATATAATTTTCGAAAATCCTGGATTTATTCAACTACTTGATGTGTAGTAAATAAAAAAAGATATTATTCCTGAAAACTATGGCTATTTATTTGACTCATTGATATGGAGAGAATAAAAGAATATCTGGAGAAATCATTCCACCTTCATCTTGGATGTAATTTGATTACCAGAGGGGGATGAATTTGCACGGGATACTAGATTAGCAACTAGGTCCCACCCTTTTACAGTGAAACAGATAAGATGCAACCGCAATTTCTACTCCAACAGCTTCTTTTCTTGCACTTCCTGCCTGTGGAATTCCCTTCTGTATACTTGCTTTCCCGACAACTACAATCTCCAGGAGTTTAAATGTAAGGTCAATAGACACCTCCTAGCACACTAACTCGCATCCATTCTTTCAAACACTCTTCCCATCTACCCAACCCTCAGCCTCGGTATCCTTACCTGTCTATCACTCTCCTTCTGACATTTCCTATATCTAACCACTCTTTCTTATCACCTTCCCCTATATAACCCCTTGCGCAACAGTGGCAGTGGAATGCCTTGCTTGGGATGAAATGATTAAAAAACAAAAAAAAATCTTATAGCTTATATTGCAGAAAGAAGAACTACTGACTTGGACATTTGAAAGAGATTCTATTTGGCATTACAAACATTTGAACTTACAAAGTCATGAAACATGAATGCTTGACTATGAGATGTAGTTTCCCTCTATCTTTTCTACAAGTATTTTCATAGCAATTGCTCTTATGAGCTTTTTTTCCTGGTTCCCTGATCACATGTATTTACTTGTGCTACTAGATTGGCAACTAGGTCCCACCCTTTTACTGTCAAAATATGTAAATATAAATGCCTCTTCTACTCTAACAGTTTCTTTTTTTGCACTTCCCATTTGTGGAACTCCCTATCATCTGCTTGCTTCCCTGATAGCTACAATCTCCAAAAGTTTAAATGCAACATCAATTGCCATGTTCTGTCTACTTGATTCCCGTCCATCTCTTATCTTGGATATACCATAGACCTTGTTTATCTTTGATTGTAATCTACTGCGCACCAGTGGTGGTCCTGCCTTGTTTGGGGGTGAAATGATTAATGAAAAAACCAACACCCAGTATCAGATGAATGTCTTTTATTGATTTTACATCTGATATCCCATACTCTTTCTATACTTTGTTGTTTTTTTTTGCTAGACAAAATTGTTTAAAAAAATGTTCATCTTGTGTTTGTTGTTTGTTGACACCTGGTTGTGTGTTCCTATTTTTTTTAAATTTAGGGTTCATATCTCCATTTGTTGCACTGCATCTCCTCAGATTAATTCTTACAACAGACCTCAAGTGGAATGACTATATAGAATCCATAGCTAAATCTGCTGCTAAGAAAGTCGGTTCTCTGTGTAGAGCCAGGAATTTTTTTCTGCCTGAAACAATCCTGCACATATATAAAACTACCATCAACCCATGCACTGAATACTGCTGCCAAATCTGGTCGGGTGCTCCTGCTATCCACCTAGGTGTCCTTGACAAAATCCAACGGATAATCTATAATGTGATCGATCCCGACTTGGCATCCACCCGTGCATTAAATACTGCTGCCAAATCTGGTCGGGTGCTCCTGCTATCCACCTAGGGGTCCTTGACAAGATCCAAGAGAGAATTTGTAATGTGATCAATCCCATCTTGTCAGCTCAGATACAGTCACTTTCTTGCCAGAGCAATGTGGCTTCTCTGTGTCTCTTCTACAAATACTTTCATGGCTTCTGCTTTGATGAACTTAGCTCACTGGTGCCCCCTGTATATAAATTTACTTGAGCCACAAGATTAGCAACTAGGTCCCACCCTTTTACTGTGAAACCAATAAAATGTAAATGCAAATTCTACTCCAGCAGCTTTTTTTCTTGCACTTCTTGCCTGTGGAATTTCCTTCCATTTACTTGTTTTCCTGACAGCTATAATCTCCAAGAATTTAAATGTAAAGTCAATAGTCATCTCCTATCTCACTAACCTGCTTCTTCTCTCTCATGCTTCTTTCTCTGTCCACTCCACTCTCATCAGTATTCTCATCCTTCTGTGACCCACTTTCTGACATCCCCTATAACCTGTCACTCTTTCTCATAACTATCCTCTTATGTAACCCCCTGCAAAACAGTGGCAGTAAAATTGTCTTGCTTGGGAGCAATATGATTATAAAAAAAAAACCTGTAACAGCTCCCATATCTATTTGGGACGGAAATTCTTTTTTGCAACAAAGAAAGTGATTTTGGTAGCATCTCTACATTAAAAAAATACTCTGAGGTTTGTATTCTCAAATTGTCTTACATTAATTCTTTTTTTTTCAGGGACATTTAGTTTGGAGATACAGAAAATGTTTTCGTAGGTACTGCTTGGATCGAGGTTACCCAACAAACATGAGTCAGGAATTCAATGTCTCAACTCCTATTGAAATAACAGCAGCCTATATGCATAATCGCAGGCGAACATTGTTTCTCTTCAATGGTAGGTAGATTACTTTTTTTCATCATTGCTCTTAATGAATATTTTAGAATTAATCAGCTTATTATTTACATTTGGACTAGCATCTTCATCATTCTTGTTATTATCACAAAGCGTTGGTTGTTGTGACTTCTGGCCTTCTTTAGGCATCTGTTGATCTTTGGAGCATATCAAACTGAACACTTTATTTAATCTACAGAGGTAGAGTGTTGATATTTTGCTGTTTCTGTTATTACTTGCTCTGTTCTTACTGAGAGTGCATTTGTACTAATAGGCCCTGAGGAATGAACTCACAATGAACCAATACTTTATTCCACTAGGTTATCATCTTGTGAGACAATCCTGAGTCTAGAATTTTGAGTCTTAAAGTTAATGTTGCTGCCATTTCTCTTTATTAATGTCTCCCATTTCTATGCTAGGTTTACTGAGTACGTCCTCATAGTGTAATTATACTATAAATATTGTCATAATAACTGAAAACATTAAGAAAAGATTAATTTAAATGTAACTCAGGATACCCCCCCCATCTCAGAAATTCAGACAGAAATAATCTGCCAATCTGTGCATAAGTGAAACCTAACAGGAATTATAACTCGGCTCTTTGATTCATAATTCTGAGCCATTATCCACTACACCACCTGCACATCTAAACTTACAGCACAATCCTTTTCCCAAGTGATCACCCATTTAGATACTGAACAGGATTAACATTGCTTAATTTTGGTGATTGTATGGGAACTGGTATTTCAACATGATGTGACCATAAGCCATGCAAACTTGGGAGTGATCAAGTATTTTTCACCCTTCAATCCTTTTCCCACAGACAAAATGTCACAAACCCTTTCACTAATCTATTGTTATTTCCATCACATGTATTCTAACAAGCTATATTTTCCAAGGTCCCACCACCCCTGACCTTTGCAACTAGGACTCACCAAAGTTAAGTCTGGTCAATACTTAGATGGGGACTGCTGGGAATACCAGGTAAGCTCAGATGTATATGTTGGTTGTCCCAATGCCAAGCTCCTCAGTCAGATGCTTTACACTTGCACCCCCGTCTAGATTTTCCAACAGTTTGACTATTTGTGATATTGATAAACATAAATGCTTTATTTTTTTTTCTTTTCACTTTTTGACATTTTGAATATCTTTACTGAGCATGAAACACCTGGCATGTAATCCACAAATGAAGGTGACAATTGTTCACAAAAAACTGGTGGCTATGTAGATGGACTCACTTACAACAGCTGCACATCACCTAAGAACCTTCTGAGTGCTTTCTGAAATTTTCCATCTGTGGCAAGTCATGTCGGCATGAATACTCAACCTGTACTATTTCATTTTGTTCTATTTCATCCTATTCTGTGTTACAATAATATATTGATATTTTTTTTTAATCATATCACTCCGAGCAAGGCGGTAACGCCACTGATGTGCCGGGGGCTACGTAAGAGTGAAAAGATTAGAGGAGAGAAAGCCGGAAACCACATCCTAAACAGGGAACAAGGGATGAGCCTCTACACCTGTTCAATAGACGTGGGTGGAGTGTGAACCGGGCGATAGTTTAGTCTATCTACTCCAATTGAAAAAAAAAAAAAAAGAAAAGTGAAAAGATTGGAAAATAGAAAGCTGGAAACCACATCCTAAACAGAGAACAAGGGATGAACCTCTACACCTGTTCAATAGACATGGGTGGAGTGTGAACCGGGTGACTATCTACTCCAATTGAAGAAGAAGAAGAAAAGAAAAAAAATGGTAATGGTGGTAAGTTAACTAAGTTTTAAAGTTCGGTCAAAGAAATTTCTTTGAAAAAAGGTCAACACTCGTTCAAATAACCATGAAACTATTTTAAAATTAGCTACAAAAAATAAAACAAAATAAAATCAAAGCAAAATTATAACTTACTTTTAAAAATATTTCAAAGCTGATCCTAAACCAAACGCACGTGTACTAACACCAGTAGAGAAAAAGAATTATTCTATCTTTTGGCTGAGGAGTGGTAGGGTCAACTAGACAAAAGACAGGCATCCATTTATCATGTGAGATGATTGTAGTGCCCTGTTTGGTCAAAATCAGGTTCTTTGGTGGTGAGACTGGAGTGACTTCTCCAGGGTGCAGACTGGTAAGATTGTATATAGAGGTCAAGTGATCACTACTTGCAATAAATATATAAATGTAAAATTTTTGACATTTTGAATAGTATCTTTACTGAGCACAAAATAGCTGATAAGTAATCCACAGAAAAGGTGTTGCTGCGATGATTGCTTAAAAAAAAAATGGTGCCAAAGAAGGCTGTGTGACTGGGTTGGGGAAACCTTCCCAGTGCTTTCTGAAATTTTAAATTTTAAGTCATGTCAGCACTTGAAAACTTTTTGGATTTTGGGATTTCGGATAAAGGATACTCAAATCGCACCAGTAAAAAATAGAAGGCATTATATAAACATTCGGGATGTGCGTTATGGTGTAGCGGATATCAGCTTGGATGAGGAATTGAAGAGCTGAGTTCAAATTCTAGTTAAATTTGTCGCATTCACTTATGCACAAATACTCTTGGGAAAGGTATTAATCCATCACTTCTCCTTTCAGCTATGGGTTAAATACATGACAGATTGGGTTCTATAGCCTTGGTTGGCAAACCAGCCTAACTTAACCAACTGCAGGAAACTCTTTTGCCCAGTCAGTCATTCTCTTTTTTGAGACATAATTGCCCAAGCATGTATCATTAACTGACTGATTGTTGGGGAGTCACCCCTTTTTTACATATATAAATGAACTCGTCTAAGATATACATATGATCCTGCCTACAGAGAATGGCAGTGTGTAAAACAGTGTGTAAGGCAGGACTTGTAACGCAGTGCTTGTCACAGCAGTTGAACTGCCGCTAGTTGGTCAGCAAGAATATAGACTTATTACCTGGACTTACTTTTTATTATATTTAAAGCCTTTGAAAACATCCTGTGACTCAAGAGGAAGTAATAAGTGTAAGTGAACTATGATGTTATTTTATGCTAAAAGGTAAAAAAAGGTATAAAAGACTTATCATTTTGTCAAAGAGAGATATTTAGTGAGAGAAATGATATGGTGATAATATTGTGAACACATCAGAATTTTCTCAAACAAGAGATAGGAGTGAAATAATGCATAGGACTTTTCTCAAACAGGAATAAGAATACGTATAAGAGCATTAACATTTTATTGCCTTAGCAAACTAAATTGACTGATTACTTTTCATGCCTTTTCAACAATTTGTGGTCTATTTAAATTCAAAAGATATTCTGGATTGTAAGAATAATTCTTTTACTTTTGTAAGTGTTGGGGAGTCACCCTGTTTTTACTTATATAAATGGACTCGTCTAAGATGTACAAATGATCCTGCCTACAGAGAACGGCAGTGTATAAATCAGTGTGTAAGGCAGGGCTTGTAACGCAGTGCTTGTCACAGCAGTTGAACCGCTGCTAGTTGGTCAGCAAGAATATAGACTTATTACCTGGACTTACTTCTTATCTACAAGATTGTATTTATTTGACTCCTACTAACAAAGTATTCTTAGTATTCCTGAAATCTACTAACCGTGTACAGGTTGTATATATTTTGTTCAATATACTTACATTTTTTCTCTCATATCTGTTTTGTGTTATTATTATATTGTGTGGTTTCTAACAAGAATCCACAACACTGATATAAACATTCATTTTAGCAGCGAATATATTAAACAATTGTTTGTGGTGAAATAATTCATGTTTTTTATTATCAAATTAACTTCTCTTTATTTTTTTATAGGAACATCTTTATACCACACTGTAAGGTGTCTGCGATGGTTGAGGAAAAGTGGTTGTAGCAGCACCGAGATTGAAATGAAGCCAGGACTTTTATCGAGCCTTCGAAGTATTGATGCAATGTTTACCCATCAAGGCAACTTTTATGTGGTTCATGGTGGAAGCTATTTTACAAAAATGCTGAGGTCTATGAAGAACAATATCTTCCAACATGGTTCCATAGTGGAGAGTTGGTATGGATGCCAATGAAAAACATTTTGAATAAAACATTCTGAACTTGATACTAATTTGTATCTGAATTTATGAGATGAGATGTTATCATTATTTACATTCAGATTAATATCTTCATCTTTGTTGTTGTTATGACAATGTTTTGACCAATGTGTTTTTCAGCCTTTATCAGTATTTGTTGATCTAGGTAACCTTTAGGGCATTTTGAACTGAACACTTTATTTAATCCACTGAGTAGATTGTTCACATAAACTAAAGATGGTCAGTCAAACGAGAACAATCTACTATTGCATGGTTCAGTTAAAAAATTCCCTGAAGATTACCTGGATTGACAGATACTGATGAAGGCCAGAGAGCACAATGGCTGAAATGTTGAGATAATAATAAGAAAGATGAAGATATTAGCTTGATTGAATAATGAAAACTCCTCATTCTTTGTATTCAGACAGAAATTAATAAACTGTTTAGGGAATGTATAATATTGCAGTTCATATTTTTTTATCTTTTTATATCATTTCACCCCAAGCATGACAATAAAGACACGAAGGTGCAAGAGACGACTGAATATGAGAAAATATGAGAAAATAGACAAAAGATAATGATTAACATTGCACTGGATTTTTTGAAGATCAAAGTTGACTAGAAAGCAAAAAGCCAGTAGGGAGTTCCAAAAGTAAGAAATGTGAAAGAAGAAACTGTTAGCATAGAATTTATAGTTACATCTAACAATTTCAACTGCAAAATGATGAGACCTAACTGCTAATCTAGTACTGTACATAAATTTGTGAAGTCAAGGTACTAAAAAAGAAAGCTCATCAAAATGATTGTCATAGAAATATAATTATATATTTTATTAAATTTTGTAATCATTTCACCACAAGCAAGGTGATAAACCCTCTAAGACAAAAGCAGTTACTGAGAAAAACATGAATGAGTAGAGAGAACAATAAAAAGAAGAGGAATCAAAGAAATGGAAGATGACGATTGATGCTGCATTTAAATTTTTTAAGTTTATAGAAAAGCAAGCATCTGAAAGAAAGTTACACAAGTGTGAAGTGCAAGAAAAGAAACTGTTAGCATAGAACTTAGAGTTGTATCTGTCAATTTCAACTGTAAAATAGTTATATCTAATAGCCAGTCTAGTAATGCACTTAAATTTGTGAAGTTGAGGTACCAAAGAAGAAGGCTCATCAGAACGAGTGCCATAAAAATATTTATAGAGAAGACACAGGGAAATTATGTTGCAGCATTAGAAAAGGTTAAATCTAGCAATTTCAACTGGTACATTTTGAATCATTTTTATTTCCAACCTTTAACTAGTTCTACCTATATAGTCAGCATCACGCTGACTCTTAAAGCATTAAATGAACTAAAATGATGAGAATACAGAAGATCCTTACAGATATCTTTTTAATCCTTTCAACCCAAGCAAGGAAGCCACTAAGGTGCAAAGAGTTACTGAGTGTGAGAAAATATGAGGAAAAGAAAAAAGAGAGAGAACAGTAAAAGAATAGGAATTAAGAAGATAGAAGAAAATGATTGACATTGCATTTAAATTTTTGTAGATCAAAGTTGATTGGAAAGCAAGAATCTGGAAGAGAGTTTCACAAGAGAGAGAAGAAACTGTTAGCACAGGAATTATAATGAGAAAAAACATAATTCAGGATAGAGAACAATGAAAAAATAGGAATTAAGAAGACAGAAGATAATAATTGGCATTGCATTTAAGTTTTTGTAGATCAAAGTTGACTGGAAAGCAAGAATCTGGAAGGGATTTCCACAAGCAAAAAAAAAACTATCTTTTTTGAGACAGTTTGTAAGACAAAATGAAATGGAAAAAAAAATTTAATAATAGAAAAAGAAAAATAATTAAAAATAAATGAGAAGAATTAAATGAATAGAATGAAGTTTAGTTTTAGGTAAACTTTCTCACAATAACAAACTAAGAGTTATGAAGATATCTTTATTATAGAACTAGCAGTATAGCCCAGCGTTGCTCAGGTGTAATGAAAGCTTTAAAACTAATCCATGGTCCTGGAGCTCAGACTCTTTGGATGTTGGCACGAAAGACTAAAAAGTAATAGTTGTTTCCAGTTAAAGTGAAATCGTAGACTGAAAGAAAAATGAATGAATGTAAGTCAAATTTTGATTTCCTGGTATCGATATCAAATAAGTTTTTTTCATCATAAACTGAATTTTGAAAGCTAAATATGTCATCTGAGTAAATGGTATCATGGCTGAGACTAAGAACTACAATTATACCTACTTAGAGCCAAACCAGAAGCAAAAACTAAAATAAAAGGGCTGAAAAAAATACAAACATACAGGCAGATAAACAGACACACACACACAAACATCTTACCTTTTATATATATATATTATCAATTTTCTGCACTATTGTAAGAACTGCAACCTTGAGACTTCTGAATATCGTTTTTTATGTCTTTGTCTATGAGTGTATCAAATTTGATTAAAATCGAACCCTCCTTCTATAACCTGATTTTTTCAATTATCGATTTTCGATATTTATCGGGGGTACCTCGACACAAAACCTAGCTAAGAACACTTGCAGACGCTTATAATACAACTGTGTAAATTTTCAAGAAAATCGGTTGAGCCGTTTCGGAGTCTATAGGTAATTACCATACATGACACATTTGACAGATTATGTCTCTTTTAATCCATGATTGACTGTCGGAGGTTGCCATTTCTTTCTGTGGTAGACTGATTGCCAACCAAAGCTATAGAATCCAATCTGTCCTGCTATTTAACCCATAGCTGGAGGGAGAACAGATGGATTAATACCTTTTCCAAGAGTAGTGTTAAGTGAATGCAACAAATTCAACTGGATTTCATATTCCAAACTGATAACCATTGCACTACAAGCACATCCTAGAAGACATTAATTAATGCAATGCTTAATAACATTTATTTTACTTTTGATGTACTTATAGAATTACTAAAACTCTGGGACACATTAAATTTTAATAAGAAATTATATTTCATGTGAAATAAATTCATTCTTTGTATGTGCAAGTGTACATGTTCATATGTTCTTGAAATTGCATTTTCCAATATTACAGAATATAGAAAATAATATTTGTGGCTTTGCAAGTTAGTGAATAAACTAGGGAATAGTTTGGTTATAATTTTTTCTTACAAAGTGTTACATAATTCAGTAAAGTTGCTGAAGGATTTTTATATTTTATTATTAAAAAAAGAAAGTATAATACAGGGTGTCCATAAAGTCCGTGTGCACTTTAAAAAAGTTATAACTTCTTTTGTATTTGTGATAGAAATAATCTGTAAAAAATTTTATAAAGTTTAATGTTTCAACAAGATGGAGATCCTTGTCACTTTGCTCTACGCATTAGACAGTTTTTAAATCAGGGATTTCATAACAGATGGATTGGAAGGGGTGGACCATTTTACTGGCCTCTACATTCGCCAGATTTGAATCCATTAGATTTTTTTATGGGAACATGTGAAAACAATTGTGTATGAAACCAAACCTAGTTCATTAGAAGATTTGAAAGCTAATATAACTAATGTGATTTCTGGCATTACTGTAAATCAGTTAGTAAATGTTTTCCGTGAACTGCAAAATCATATTACCCTTTGTATTGCTAATGATGGAGGACATGTGGAAACTTAAATAAAATTTTAAGAAAACCTTAAAAAATGTAGATTTACTTCTTTCTAGTCCTTTTTACAAATTATTTCTATCGTAAATACAAATAAAGTTATAAATGTTTTAAAGTGCACATGAATTTTATGGACACCCTGTATGTTCGTCCCAAGTTTCAAAGTTCAGATTTTATGAATGAGATTTAGTGTCTAACTTTAGGAGATCATAAATTTTTATCAGCTTATAATTCTTATAAGAAGACAAAAATAATTCTTCATAAATTATGCTTCTGTTAATTGCGGTGATACATTTCAGGTGAGCATTAGCATGCAGTAGGTACTCCAGCTGTGAAACACAATTCTACACCTTTGAAACATATTTTGATGACTAGCTTTAGTTCATTCCATGCTATGTTTAGATGAGATAAATGGCGAATAGTGATTTACTGATGGATAGACCAAACTGTAGAGTTATCTACAAAGTATAACATGACCTGCATGTTTGTTGGTTAGTGAAACTTTTTTTTTTTTTTAATCATTGCAAGGGGTTACATAGGAGAAGGTGATGAGAAAGTGTGGTTAAATATAAGAAATATCAGAAGGAGGGTGATAGACGGGTAGGGATTTGTTTGTTTTTAAAAAAGAAATTGATGATTTAAATTCTCTAAATTTCATAAAATTAAGTAAGTGGTTGGGTAACAGATGGAAAAAAAATATTTTTACTAAGATTTTCTAAAATAATTTCATTCATTTGTAAGTAGTCAGTAAAATCTGACAATTATCTGATTTTTGCAAGAAATTCCAAATCATTGTGTTTTTTTACTGCAAAAAAAGACCCTAAAATTTTCTGTACTAATTTTTGGTTCTCTCCCACTGTTGATGAGAAAAAAAATCTTTTTAACCAAAGTTTTAAACATGTTAGAAATGATTAAAAAAATTTAATTAAATAATAAAATTAATTTGGTCTTTCATATTAATAAGATAAAGATTTTAACAATAAAACTTTGGGGCCTTTTGGATGCTCTTTTTTCAATGAATTAGTGGAGGTACATAGTAGTCAGTTAGTCAATTGCTATACTTGATATACACTTATGAGATCATGTTTCTTTTGAGACATGACTGACTAGGCAGATGATTTTCCTGTAGTAGGTTGCTATTACTTTCTGTGATAGACCAGTTGCCAACCAAGGCTACAGAACTCAATCCATTCTGCTATTCAACCCATAGCTGGAGGGAGAAGAAGTGGATTAATACCTTTTCCAAACGTATTTGTGTATAAGTGAATGAAACGAATTTGATTGGAATTTGAACTTAGCTCTCTAATTTCTCATTTCAGGTCGATATCCATTACACGCCAACACCCAAAAAGTTTAATCTCTTACCTGAAACTCCAGGTGCAACTTTATTAGAAATCAATAAACTCTGTTACCAATTTTTGTCCATGTCTGTTCATTTATGATCCTGTATCCAGTTGTAATTTTATTTTTACATTATTAATTTCCCCCTCAAAAACTTCCTCTTTTGAGATGTATCTATCTCATGTGCATTGTGGTGCATTGGATATCGGCTTGGAATGAGAAATCGGGGAGCCGGGTTCGAATTCCAGCTGAATTCATTGCATTCACTTACACGCAAATACCCTTGGGAAAGGTATTAATCCGTTTCTTCCTTCCAGTTATGGGTTAAATAACAGGACAAATTGGGTTCTGTAGCCTTGGTCGGCAACCAGTCTACCGCAGAAAGCAATGGCAACCTATTGCAGGATAATCTTCAGCCCAGTCAGTCATATCTCTTTCGAGACATGATCGCTCAAGCGTGTATCATGTTTGGCACTTAACTGACTGACTGAATATGATAGCTGAGAACAATCAAAACTTCTGATGGGCATAAAGTGAGGGATCGTTTTTCTGTTGTTATGAAGTAATAAACTGATCCCCCATTAATTATACTTAATATAAAAATGTAATATAATCTATCTCTTCTCCCTCTAGCTATGAATCAAATGACAGAACATATTGGGTTCTATAGCCTTGGTCGGCAACCAGTCTACTGTAGAAAGCAATGGCAACCTACTGCGGGATAATCTTCTGCCCAGTCAGTCATGTCTCTTTCGAGACATGATCGCCCAAGCATGTATCACATATGGCACTTAACTGACTATCTCATTTAAAAACATATTCAAAGTTGTGTTAATTTTTCCTTTATACTTTTTGTCTTTACTCCATGTGTTTAACATGTTCTCATGCATGTTATTTTTCTTTTATTTTTTTTGTATTTGAAACAAGTACTTTTGTGTCCTACCCTCCCACATATAATTTTTTACTCTTAATAAAACAATTACAACTGTGGCAAGTCTTAAGTATTGAGGTGGTGGGGGCTTATCACCTTTTTGATGTTCTGTCAGGAGTTGAAAAATGGTTATAGTCTTTTTGCTTAGATGGTCAGACACTTGTGAAATGTTTCTTTCCTCAATCCATGTAGTATCAAGTTTTAGATTTACAATACCTTGACACTCTTCTACTATTTTCCAGAGAGTTAATTTGTGATCCATTTCTAATTTAGCAAGTATCCTGGATATTATTTTTGCGTCCTTATTAGAAGTTAAGCCCTGTACAAAAATGAGACATTTAAAATAAATCCAGAGTTAATTCATTTAAGTTAAACTTCTCGCATTCTGGTTTCACAACTCCTGCATAAGTGACAAAATGTTCATCGTCACACTTTACTAAGTTAAGACATTGCTATCGTGTATTAAATAATAAACTCCTATCACCAAAAGATTTGCAATAGTATTACAAAAATTTTATTTAAATTTATCTTGCCTGCTTTTTCTTTCCAAAATAAAATTCACATAGTTTTCATGTTCAGCTGGGGACAATTTCCTTAATAATAAACAAACTTTTTTTTCATCATTCCAATGCAAACAATCCATTTTGAAGATATCTTTGTATCTTCTATAATAATCTGGAAAAGTTATCCCTTCATCTGGATTGTATACAAATTCACTAATTAAATTAGCAACAGTGTGTGGAGTGAATAAATCTGAAGTTTTTTCTTCCACAGTTTTAGTAAATAATTAAAAAACTTGTTGCAATTGTTGTTGCTTTTTTTACTGCAACTGTTGTTCTTGTTGTTGATTTTGTAGTGTCAACATTTGAATTAGGATAGCTTTTAGTTCTTCCATTTTACAGTTCTCCACTGATTATTTTGTAGATTAATTTTGAAATAACTTTACCTGCGAGCATGACATCTCTTTGCTGAAGTGATAAATATTACGGAATATTGTATTACAATGTGTAGGCATGTATATTTTTTCTGTTTCCTTGTATAAGTTGAACGAATACTTTTCCCTACTTTTGTAAAGTCACAGATACAAGACTAATACCATCTTCAAACAATACTGTATCAGACACTTATTCTTCTCAATGCCAATCCTCGAATGCTTATTATATACCCATATATATATATATATATATATATTGTTTTTACACGTCACATGATTCCAGCAGCACGATATCTCTAATTACTTCAATACAAGGTCAACTGTGTTTGCTCTCTGGTGATCTGCGTTCAAAACCAAGTGTTGGCAGTGACACTTTATTTCTATATGACACATTTTTATAAGTTTATAAAAAAAAAATTATTTCTATATTTACTTCTTTGTAAAATGGTAAATAATAAGTATTTCATTATAGATGGTTACATATTTTTATAATCTTGTAAATATAAAAA
Source organism: Ascarosepion bandense (assembly GCA_037127315.1). NCBI lineage: Eukaryota > Metazoa > Mollusca > Cephalopoda > Sepiida > Sepiidae > Ascarosepion > Ascarosepion bandense. The sequence continues at coordinate 2,856,843 of JBBBDQ010000181.1, read as the reverse complement.
TTATTCCTATAAATAAGCAATCTGTGATGTCCGTGCGAGTATAAATAGAACCCACTCGGTTGATTGAGGAACTCTTTAGTAAAATGAGTAAGACTTTGAATTAACAACAACGTGAGTAAAACTTCAAACTTCGAACTGACAGCAAAAAGGGAAAAAAGTACTCAAATTCAACAACGTGAGTAACAAGCTTCGAAAATAACAAAATTATTTTGAAAAAAATGGCTCTCTCTATGCCAACAATAGAGCCCCTAGATTGGGAAGACTCCAACCAGGAGCAAGCATGGAGAGAATGGAGTGAACATATTGAAGACACATTTATAGAGCTTGATATAACAGATGATAAACAACAATTATCACTCTTGATTTTACGAAGGAAAGAAGCTGAAAGATATCCTCAAAACCTTAACATCGGAGATACCACCAGGCCAAGTAGAGTCTACATACAAAACAACAAAAATAGCACTGGACGAATATTTCATCCAGAAAACATAAAGTCTTTAAAAGACATAAATTCAGGATGCTTAGTTAAGAAAATGGGGAGTCAACACACGACTATATCACCAGTCTACACATATAAGGAGCAAAATGCAATTTTGACGAATACAACCTGGACAAGGCTATAGTGGACCAATTAATAGAAAAATGCTCGTCAAGCAAATTACGGCGAGCGTATTTGAAAAAAACTGATTTAACATTAAAAGAAGCACTTCAAAGAGCATTCATATTTGATCCACTGAAACACAAGCTAAACAAATAGAAGAGAATGAAAGAGAGCACTCAGATATCCACAAAATTACAACCAATTACAAGCAACAACAACAACAACTAGATAACAGTGGGTATAGGAAACTATCCAGGGACAACAACCCATTAAAAACAGTTATAAAATGCCCCGGGTGTAATGGTTATGACCACACAAATGGTTAAACAAAATGCCCTGCATTTGGGAAAAAATGTAATTACTGTAGAGTACTAAATCACTTTGAAAAAACATGCTTAAAAAAATGAATAGTGCTAAAGGGAAAATGTAGTGGTCAGATGGACACAATTACGTCCAACCAGCATCGACAAATCCGAATAATTCAGACAGCAAGACATTTGTTTTTCAGGTGAAACCTATTCATTCAGCAGATAGCAAAATTGTTCATATTGACAACGTACCAGTTGAAATATTGATAGATTCTGGAGCAGACATTAACCTTATCGATGACAAAACATTTAAAGAAATTCTTAAAGTACGGCCAAATTTAACATTAACAGAAACAAATTGTAAACCAAAAGCCTATGGGAATTTTCCAATATCATTAAGAGGGGAATTTTTCACAATGCTGATGAATGGTCCCAGAAGAAAAGCCCACAAAGTATTCTTTACAAAGGCATATCAAGGTGGGGTAACATTAAGTGGGCCAGCATTGAACTAGGGTTTATCACCACCCCACAACTGAAATCGATTAAGACAAAAAGTATCCCAAAATCAACAAAAGAAATTCTAGATCAACACCTACCCTCGTTGGAAGGATTAGGAAGAATGAAAAACTTCCAACTTAAAATGAGACTAGACAACAATGTTATACCAGCTGTACAACCACCAAGATGGACACCATTTCATATCCAACAAGCAGTAGAGGAAAAAATCAATGAAATGCTAGAAAATGATATCATCAAAAGAGTGGAAGGACCCAGTCTGTGGGTCTTGCCATTAGTAGCAGTACCGAAACCAAACGGAGAAATTAGAATATGTGCCGACTTACGTGTGGTAAATAAAGCAGTGAAACACACCCGCTATTAAATACCCACAGTTGAACAGTTACTGAGTGAAATTGGCAATGCAAACGTTTTCTCAAAAATCGACCTAAACTCTTATTACCACCAAATAGAACTGGATCCTGAATCTAGGGACATCCCTACCTTTTCATGCAACTACAGAATCTACCGATATAAGGTAATGGTTATGGGAATTACATCCGCAGCCGAAGAAGGGCAACGATTGCTTCAACAAATCCTTCAGAAAATCCCAAACTGCTGCAACGGGGCAGACAACATTTTAATTTGGGGCAAAGACACAAGAGAACATAACAGAATCCTAGATATGGTATTAAGCACCTTGAAAGAAAACAATCTCACAATTGCAGAGCACAAAAGTATATTCTATAGTGAAGAAATCGAATTCTATGGTTTTATAGTTTCCAATAACAAGGATCAGACCGACTGACTTGAAAATAAAAGCAATCAGAAATTTCAAAAACTCTGAAAACATCCAAGATATACGTAGTTTCTTAGGTTTAATCAATTACCTCGCAAAGTTTATTCCCAGACTGGCAACACTCATAGAACCATTAAAAAAGTTAACATGAGCAAATATGGAATGGCAGTGGATAGAGGAAGAAGAATCTTGTTTTCTCAAGCTGAAGAATGCAGTCATTCAGAGCAAACCTCTCATGCACTTTGATCCAAAACTGCAAACATCTATTATAGTAGATGCCAATCCTGTGAGACTAGGAGTAATACTTTGCCAAAACAAACAAGGGATACTCATCCTCATCAGCTACGCATCCAGAACTCTAACCAAAGGCCAACGCCAGTACTGTCAATTAGAAAAAAAAGTGCTAGCAATTGTACGGGCTTGTGAAAAACTCCACTTTTACCTTTATGGGAAGAACTTTCTTATAATGATTGACCATCAAGCATTAACAACTATCTTCAATCCTAAAGGTAACCCCTCCGTGTGAATTTTGTGATGGATTTTACATGTACGACAATATGATTATACAATAAAACACATTAGCGGTAAAGATAACCTGGTGGACATACTCTCTCGGCAACCTATGGAGTATCAAAAAATAGTCTCACCTGAAGAAGAGATTGCTGAAGGATTTATCAACATTCCAAAATCAATCACCTTGTCGGAAATAATGGAGGAATCTCATCGGGATCCAACTGTCACAGCAGTGAAAAACGCAATACAACAAAACAACTGGATCCATAAGTTAACGGAACCCTTCAAACACATAAGGAAGAAACTGACAATAAAACAAGGCGTAGTTATATGCAGAACCAGAATCATTATATCCCAAAACCTAAGGAAATTAATCCTGAAATTGGCACATGAGACATATATGAGGATAATGAAAACAAAAGCCCTGCTTAGAACTAAAGTATGGTGGCTCAATATAGACCAAGACATAGAGGCTGCCATAAGCTGATGTATCCCATGTGCAACATTAGACCCAAAGGGAAATCACCGTCCGGTGCATATGGCCAAAATGAAAGGCCCTCCACATAGATATTTGTGGGCCTTTCCCTAGCGGGGATTATGTAATCAGAATGATCGATGCGGGATCAAGATGGCCTGAGGCATTCATTACCAAATCCACCAGGGCTGATACAATCATATCGACAATCCAAAAGTGTTTCTATACACATGGCATTCCAGCAATTATCGTTTCAGATAATGGACCCCAATTCATATCCCCAGAGTTTAAGCACTTCTGCAAAGAATGGGGCATCCAACACCAAAAGGTAACTTCTTATAATCCCCAAGCTAATGAAGAGATCGAGCAATTCTTCGCAACCATGTTGAAAGCCATTTGAGCGATGAACACAGAAGGAAAGGACTGGAGAAAACATCTAGGAAAATTCCTAATGTATTACCAAAATAGGCCACATGCTATGGCAGGAGAAACTCCAGTTAAGTTACTCATGGTTAGGGAAGTAAACAAAACCAGGATTACAAAAGAGGCCTGAAAACCAAGCTTGGAGAACAGCAAGGACAAAAAACAAAAAAGGAAAAGATAGATTGAAAAATCGCACAAATCAAAAAATAAAGCTAAACAAACTAACGTAAAACCCGGAGATGTCATACTACTTAAACAAATTAAACACAACAAGCTAACGCCAGTTTACCACCCAACACCATGGGGAGTAAAAGAACCCAGAGGCGAATCTGCAATTATAACATGAAGTGACAAACTTTTTTTACGACACACATCACAAATGAAAAGAATTCCTGAAGACAGGACTTGCCAACAATCAAGAGATGATGACTTCCCTTTTAACGATGATCTTGGTGGGCAAAAAGATATAGAGCATGAGAGAGAGAGAGAGAGAGAGAGAGAGAGAGAGAGAGAGAGAGAGAGACAAGGATGAGGAGAAAGATGAAGCAAATATCCCTATAGCCCTAAGATGAACAAAAAACCATATAAGAAAATCCCAAAGATATGCAGGCAGCAGTTTGGAAGAAGAGGGAAACAATCTGAATACAAAGGAGGGAGAAGATGTGATGTCCGTGTGAGTATAAATAGAACCTGCTCGGTTGATTGAGGAACTCTTCAGTAGACAGCAAACAATCTAAGAAATAACTAGTATTTAATAACTGTTTTCATTTCTCAAGAATAAAGAAAACATATAAATCCATTTTCATATTTGGGATTTATTAAAATTCAAATCATTAATTTTATAACAATAACATTGCCAAAGGAGTGAAAAGTGTATAACAATAGTGCTGTCAAGGGAATAACCAAAAATAGTGCTGTCAAGGGAACAGCCAATTTTTAGCGGGCAAAAAGGTTAAGCATTGCCAAAATTTTTATTTAAATATTGTGCATTAAGTTTCTCTACAGTATAGCATGACATGTAAGCAAAAAACTATTTTATGGTTTTATTCAACTCAAAATGTGTACACATGTTTTAGTCTATATGGCGTCTATTTTATTTGAAAGCGAAACAATCTAAGGGGAATAACTCTCATTCACTGGTACTAAATGAATTATTTCACCACTTTTATTAACCCAAATTTTATGGCTACATAAAATTTGCTTCTTGACTTCCTGTGTGATCCAGTTTGACCATATTAGTGAAATTCAATTTCTAACAAATGTTGATGATAAGAGTAAGGGCATTTGATAGATTTATGGTCAGTCTGGACAGAAAAATATAATAGTAATATACAGAATTGGTGCACCCCCTCACAATCTCTGATACCCCCCAACAATCTATGATATGGGGCTCCACTCAGTTTTCATAAGATAGTATAAAATACAAATTTATTATCACTTAATTATGTACAATAATGGATCATATGCAATATAGGTGAACAATTAAACTAAAAAAATTGAAAATAAATACAATGGATCTAAATACAAATTAGAGACTTGTCATAATTGATCATTATGTCTTAAATAAATGAATGATGTCTTGTAGTAATTTTTAACATTGATTTGAGATTTTAATGTAAGCTAATTATATACAATGATGGAACTTTAAATTGTTAAAATGTTGAAATTTATCATAACGGATAAAAAATAGTGAATTTTATATAGTGTTTTTTGAGATTTAGCATGAAGAAAAATCATGAATTTGGATAAAAGATATAGACTCCAGAATGATGTCAAAATCAGGGAAACGTTTTCATCCTTTAATAGTCAATTGTGTTTAATTTAAATTATAATGTATATAAATGTAGGTTGAAAAAAAGAAAATGTTGATAAGATAATAAGGGTCAGAAAGCATTACTGAGACCCTCAGTATGGTTTTCCCAATTTTGAGTGGTTTTGGGGGCAGAGCATGCATCAGCCCTGGGGATGTAGGATGAGATAGAAACAACTGTGTGTAAAATACTTTGAAGTACTGGGAAATTTTCTAAAATACTCTCACAAAGAAATTTGTTGTTACTTGATTTTATGCAGGACTTAACTGCAGCCCAGGACATTAGAAAGATAAAGAGAGAAGACTGAAAAGAAGACTTGTCGTCATTTTGTCTTGAGCAGCGTCTGTCAGTGTTGTGATGTGGGGTCTGGCAAAACACAACACTTTTTTTCTTTTTCTATAGTTGTTTCCGTCCAAACAAGGCAAGACCACCACTGGTGTGCAGGGGGTTACAGTAAGAGAAAAGAGAAAAAAACAAGGTACAGATGATGTCAACGAAAGATGTGAATCAAGGAGATAGAAGGTGCCAGCTGACAAGGCATTTAAACTTTTGAAGATTGTAGCTATCAGGGAAGCAAACAAACGGAAGGAAGTTCCGCAAACAGAAAGTGTGAGAAAAGAAACTGTTAGAATAGAAGAGAAGGTTACATTTAACTATTTGAATGGTTAAGTCAGGATTGATTACATTGCAGATCTTTCTTTGGATTTTGTTGAGAATCTAAAGACGAATATCAGGAGCACCTGACCAGATATGGCAACAGTATTCAATGCATGGACAAAGGGTAGATTTATAAATGTGCAAAATAGATTCTGATAAGAAAAACCTCTTGGCCTGGCAAAGTGACCCAACCTTCCTAGCAGTAGATATAACTATAGATTCAATGTAGTTGTTTCGTTTGAGGTCGATTGAGAGAGTGATGCCAAGGAGGCAATGTGTGTTACTCTCCAGGAGACTAGTGCCATCCATACTAATGGTAGGTAAGAAAGTTTTTCTATGATGGTTAAAAAAGTGCAACTTTGTTTTGAAAGCATTAAAGGTTATGAGCCATTTCCTACTCCATTCTATCACGGATTGGAAGTTTTTTGAAGAGCAGCACTGAGGTTTACTTTGTCAGCTTTAGCAGATTTTTTATTGAGACTGGAGGATATGGTGGTGTCATCTGCATAGAAGCCTGCTTGGAAACTGATTACAGCAAGAAGATCATTGATGAAGATTAGAAAACACATAGGGCCTAGGATAGAGCCTTGAAGGATGCTTAACTTGACAGGGTCAGTTATGATAGTAATATTCAATACTCAGCTAGACAAGTCCTGCAATAGTATTATCTTCTTTTCACCTTTTAGGCAATTACCCAGGACTACTTATCATGAATGGTCAGTTCATTCATGATAGTCAGCAGAGTAACTGGCTCTTACTACAACAGTCAGCAAATTAAAAAATCATAGAAACTAAGGACACATACGCAAAATATATATTATTTTTTTATTAGCAATTTTACAAAATAAAGTCACCATATATAAAAATAATAATTATTTTATTTACCAGAACTCAGCAAATTTAAGAACAAATGATCCCTCCAACTGATAGATGAAAAAAATGTCCCACACTAACAAATTAATTTGCTTCTTTTCTAAATGTCCTGTATTTCTGTGTTTGTCTCTTGTTTCTTTAAAACCACATCCCATTCTTTGAAAGTCAAGTACAAGGATTCATCTTTATAAACATTCAACTTTATATAAAACTGGTAACTTTTTGACGTGTTGAGTTTTCCTTTCAGGAGAAAATTATGGTGAAAAAAGGATTATCATTGAATTTGATCCCTCACAGATTAAACCAGATTCTATGTATTAAGTACACAAAATGAAGCTATTTTTTAAAAAACAAATCTTTTGTTTATATTCTAGTAAGTAAATAGATATTAATAGAGATGTATCGTACATTTTTTTTTTGGCTGAGTCTAGTCAAGTTAGCAAATTCTCAAGTTTAAGCCAAATTTCATGTTTAAAATATAACCTTAACGAGAATTAGAAATTTCAGTTATTTTCTATAACATTATCCGGTTTACACTCCTCCTCAGTCTTTTGAGCAGGAGCAGAGGCTTATCTCTTGTTTGCAATTTAGGATTGGGTTTCTGGTTTCTTCTAAAGTGCCTGAGCTCTGTGCTCCTATTGCTTGAGCTTTCCCACACTAATATAAGTACACACAGTAACTCTTGACCTTGAGTGGCTCTTGGGCCTTATATTGGGTGAATATTAGTAAAAAAGTTGCATTAAGAAATTTTGAGTCTTGCTTCCAGTTTAAAACAAGCTTAAGTCTAATCTGAGCTGTGATCTGTGTAAAAGCTTCAGACTAATAAAATCAAAACAAAACCGTATACAGTGGAACCTCGATTATTAAGCACCTCTGTTATGTCTCAAAAATTGGACATTCGATTATTGAGCAAGGGAGCCAGTCCTTTATAAACCTGTAAATTTCTGTTCAGTTGTTGTCATATGGCTGCTCAAAAAGCAAAGAGATCAAGAAGAGAAATGAACCTAGAAAAAAAGATTTCCTCTTCCAAACAAAAACACAAATCTCCTCCCTTCCCCCTCCCCCTCCTTCTATCTTACATGCACCAACAAGAATCTTCAATAAAAGGTAAAATGAAGTTAAATGTTCATTTATTCTATTTATTTGTCATTTATATTTATTTCTTATTGTTTTTTGCATATAAAAATATGTTATTAAAATAGGATGTTGAAATCTTGACAAAGTTTCAAATTTGATAAATAGAAATGTTGCTTGAAAAGAGATTTGATCAAAATGCATTTTACTATTCATGACTTTATCAGATCTAAAACAAAAAATAGAAAAGTATGTATGTGTGTATTTGTGTTTTTCTAAAGTAAATAATTAAATTCATTACTTTTTTTCCTAAGCTGACATTTCTTATGAAAAATAAAAGAAAAAAAAAGTGACTTTTGACAAAGTTGTTAATTTTCTTAGTTCAAATCAAAATTTTAAAATTTTCCCACCTTTTTTTTGGATTAGCTATTTTGTATAAAATGTATTTTTTGTTTATATTTTTGGATGTATGGAATGGATTAATTGGAATTACATTATTTTTTATGGGAATATTATTTTGGTTTTCTGATGACATTTTGGAATAGATTGTGGCTGATAACCGAAATTCCACTGTAACTATTGAATGCAATTAGTTATCTTCCTTGAAATTTTTATGTTTTTTTTTTCAGTTGACTGGAAGATTTGAACCCATAATATTATCATTCAGTTACAAAATATGTGAATTTTTATCACATTTTTTAAGTTAATGCATTTTGAAAAATAACTTGTCATGTTCATAGAATAGTAAAATTTAATTATAGTGTCAAAAATAATTATAATAAAATAATTATAGCAATTACAAATATCATTCATTCACTCTTTCTAAATGAATGAGAATTGACCTCACTTTTCTCTTCTACACACATAAACACATGATATTCTCATTATCAGGCAACCAGTCAACACAAACAGGCCGTTAACATGTGTATCAATGAAAATTTTGGCTCCTTTTCTTTTTCCAAGCCATAATAGTAACATTTATCACTTAGCACTCAACAGAAATTTGAGGTCAGAAAACCCCAGACACTTCTTGTGTTTTCCAACTAAATGATCTGGACACTCATTACACACATCTATAAAAAAACTAGCAGTATAGCCCGGCGTTGCTCGGGTGTAATGAAAGCTTTAAATCTAATCCATGGTCCTGGAGCTCAGACTCTCTGGACTTTGGCATGAAAGACTAAAAAGCAATAGTTGTTTCCAGTTAAAGTGAAACCGTAGACTGAAAGAAAAATGAATGGATGTAAGTTAAACTTTGATTTCCTGGTATCGATATCAAATAAGATTTTTTGTTGTAAACTGAATTTTGAAGGCTAAATAAGTCCTCTGAGTAAATGGTATCATGGCTGAGACTAAGAACTACAATTATACCTACTTAGAGCCAAACCCAAAGCAAAAACTAAAATAAAAGGGCTGAAAAGAATACAGACATACAGGCAGATAAACAGACACACACACAAACATCTTGCCTTTTATATATAAATATTATCGATTTTCTGCACTATTGTAAGAACTGCAACCTTGAAACTTCTGAATATCGTTTCTTATGTCTTTGTCTATGAATGTATCAAATTTGATTAAAATCGAACCACTCCTTCTATAACCTGATTTTTTTGATTATCGATTTTCGATATTTATCGGGGGTACCTCGACACAAAACCTAGCTAAGGACACTCACAGGCACTTATAGTACAACTCTGTAAATTTTCAAGAAAATCGGTTCAGCCATTTGAGTCTATAGGTAACAGACACACACACACACATACACACACAGACAAAGTTCCATTTATAAATAAGTTTAGATTTAGATTAGATAAGAAAGATTGTATACACTTTACTTATTCTTTATCTTATCATTTTGTCGGATTCAGATCTATATTTGATCTACATTTGATACCATACTCAAAATTTTACTAAGTATTACTGTGTCTCATGTTTCCAACACCACATAACAACCAGATAATAAATAATACTCATTTTGTTGTTTCCAAATCTTGCTATTTCTTATTTTTCAAGTATTTTTGTACATATAAACTTTAGAGGTTTGTAATCATTTACTTCCCTACAAACTTAGTTTAATATCTCTAGCTACAATTTGGAGGCATAGTGAAGTGATTGGTAGCAGTTTGGCCTGAGGAATCAAAAAGCCAATTTCAAATTCCAGTCACGTTAGTTCATTCACAAGCACAAATACCCTTGGGAAAGGTATAAATCCATCTCTTCACCCCACAACTATGGGGTAAATAGCAAGACAGACTGAGGTTCTATAGCTTTTGTTGGCAACCAGTCTATTGCAGAAAGAACTGGCAACCTACTGCAGGAAAATCTTCAAGCACCCTTTTCCAACATGCCTTGAGCCAGCATGGAAGAATAGGATCAAAAAGTTAACATGAGAATAATATCTCATGTTGATGTAAAGTCTGCAACAAAGTGGAGTAAATGACCAATGATGAAATTTACCCTATTTACATCACTTGGACTGTTGTCCTCATCTTTATTGACATATTCACAACATTTTGGCTGTTGTATGCTCCAACTTTCTTCAGGTGAAATTTCAAACTGACCCCTTTATTTAGTCCCATGGGGATAGATTGTTCTAATTCCACATGCCATGCCCTTTCTGGAAATTTCAATTTCAGTTAATCCACTTTAGTAACTCAACTTTCCAAGTTTTTGTTTACTCTGCTGTGGCCAGGTATTTAACTTGCAACTCTTTGGGTCAAATAACTTTTTTGATTACTTCAACCAATGTTTTTGATGTAATACTGAAATATCAAACTAGGATTCCTTACTAAGTGTATGACTTATAATTATACTCTGAAACACACTAATACTTTGATAGTGAAATTTAGGATTTCTCAGTTTTCTGTGAATTGGTTTTGATAAAACTTTTCCAAGCTGATTTGCCCAATAAGGCAACACCATCGTTAGGTTTTCATTATTTTGTGCAACGTCTTTTATTTCTTAATTCAGATTTAATAGCTTTTGAATGAAAATAGGCCATATTGTGCAAACCAGCTGGGAAAAAGTTTATCAAAATCAATTTGCAGAAAACTAAGAAATCCTAAATTTCGCTACCAAAGTATCAGTGTGTTTCAGGGTGCAGATTTTCTGTTGAGAAATATCAATCACACATGAATACACAGAGCATATTTTTGTACGAGATGTGTTTTTATCCAAAAGAATTCCTTAAAAAATCCCCATGTCCTGACAGGTTTTGGTGTACAGCTTATTAATTTTAGACTGATACCTATAGATCTCTGTTTTGGCACAGCTGACACCAAAATTTGAATATGAATGATTTAAATATTATTTTAATTCAAAATAATATTGAAATAAAAAAATATTTACATTATTTACACTGTTTGAACTGTTGTCCTCATCTTTGTTGCCATATTCATAATATTTTGGCCATTATACATTTTGACCTTCTTCAGATGATTTGAATTTTGAACTGTACACTTTATTTCTATCACTGAGGTAGAGTGTTCTCACTTGCCACTTCCAGCTGTCTTAGTTATCTCCAGTTAACTCTGTACATTTTTGTTCACCACTGTTGTAGCCAGGTATTGAACTTACAAATCTTTGGGTCAAGTCAAGTCACTGGATTCAACCAATGCTTTTATCTACTGGGTTGTATGTCCTTGAGGATTCCAATCACCTGAAGAAGTTTAGAGCATACAACGGTTGAATAGTATAAACAATTAAATCCCTCCTCTCAGAAATATAGAAAATTTTGAAGGTGAATATGGCAACAAAGATGAGCACAACAATCTGAACAATGTAAATAGTATAAATAATTACGATACCTCATCTCAGAAATTATGATTATAATTTATGATTATAGATCAAAATAATGTAAAAAAAATAATTTCAGTTTTAGTTTTTTCACAAATATTTGTCAAATCATATGTTCATGTGAGATGGCATCAGGTGACCCAAAAAGTTTGTGTGGTTTTCAGTTTTCTCTCTCTTTTCTTCAAAATCAGTTTAACAAAGAAAGTTCAACACTTCAAGTATCAACAATATGTAACAACAATAGCAATTAGCTATGAACACATTTCACAAACATGAAACCTATACAGACTGGTTGTGGTTGGCTTTGTTGAAAAGTGATATCTGAACAAGATCTGTAAAATCTGTAACCATATAAATTAGTTCCACAATTCAGTACAAAAGGAAAAATAATGTTAATTTTTACAAAGTAAATTCACTTTCAAACTGTCAAATTTTCATTCTAAAATATTTGTCAGCAAATGTTTCTTACAAAATGAAGGAAACAGAATCTCTACGATCAAACATTACATAACAAAATTTACATATTGGTTTTACATATTAATGTAAATTTCTTACAAAATGAAGAAAATATAATCTCTAAGAACAAACATTTCATAACAAAATTTTGACAAAATTCCTTTTGTTATGATTTATTTATTGTGTTTAGAGAATACACTGATGTGCCAAAAGTTATGGGTTTGCAGAATGTAAAGATAATGGTAGGTGGGGCCACTTTAACTCAGTTATGGAACAGTCTATTTCTGAAACTTTGAGTAAATTTGATATTCATTAATCTACAGTGTCACATATCTATCAGGAATATCTGATAGAAGGCATTACCACCCACCATGGACAGAATAAGTAATGGCCAACTACTGGTTCTTAATGATTATGACCAGTGGTATTTGGCTAGAATTATCTGTGGTAATAGACAAGTGACAGTGGCTAAAAGCACACCCAAATTTAATGCAGGAGTTAACTGATACATATCAAGTTCAGCATTACATGAGATATGGAACAGAAGACCCACCAGTACAACACTGAACACTAGTACCTCACATGGGTTTATGATGTTGCTGTAGAACTGGTCTGTCTAAACATGACATCACTGTATGACTGCTGCATTGAAGTTGTTCTATAATCATTTGCATCTTTTCTTGGAGTCCATGAACACCAACAATATGCAGCATATTGCATTGGACCATTGGATCCAAATGGCTCAGAATTGGTTTGAGGAACATTCTGGAGGCATCATCCAACACAAGCCCAAGCGAGCATTTATGAGATATGTTGGAGCGGTTTCTTTGTATGCAAGATCATACGCCTACAGATATCAAGCAACTGTAGACAGCTTTCAAAGGGCAACATCTCTCCAGAGATCTGCCAAGCACTTATGGTATTGATTCCCTGTTGAGTTATGATTGCTGAGCTAGAGGGGATCCTACATGATACTAGGTACCTATCCTATGACTTTTGGCTTGACAGTGTACTCTAAATAGCAAAGATTAAGGATTTTTTTTAAAGAACAGAAATAGAAGTGAATGCATGTTTTTAATCTTTCATACCCCACCTGATAAATTATTTATGATAGCGCTCAAAAGATCTTGATCCTCCTATTATTATTTTTGGCTCTGTAGCCTCTTAGGTACATTGGGTCTGAATAGCTTATAAAATGAGGATAATGAATCCATATAGAAAAGCAGTGAAGATGATGATAAGAATAACAGCAATTTTGTTCATGTATAATTCAAAATCTTCTTCAGGTTGTTTGAACATTAGATAGAAAATATCTTCAAAGTCAAGGTCAAATGATAGTCTGCTTGCTGGTGGCAGCTCATAATACCTGGAGAGAAAAAAAAGACAAACATTTCATTAAAGGACATTTTTAAATTAGTGAAATTTAAAGAAAAAAAATACTTATCTTGTTCATAAATATAAGCTAGAATAATAAAAAATGCGTTTGATATTATTTCATGCCTAAAGCAAAAATGTATAAGTATTTTAGTAAACATTTCATGACAATTTTGTATCTCAAAAATGTTAGAGAGCCTGAGAACTAGTATCTAAGCTTTGAAGAAGGTCCTATTTTTTGAGTGCTATGTGAAAAAATAATTTTGTGGCTATTATTCATTGATTGGGCCAATTTTGTGATCTTTAATGTTATTTGACCCAATGTTTGTTTCTGTACACTGACATTTTTTTCCCCTGGAATTTCTGAAATGAGGGAATGTTGTTATTGTGAAAATACATGTAGGCCACATTCTCTGCCACAACGTTATGTTTGCTATGCATTTCAGTGAGTAGAATGTTTGGAATATTGCAATAGAGAAAAAAATGAATCGAGGAATAATAATCAGAAATGTAGATAGGAATATAAGAAAGAGTATGGGAATATGGATAGGATAACAAAGAAAAGAAGGAATGATTATTATGAGAAGGAAAAAAAAGAATGATTTTATGAGAAAAAAAAAAAGAAAATTTCATGACAAGGAGAATACAGATATATGGCTTTTATGAAAAGGAAAAAAGAATGATTTCATGAGAAGGAAAAAAAGGAATGATTTTATATATAAGAAAAATATAAATATGGGTTTTAGGAGAAGAAAAATTAATGATCTTTATTTGAAGTAAAAATGGAATGATTTTATGAGAAGGAAAAAAGAATAATTTTATGAGTAGGAATAAGTAATGATTTCATGAAAAGGAGAATATAAATATGGCTTTTATGATAAACAGAAAAATGTAATGATCTTATGAAAAGTAAAAAAGAATTACTTCATGAGAAGAAGAAAAATAAAGATTTTATGCCAAGTAAAATATAAATATGGCTTCTAGGAGAAGGAAAAAAAAGAATGATTTTATCTGAGTTAAAAGAGGAATGATTTTATCATGAGGAAAAAGGATTAAATTTAAAAAAAGGAAAAAAGTAATGATTTAATGACAAGAATATAAACATGGCTTTTTAGAAAATTAAAAAAAATGTAGTGATTTTATGATAAAGAAAAAAGAATGATTTCATGGGAAGGAAAAAGAATAATTTCATGAGAAGGAAAAAAAGGAATGGTTTTATGACAAGAAGCTATTATGCCTGTTATGAGAAAACAAAAGTGATGATTTTATGGAAAGGAAAAAAATGAATGATTTTTATCAGACGGAAAAAAAGGAGTAATTTTACAAGAAAGAAAAAGCAATGAGAATGTAAGGTTTTTAAGAGAAGAAAAAAAAAGGATTTCATTAGAAGGAAAAAAGAATGACTTTTTACGAGAAGAAAAAATGGAAGGATTTTATAAGAAAGAGTATATGAATATGACTGATAAGTTTGAGCAAATGATTTCTTTTTATATGGAAGAATATATAAGAAGGCGGATATGAATGGATATGGTATGATTTTATTAATCATTCTATTTATTAATACATCTATATTCTTTATTCAAGTTGCCATTAATTGCAAATTTATTTTTCTCACAGTTTATTTTCCTCTGGTCTTAATAATGTCTGTTCATATAGCATTTATTAAAGTTCATACTTTGAATTTGGTACAGAGCTTTTCAGCTAAAGATTACTAACATTATCAGTTTGAAAAAAATTGTGGTGTTAGTTTCTGTGGAATTTTTGTTTTCGACTTTCAGGTAGGAGAAATCAAGCAAATTCTTCAAATCTTACCTTATGACAGGTTTTGGTCTTCTTTCAGGTACATGAATGAAGTGAACCACAGACGTTAAGGTGAACAATTGATAGCGTTCCGTGCTATTAACATTCCAAGATGGCGATATGCAATGTCCGACCATAGCATTTTCAACGCATGTGAACGTCCAATTATTGAAGACATAACTAGTGGAAGAAAATAAAATGCATCTATGAAAATTAATTATTCATCATTATTTCCTTCTTTCATTTTCTATTTCATACAATTGCTTATTGGCTCATCAATATATAACGTTTGTTTACACAAAATCCAATGTTATGTGATACTTAACATGCACAGTGTTTAATTCTTATCATTGTTTATTATTATTATTACTAGCATTGTACCCCTGATATCGGCTCGGAACGAGAAACTGGGGAGCCGAGTTCAAATTCCAGTTGAATCCATTGTATTCACTTACGCGCAAATACCCTTGGGAAAGGTATTAATCCATTTCTTCCTTCCAGTTATGGGTTAAATAGCAGGACAGATTGGGTTCTGTAGCCTTGGTCGGCAACCAGTCTACCACAGAAAGCAATGACAACCTACTGCAGGATAATCATATGCTCAGTCAGTCATGTCTCTTTCGAGACATGATCGCCCAAGCGTGTATCACGTATGGCCCTTAACTGACTGACCCCTAAAAAATGACAGGATTATTTAGGTATATATCAATTATACAAATATACATTTCAGTAAATATATTTGTTATAGAAATTTTTTAGAACAACATGATTCCGACCTTTATAATTTTCCATCTATAATTTTAAGTTTTTTTTTTTTTACTTGTAACATTTTAGAATTTAGGGGTAACATATATATAGCAATTATTTATTGTTAAATCCATCAGGAATGAGTAATAACTGATATCCCAAGATATATCACAATAATCAACAGATAATCCATATCAGCCAATAAATGGACACCTGATGATGATCAGAGGGTACTTGGTTGAAATGTTGTGTCCCATAAAAACATCTATATCAACCAAGATGAGAAGAATATTTTGAAATAATACAAACAGCTAGTAATAAGTTAATAAGTATTTAACAATCTTTTGGTGAATTTATAATTTTTGTGTAGCACAAATGATGAACAGAAGTCATAAAAATAAAGTTTGCTTGTAGCTTTGCAAGTAATACAGATTTTATATACACTGTAAATTTGAAATAACAAATTTTCAATTTTACAAAATTTAATTTTTATTAATTTCCTGTATTTATTAAATTTTGTTAATCCTTAATCTTTATTCATTTTTATTAATTTTTAATCTTCATTTTTGTTACTTTGTAATCTTCATTCACTTTTATTAATCTTTAATCTTCACTTTTATTAATCTTTAATAGTCTCATCAGACTGAGACTTTCATATGGTATCAAACCCATTCAGAAATATCTAAACTGTCAGTTGTATACAACTGCTTCCTAAGATCAATGGTGAAAAGGGTTTGAGTGAGTAAAGCCTGATGATCTTGGCAAAGATCATCCTTCTTTGAACATTGTGGATTGGTGATACAGAATAATAAAGAACTGTATCAAAGAACAGAAACTACATCATGTGAGGACTACCAACAGCAGTAACAACTAAAATGGATAGCACCTGTAACTCAAAGAGAAAATAATGACATAATCAAGATGTTGATATTCCACATCAGTTTAAATAAAAGGTTAGAAAGGAAACCTCCATTAATACTGAAAAGAGCGATAATAGTTACTGGACTTGAGAAACCCGTTTTCCTAAACAATTGTTTTGAGAGAAAAATTCTTATAAAATTTCAACCAAAGGCACATTGGTTGTTCGGTCAATGAATGCCAAATGTTTCCATATAGGGAAATGGCTAATATTACCATCGATCTTTGTTTTTGTTTATCTTTTCTGTAACTCATTAATATGTTATTTTCTTTTTCTTACCTGGCTTTTGCTCCGATAATTTCTTTGATTGGTGTGCCTTGTATGAGACCTGTGTTTGCATACATGATATCCAGAACAACCCCAGTTGGCATTTGGATACAAGTCCCTTGAGAAAAGTTGCTTTCATTATTGGCCCTTGTAGATTCAGTGGTCCAGGGAAGAGAAATGCCAATCGTGCTACTATTATTTTCCATGGTCATGTTTGTAGAATTCAATTCTGGCACAGGAACAATCTCTGGAAACTGATCACTGATATTTTCCCTAAAAATTGAACACAAACAGAAAATAAAAAATAAAAAAAAAAATCACAAAAAATGGGAACAAATGAATTCAAATAGTTTTTATTTTGTAGCAGTTTAGCCTACTAACATTGTTCTTTGTGCTGTTTTGTGTAGATTACATTGTTTTGGCTGATCCATTCTACAGCCTTCTTCAGGTATAAAATTCATAATGAAAGAAGTACAAGTATAATAGAGATGGGAACTCAATGAAAATGTGCAAATAGCTGATAAACTCTGATTTAGACACTGAATGATAGGCATGTGCGTTGTGGTGCATTGGATATCTGCTCAGAATGAGAAATTGGGGAGCCAAGTTCGAATTCCAGCTGAATTCATTGCATTCACTTACGTGCAAATGCCCTTGGAAAAGGTATTAATCCATCTCTTCCTTCCAGTTATGGGTTAAATAACAGGACAGATTGGGTTCTATAGCCTTGGTTGGCAACCAGTCTACCGCAGAAAGCAATGGCAACCTACTGCGGGATAATCTTCTGCACAGTCAGTCATGTCTCTTTCGAGACATGATCGCCCAAGCGTGTATCAGGTATGGCACTTAACTGACTGACAATTTCTGACAGCCACTAGATTTAATTTTAATAATTTTAAACTGTTGACTAAAAATAGATAATTAATTTTTTTTTAGCAATGTATTCTTAAATATTTAAATTGAAAGAAGAGATGATTAACTAGATCAGTTTTTTCCCAAAGGGGAGGGGGCACTGGTGCTCCCTTGTGGCCTATATTATGTTGAAAGGAGATACTGAGAGCTTTTATTTCATTTTGTGGGTAAGTAAACATACTCAAGGGAATGGTGGGAATTCATTTTTTTCAAATTTTAAAAAAATATTCAATGCTTCTGAAATATTGGCCGTTTTACTACATCTAATTTATTATCCTTATTTTATCTTCCTTTAGAAATCCTTATTTAGCAGGGAACTGGGTTAGGTTAAGAACCATCCAGTTACTTCCTGTTTCATTCTTACAACACCGGCTTGGCAGTAGAGATTTTTTTGTAGTTCAACTGAACTGATATCCATGTTAGTGTTACGAGGATGCATTTATATATAATAATAATAATAATAATAAGGTCTAAAAAGTTGTAGTAAAGGACTCTATTACAAAAAAGTTTTAATTCATGAAGTAGTCATAAAAATAAGGAAATTAGAAATAGAATGTTTGGGAGATTGTAGAAAATTCCAGTAAAATCAAGAGAATTCAAAAGGTTCTAGAAATATGCAAATTAGGTGGTAGCCCCTATAAAAATAGGTTTTGGGCAGTGAGTTTAACAGGATGGGCTGACATTATCAACTCTGGTTTTGATTCAAGGATTTATATCCAGCCGAAAGAATCTCAGAGAAAAGTCGTCAACCGACTAAAACCTAAAGAAAACTTTATGGAACTATATGGGTAAATACATATTTTTGACTTTCATTGATCAAACTAATAATTATTCTTTATATACTCATTTAAGGATTTCCAAAAAGTATAGCACTTAACTTCTTCACCAACTTAACTGGGTAAAGATATTTGACACCTTACCTTCCCCTTCTCTCTTCATAACACTCGCCAGTAGTAAACGCTATGTTTTTTGTTTTGAATGCGACAAAAATTGTATATTTGTAAATATTTTATTTGGTGTGTTTTGTAAATTAAATATTTGTCTGTGATTTATCTGTGAGTTCTGGTCAATCATTTTTTTCTTTTCTTTTGTTACATTTAACATGTAACAGATTATTCCTCCTGATGCTTTGTAACATTTCCTTTGTATTTTATACATAAAACATTTTCATATATTGGGGATGTCTACTTTATTATTCCACATTAAATGATTAATTTTATTTAAAAGATAATAACTTAACGTTATTTGTAGCATGATATGAAAATGAGATTCATGAATAACTGGAGTGAACCTCAGGCACCGGGGGAGGAGAAATCATGTAGTTTCTTGGCCAGGGTAAAGAAACTTAGAGACAGACAAAATAAGAGAGAACAAAATGAAATTACGGATATGTTCCTTACAACAGCAGGATGGGAAGCGGTAAAGAAAGTTTTAATGATGACATACCTGAAAAACTTAGAAGATCTAGCTTTTGAAGAAATTGTCGAAATAACAAAAAAGAATATTAGGCCAAAGAAGGAGATTGGTTATCGCTGAAAGAACAAAGTTTCTTGAGATGAGACAACAACCAAGCTCATTTGGTTGTTGTCTTGTCTCAAGAAACTTTGTCTTCATATAATTTTTACATTGATTAAAAGAAAAAACCAAGCACTGCAAAGCCAAAAATTTGGCAGTGGTGAAATGATCGCAGAAGATGAACTGATACACATTATAGAAGACATGCATGACTCTTCATTTAAACATAAGATATTGGAAAGACTGCAAGGTGTTAATTTAAACTTAGAAACCAGTATAGAGTTCATGCAGCAGCTAGAATTGATAAAGCAGTTCAACAAACAGCAGGAAGAGAAAGAGAGACGTAGAGCACAAAGAAATACAAAGTTCAATGCAAATACTGTGGTGAACAGCATGTAAAAAAAAAATTCCCAGTTTTCGGTAAAGCATGTCTAATCTGCAAAACAAAAAAATCACTTTCAGAAGGTATGTAAATACCAAAGGAAAGTTGAAGAAATTGAAAACACGTGAATTGCTATAGAAAAAGCAAAAATATTTGCAGTAAATATGTTGATGAAAATCAGTGACAGAGGAAAAATAAATTGGAAATTTTTTTCAGATGCAGGTAGTCACCAGCAGTGACATTACGCTAATCCCAATGAATTTTTGGCAGGGCATGGGTAAACTTAGGCTAAAAAGTCTACCTTACAGTTAAAACAATTTAATGGAACCACAATTAAAGCATTGAGCACAGTTGAAGGAACATTCAAAACAAAAAAATCATTTCAAAATCATATCCATAACAGTGGTAACATCTATGAAAGGTCAGGGATTGCTAGGATAGATGTGTTAAGAGTCAATACATCAAAATTGATTAATTTGATGGAACAAAAAATAGGATTACTTAAGGATTATAAAGCGAGCATTTGCTTGAAGGAGAATCATCAGCCAAGATATATCAAATCAAGGAAACTGCTGATACATATTTTACGTATAGGAGTGGCAAAGTTAAAGAGAATGATTCAGCAGGGTATTTTGGAAAAGGTCACTCATAGAGGGAGCAATTAAACTTCACAAAAATTTGCCATTAAAAAGGTCGACAGAGATATTAGAATACCTTTTTTTATAAACATTTCACCCCAAGCAAGGCAGTACTGGCACAGGTGCCCGGGGGGTTACATAAGAGGTGAGTGATGAGAAAGAGGAACAAGTTACAGGGGGTGTCAGAAAATGGATAAGGGAAGGATGAGAATACAGGTGTGAAGAGAGCTGCATAAGAGTAAAGTGGAAAGGAAGAAGAACATGATACAAGGGTTGTCAGGGAAATGATATGAGTCAAGGAGATAAGAAATGGCAATTGACTTTGCATTTAAATTCTTGGGAAGCAAGTATATGGAAAGGAATTCCACAGGTGAGAGGTGCGAGAAAAGAAGCTGAGAGAGTAGAAGTTGCGGTTACATTTGATCAGTTTCACTGTAAAAGGGTAGGACCTAGTCGCTAGTCTTGAGTAAATTCATGCAGAGGGGGTACCAGGGAGCTAAGCTCATTGGAGCAGAAGCTGTAAAAGTATTTGTAGAAGTGACAAAGGGAAGTCACATTATATCAGTGAGAAACTGACTGGAGTTGAACCACCAGGTTGGGATAGATTACATTACAGATTCGTTGTTGGATTTTGTCAAGAACCCTGAAATGAATAGCAGGGGTACCCGACCAAATCTGACAGCTGTATTTAATGCATGGGCGAATGGTAAATTTATATATATGCAAGATAGATTCGGACAAGAAAAACTTCCTGGCCCTACACAGTGAACCAAGCAAGTGAACATGCCATAGCAGTTATTGTATTACAAGAGGGTTGCTCAATCACATATCTTTCCAGAAAATTGTTGCCAGCAGAATGTAATTATTCTAACATAGAAAGGGAAGCATTAGCCATAGTCTGGAGTATGGAGAGGGCAGAGAATTTCTTGTTGGGTAAAAAGTTCCTGTTAAAATCAGATCACAAGCCCTTGGGATTCTTATTTAATTCATGACAGGAGTTATCAAGAGTAACATCATCAAGAATTTTAAGGTGGGCCATTAAAACCATGGCATTTTGACATTATGTGTACTAAAGAAAGCACCATTCCTCATGTGGTTGCATTATAATGAGTACAATTTCAGAATGAAAATAGAGAAGAATGTGAAAATTTGAATGATAGTTATACAATGGGAGGAAATGGATTATCCCACAAAACACTCAGCATGGAAACCCAACAAAACCCGATACTAAGCAAAATACTAGAGTGCATAAGAAAGAATGTGTGGAGTAACTGCACTATAGCGGAAAGACCTTTCAAGGAAGCAAGATATAAGATAATGGTAGAGAAAGGCATTATATGTAATGCAGATGCAATAGTGCCCCCCCCCCCCCCCCCGGAAGGAAATATTTAAAAGTGTGCATGATGGTATACATTGCAATGTCACCGTGACGCAAAGAAAATTAATTCGCCTGTCTCTTGGATTGCAAACTCTTTTACTCTTACAGACTTTGGTATTTCCCTTTCTAAAATCTCACCACCAGCAGCAGACAATGATGGTATGTTGTTGTAACCTAAAAGGTTACTGCGTGAGTAATAACCCAAACGTAGGTTGGAAATAAATAGTAAGATTTATAATATCATCCAATACAAGACTCGCAAACTGCATGGAGTAAATAACCATTGCTAATAGAGAATTGCTAGTCAGTATGAACACACCACATGCTCAATAGAATCCAACATATTATATAAGGTTTGGGACATATCCATTACTGTCCATAGGGTATGTACATAACAGTATGTCTGCTGAAACAGGATGATTGGTAGCAGGAGTCTATGTAAATGTAGATACTATATTCAAAAGAACAGTACGAGTGGCTGACATTGCAGAAGTGGATGCTATATCTGAAGGAATGGTATAAGTGGCGGTTGTTGCACCTGTGATGAGCCGTGATGTTAATTTTGGATGTTTTTCTTCCTTCTACTTTGCAATTTTCTGCTTCTGTGCTCCATTCAAAACATTATGTTTCATTTCTGATGAAAAGATTATTCAACTGGAAATATATATCTTAAATATTTAGTATTTAGTTCCACTTTAATTCCCTTTGATTTTGTTATATTTACTTACTCACAAATTGGTAAATGTATGAATCAACTGCTTCTTCCGCCAGCTGTTGGTTGATTAGTAAGACTTGCATCATAAAACTATTATGCCAAAAAAAACTCTCACAATGTAAAACATTTTCTGGTTTTAACAGTTGATAAGCCATCAAAAATGACTGAATCAATCAATGATGCAAAGATCATCAAAAAATGTCTTGAGAAGTTATTCAGATTCGTATTTTGGTTTGGTCAGAATCCAGATTTGAACTGTATAAAGAATATTTGATCTCACCGGCGTGACGTAGCTTCCCTGTGCCTCTACTATAAATACTTTCACTGCTTCTGCTCAGATGAACTAAGATCACTGGTGCCTCCTAGGTATGAATTTGCATGAGATACTAGATTAGCAGCTAGGTCCCGCCCTTTTACAGTGAAACAGATAAGATGTAACCGCAATTTCTACTCCAACAGCTTCTTTTCTCGCACTTCCCGTCTGTGGAATTCCCTTCCGTATACTTGCTTCCCCAACAGCTACAATCTCCAGGAGTTTAAATGTAAGGTTAATAGACACCTCCTAACACACTAACTTGCACCCATTCTCTCAAACACTCTTCCCATCCACGCAACCCTCATCCTCGGTATCCTTACCTGTCTATCACCCTTCTTCTGACATTTCCTATCACTTTCCCCTATGTAACCCCCTAACCACTCTTTGTCATCACTTTCCCCTCTGTAACCCTCTAACCACTCTGTCTCATCACTTTCCCCTATGTAACTCCCTAACAACTCTGTCTCATCACTTTCCTCATCACTTTCCCCTATATAACCCCCTGTGCAACAGTGGCAGTGAAATGCCTTGCTTGGGGTGACATGATTAAAAAAAAATCTCACATTAAAGCTAATTTAGTTTTGAAATATCTTTTATCTTCTCATTGACTTTTTAATGGAATGGATCAACATTGATTCTTCTTTCTCTAAAACATTGTCTGACAGTTTACCAATATTATGAAAACATTAAAAAAAACTAAACAGAAAAGGTTTTCCATATTAAGTTATTTTACCAATTTTGTTCAACATTTGAACTTATTTCTCGACTAATAATTTGTTATTAAAACCATTAAACGCTGACTATTTCACCATTTTTGGCTTGGCCCATATTTTTGCCCAGGCATGTGATTTCATGCACCAAATACAAGTGCCAGCACAATTTTAATTTTAATTTATTTGAATTATTGCTTTTGTCTTTGATTGTTATAGATGTTATTGTAAAGACAGTGTTTCTGGCAATAAATAAAAACAAAATCATCAAAAAGCAGTATGAACCCACCATGATAAACAAATATTGAAACCATCTGCCATTGGATTTAAAAGGTTCCAACTATGACACTAATAATAACAAGAACTAACTCTGCATAGACTATAAAAATGTCACTCAAGAACAAGTCGACCAGGTTCATAATTTGATTTGGTAAGAATCCAGATCTGAACCATATAACGGATATTTGGTCTCACATTAAGCACGATTTAAACAGGAATCATTTTTTACCTCATTGAATTTTTTGAAGCCATTACCACAGAATGAAACAATATTGACTCTTCTTTCTTTAGTACATTGCAAGTTTATCAATTTACAGAAACCAAACAGAAAATCTTTTCTATATTAAGTTATTTTACAAGTGGTTTTTAACATTTCTTAACTAATAATTGCTTTCTGCAGTAGACTTGTTGCCAACCAAGGCTATAGAACCTAATCTGTTTTGCTATTTAACTTATAGCTAGAAGGAGAAGAGATGTATTAATACCTTTCTCAAGGGTATTTGCATGTAAGTGAATAGAACGAA
Organism: Ascarosepion bandense; assembly: GCA_037127315.1. Classification (NCBI taxonomy): domain Eukaryota; kingdom Metazoa; phylum Mollusca; class Cephalopoda; order Sepiida; family Sepiidae; genus Ascarosepion; species Ascarosepion bandense. The sequence continues at coordinate 2,832,084 of JBBBDQ010000181.1, read as the reverse complement.
GTCAACTGGAATTTGAACTTGGCTCTCCAATTTCTTATCCTGAGCCGATATCCACTGCACCACAACACACTTACTTAACCTGAAATATGCCTGCTTATTATGGTGAAAAAAGAAATAGTTTGATGAAAGTAATCTAACCTGAGGACTCTTATCCAGTCAGAACTTCGTTTTGCTTGATTGTTTCCATAACGACCAATTCTATCCGAAGGCATCAAGCGGCTCAGTTGGTAAAAAAGCCATTTCCTGGAAACAAATGAAGGTTTTTTTTTTTAAAAACAGAACAATTACTAAAACTTTTACTGGCAAACAAATGCAAAGATTCATTGAGACAAGACAAGACAAAAGAAAAACAAAGATTCAATCTTTTTAACTTTTTCATATTTATGTAGCTTATTTGATGTATTCCTGTTTTTTTAATATACAGTAGCAGCATAAAGATCAGAATGATGTTAAGAAAAAGTCTAAATATGAAATAACTTTTTATTTTAAAGCTTCAAAGAACATTTTATCAAGGAATAAAAAAGTAAATTATATAATTCCAAAATATAAAGTTCAATTAAAGAGCTGGTGTAATTTAGTAAAATACCCTATTTTATATTCTTACCCTAAAAAATTTTCAATAATGCAAAATAATTAATAAATTTTATGGATTTATTTAATTGTTCTGATGTTTTTGATCATCTATTTTTATCGAATGTTATATAATTATTCTTATAACTTTATCAAAATAAGTTTATTGAGCTAAGAAGTGTTTTTTTCTTTTATATAATAACTTCAGACATCAGTTTTTATAATAAATCTAATAATTTTAATAAAACAGGTTGAAATTATTAGCTTATATTTCTGAGATGAGATATTCTAACTATTCATACTATTTTTATTGTTCGGACTGTTGGCCTTAGCTTTATTGTCACATTTACAACATTTCGGCTGTTGTACACTCGGATATTCTTCAGGTGATATGTGTTTGAATTTTGGACCAAGCCCAGAACAATCTATATGTTTCTGAAGATTGGTTGGATGATTAAATTAGAGGAAATGGAAATAGTTTAATCTACATAATAACTTCAGACAGAAGTTTTTGTATTAAATCCAATAATTTTAATAAGATATTTTGAAACTACCTAAAAATTGAACTCAAGCTTTGTTCTGACATCTAAATTAATAGTTTAAAATTGGACAAAAATTTTACAAAGCAAATTCGAGTTACTGAGGTTGAGGTGATTTGTATAATAACTTCAGATGGACTGTAAATGGAATACAGAAGAAATGAAGGGAAATCGACTCTGACAAATATTACATAGGCCTTGCTGTAAAGGTCTGAACTGATAAGACTAAAGAATGAAGCTTGTCATGACATTTGCCACAGAAAAAAGAGATAAAGTAAAGATGGGTTTGCAATGTTGAATGTGTGTGAAAGATGCTGCAGAGAGGATATTAAATCCTCTTCACAAGACTGGGTAAATGATGTTGAAAGCTGATAAATGACAATTGAGCAGTTTCAGCTCAGACATGGCAGCAATCATCCATTTCTGGTCTAATCCAAGAAATAGTAATGAAAATAGTGAAAAAATAGTCACCTTAAATTTTGACAGTCATTTAGAGAATCTTGTGTGAGAAAAATGACACAACTTGAGAATAAATCTTCACCAAATGTGATTTTCTTTTTGCCTGCCAAGCTACACAAGCCAGAGGGAGCTGAAAAAAAAATTCAATCAAGGATAAGAAAAATAAGCAACATTTCCGCAAAAATTAAAATGGAAAAATAAATAAATAAGGAGGTGTTATCATTTATTTGGCAATTTTGTAAATAGCATAATTTGTTTTCATCAGGAAGCAAAAGTCAAAATATAGGAAATAATCCAACATGAATAAAAAATATAAAACAAATAGCATGGAGTAGACATTAACAGATACATGCAGGTGAACATGGGGAAGGGATCAACATGGCCACATGTGGATGAGATTGGGAAGGGATCAACATGGCTACATGTGGATGAGATGGGGAAGGAATCAACAGGGACACAGGTGGATGAGATGGAACAATCATCAACATGGCCATAAGTGAATGAGATGGGGAAGTGATCTTCAGGGACAGAGGTAGATAAGATGGAGAAGTGATTAACATGAGCACAAGATGGACCAATTATTAGAGACACAGGTGGATGAGATGATGCTATCACCAACAGGGATAGAGGAAGATGAGATGCAGCAGTCATTGACAGGGACATAGGTGGGTGAGATTGGGTAGTCATTAATAGTGACAAGAGTAGATGAGATGTGCTAGTCATCAATAGGGATAGAGGAAGATGAGATGCAGCAGTCATTGACAGGGACATAGGTGGGTGAGATTGGGTAGTCATTAATAGTGACAAGAGTAGATGAGATGTGCTAGTCATCAATAGGGACACAGTTGGACAAGATAGATTATGGGGTAGTCATCAATATGGTTAAAGGTTGATAAGAATGTATAGTCGGGCAGACAATGGAGACATAGGTGAATAAGTTGGGGTAGTCAGACTGATGAGATGAAGTAGTCATCAATTAGGGCACTGATGTCAATATGAAGTAGTCTGCACTAGGTAGTAGTTAGTTTCATTATATGTATACTGAGAGTCAACATCAGACTACTTTTCCACTTAGCTGACTACTCCGAGTAAGAATACTTCTATCAATTGAAAAATATTTTCTCCAAATTAAGGAGTTTCTTTGTGCAAACTGATGGCAGTTAGTTATGAAGCATCAATGAACTTGATCAGAAAGTAGATGGGTGCTTGTATAGAAACAATAGTCTTGGGTTTTACTAAACTCTTTGTTGAAATTGGTTAACAATCAAGAAATACCAAGTCATATCAATCTAGTAGTACGCTTAACTTCATGTTGTCAAGGTACCAAGGAGGAATGCTCATTAGAGCAATTGCTGTAAAAATATTTATAGAAAAGACTCCATGTTACAGTGATGGGAAACTGACTGAAGTTGAGATGCCAGGTCAAGACCAATAATGTTAAAGATCTAATTATAGATTTTGTCAAGAATCCTGAGATATATACCACATCTCTCAATAAGTCCTGAGCCTAACTAATAAAATAACAACTTTTGGGCAAACTTCGACTTTATTCATCAATATAGTCTCCTTCTAGAGTGAGACACTGATTCCAACACGTCTAAGAATTCAATGCCTTTTTTGTAGAACGATTTGTCTATGGCCTCATAATATGCCTCAGTTTCCAATATCACTTCTTTATTGGAGCCAAATCTCTTTCCCTGGAGCATTCTTTTCAGGTCTTCAAACAGCCAATAGTCGCTGGAAGCCAGATTTGACTAATAGAGTGGATGTGGTAGCAATTCAAGGTGCAATTCATGTAGTTTTGCCATTGTTGTGACTTGTGACACGGTGCGTCATCTTGGTGAAAGATCACTTTTTTTTTCTTCATTTGTGGCAATTTCTTCCTTCAAATGCACCAATAATGCTATATAATATTCACTTTTGATGGTTCTTCCTTTCTCAAGGTAATCGATGAACAAAATACCTTGCGCATCCCAAAATAAGAAGTTCAAAATCTTGCCTGCTGATGTTTGTGTCTTTGGTCGCTTTGGATGGCTTTCACCTGCTGCTGTCCAGAGTGAAGAGGTGGATTCATGTTTCATCCATTGTCACATATTTATGCAAAAACTCCTCCTTGTTGCGTTGAAACTGTTGCAAATCATCGACGTGTAGTTATTTTTGACTGACTGTGAGCAAACATGGCACCGACTTTGAACACAGCTTTCTTATTGATAAATGTTCATACAAAATGGTGAATACACTGCCTTCTGATATGTTCAACTTCTCTGCTATTTCATACAACTTCAATTTACAATCAGCTAAAGTGAGTTCATGGATATTTTTGGTGTTTTCCAGAACAACTGCTGATTTTGGGCAACCCAAGCATTCAGCATCATTTGTGTATGTACAGCCACATTTAAAGTTAGCATGCCACCTCTTAAACATTGTTTTCGACAGAGCAGAGTCTGAATAATATTTATCAAACCATTGCTTTGCTTGAACAGTATTTTTTCCCATCAGATAGCAATGCTTTATCAACACTTGAAATTCAGATTTTTCTATTGTTTTGAAAATTTGCAACAGTAGCTTCACTTAAATAACTATAATTTGTAAACTAATAATCTGATTGGGCCCAAATTTTGTGATGTGCCATTTGAAGGTTAGTACTTCATAAAAATCATATGAACTTTTTATTAGTAGTGCCATCTATATGTCAGGCCTGGGACTTATTGAGTGACGTGTTAGCAGGAGCATCAGACCAGATATGGTAGCAATATTCAGTGCTTGAACAAATGGTAGACTTAAAAATGTGCAAGATAAATACTGGCAACAAAAATTGTCTGGTAGGACACAGTGAGCCAACTTCCCTAGGAGCGGATCTAGCAATTGATTTAATATAATCATTTCACTTCATGTCAATGGAAAATATGAAACCAAGAAGGTGCAATGAGTTGCTCTCCTGAAAGATGGGAGGCAAAATTGTTGCTCTCCTGCTGATGGCAGGCAAAATTGTTCTCTATGATGATTAAAAAGAGCAAAAGTGTTTTGGAGGCCTTAAAATTTCAAGCCATTTTTTGCCCTGTTTAACAACTGATTGAAAGTAATTTTCAAAATCAGATGCTAGTTTTACTTTCTCAAACTGAGTATTATGACAGGAGTAAATAGTTGAGTCATAAGCATAAATTTCAAGTTAGAAACTGATGACATTGAGAAGGTCATTGATGAAGATAGGAAACAATGTAGGTCCAAAGATAGAGCCCTGGGGGACTCCTACATTAATGTGAAAGGATCTAGAAGAGTGGCCATTCAAGAGGATGTTCATTACATGATTTGTAAGACTGGATATAAAAACATGTTATTTCACATAAAAAGAACGTACATGGTTCCCACACATTCAGTTGTTGGCTTTCATGCTGATTAACATAAAGCTGTTTTGCAGTGGTTTCATTTGTAACAGCTGTACCACTCCATATTGGCTCCCCAATAATATAGCCTGACAAAAACAAAGAAAAAAAAAAGAAATATTTTAATTATAGTGTATATCCCAATAAAAAAGCATTTTTTTTATTTCTTGATAAATAAAGTAAAGAATAAATTGAAACAAAGTTTAAATTCATCGTGATAACAATTCATGTATTGCATTTTTTCTTAAAACTGTCAAAACATAGGCAATGAAAAGACTCAAACTTAAACTTTTAAGATTTAAGCACTGATATATTTGTTGTGTTGGATTTACATTTTTTATTATAGAAAATGAGAGAATAAAAAACAGCATTGGCATTCAGAGAACCAGAAATGGTTACTTTACTTATTTTAGTGCCTCATTTTACTTACAATTATTGTCACATGATGTAAACAATAGTCAGTGCATTATTTAAACAAATTAGTCATAAATAATCAACAGTGCCTTTTATATCTGTCTTTTGCTTATATTATTGCTAAGACATTTTACATTTATATAAGTAGTAATGCAATCATCCTAAGTAATGCAGTTAATTGAAATAAGTGTTGTGTAAAAAGACTGTATAAAATATAAAAATAATAAAGAGAAAGTTATAAGCCTTATATTTTGAATCTGCTTTCTTTATAGTGAAGCAAAAATTTTTTGAAGATTTGAATTCTAATGTCTTTAGCTGTTTTATTTAAGAAAAATATCATTCTAGAGAAATTTTTGAGTAAATTTGTATAAAATATTTTAATAGTGAACAGAAAAAATATCACTCCAGAGAAATGTCAGAGTAAATCTGTATATAATATTTTAATTGGCAGACAGAAAAATATCACTCCAGAGAAATGTCTGAGTAAGTCTGTATATGATATTTTAATAATGGACAGCATAATAATGATAATTTTCCCTGTATCATTATTTCATGCAAAATAAAAAAAAACTAGATCCAGTTAAATTTGAATCTTCACTCTTCCACTAATAGAAACCATCATAGCAATTGCTAAACACAACAAAATATAAAAATACAAGGATCTGACTAGTTATTTGTTATTTGTTTATTTGTCTGATTTGTTTTTTATGGTTTATCAATGCTTTGCAGGTTATTTAAAGCCAGAAAATATTTTTAGATCTGTATAATAGAAAACAAAGATTGTCCATGTATGCTTCTTGTAATATGTAAATATAGTAGGCCGATGAAAGAAATTTGTGAGATAATAACGATGGTTATGATGAAAATAAAAATATTTATTGCATGTTACTGGGCCTTTAAATGAAATAGAAACATGAAAAAATGTTAAATATTGGTATTTTCGGACACATTTGTAGCCTTTCTCAATGAAAACTAAAATGAAGTTGAACTTTTTAGGGTAGGATTTTTTTCCCACATGTTATATTGTAGAAAAGATCTGCTAGTTTTTGGCTAGTTGTTTGCCACAGTTTGGTTTCTAAAGGGTTTGAAGATGGCTTTTTTGGAAACTGTATTCATTGAGTATGCCTAAATTCTTGTTTAAACATAGAATGTGTGAATTTTTAAAAAATATGTATTCTAACTCAGACTTCCAACATTCTTATTAGTGTTTAAAGATCAAATAAATATATATATATACAGGAAACATTTTAAAAAATACACAAATTAAAAGTCACTTGGTAAAAAGCAACAGTAGATAAAAACACAAACCACTTTCTAATTTTGAATCATGTCATTGATATCTATTCAATAAAAATGCACATAAAATTAATATTTTCCCTACAATTAAAGTTCCAAATAAATTATTCTTAGTATTATTTAAGTTGAGGGATTAGATTCTTATAAATAGCTGAAATGAATTTGAAATCAACTGCAGAAGATTTATGTAGGTTATTTTGTTTAAAGACTATTCTTTTATCCATTGTGTTTAGCTTTTAGTGTTGTCTGTTTTTACTCAATTTCTGAAATGAAGAAAAGAAACTCTTCAAGGCTGATATAGTTTCTACTATGATCATTTTTTTCTCATACATGTCCAGATTAATATGAAAGAAAATTAAAAATTATACACTGGCTACATATATTCCTTGCAGTGTCAATGAAATTTTCATACGTTTAAAAAAAAAAATAACATTTAGAACAGAACGTTAAATTAATTGAAAATATAATTTTTTTGTTTACACAACTTTTTCGTTTTCTTTGCATGTGCGAATTTTGAAATCCATTTAAACAAACATCACATTAATGAACACTTTTATAGCAGTTACAAAAATTATAATTCACTTTTTGTGATATTATATTTACAGCTAATTCGTGCAAACAAAAGTGAAAAAGTAAAGTAATTTTCTTTTCTTCCTTATAACTAATATCAAAACTCAATATGAAAAGAGTCAAAAGAACATAAAATTTGAGAAGGCAAATTAATGGTAAAACGAGTTTGAACGCTCACTATAAATTTATAGCTATTTTATTAAAGGGAATTAACTCTAGGTATCAATTTTTAAATCTAAGGGAAATAACTAGTAATTAACATCTTTGGTGAAGTTGAAAAACAGGCACTGTAACTGTATATACTTGTGTATAAGCCTAGTTCATGTATTGTAACCCTAATTCTTTTTGTGAAAAACTTAATTTCTTCATATAGCTTGAGTATAATGCTACCTCAGCTTCTGAGCAATACTAGTAGGCCTACCGTTGTCAAATTTTGCAGTAGTGGCCTTCATCCTGGACATATTTTGGTGCTGGTAAACAGGCTTGTAATCTACATTCAGAATTATATTGTATAAACTATAAAGGCTGCTTTGGTTTATATTCCAAACCACGTGGAAGTTGAATAAAAATGTGTAGTTTTACGCAAAGGTAGGTGGTAATCTTGAAAGTCACTGGTATAGAATGTGATCTATAGCTTAAATCAAAGCAGGCTTGTGATCTACATTCAACAATTTGTTATGAGTAAAAATGTGTAGTTTTATAAAAAGGCAGGTGGTAATTTTCAATCAAGGCAGCTTTAATTGAAATCTGAACTATCATATGCCTTCCAAGTAATCTGATTTCTGCATGTCCCCTTCAATGGTTCTGAAATATAGATGCCATTTTTTTTTTTACTAGTAATTATGGTGAGTGGGATTGTGCATTATGGTGCAGTGGATATCGGCTTGGAACGAGAAGCCGAGGAGCTGAGTTTGAATTCCCATGAAATTTCTTGCAATCACTTATGCGCAAATACCCTTGGGAAAGGTATTAATCTGTCTCTTCCCTCCAGGTATGGGTTAAATAACAGGACAGATTGGGTTCTGTAGCCTTGGCTGGCAACCAATCTACCGCAGAAAGTATTGGCAACCTACTGCGGGATTATATTCTGCCCAGTCAGTCATGTCTCTTTCGAGACATGATCGCCCAAGCGTGTATCCCGTATGGCACTTAACTGACTGAATTATGGTGAGTAGACGATAATCTTCAAAGAAGGTAGCTTTAATTGAAATTTGAACTTGTCAGAAAGAAAAAGAAAGAGGGGGAGACTGCACTTTGAAAACTTTAGACATTGTTGTAGATCTATAGCAGGTTATCCATTCTTTTCCAGTTTATAGTGGGAGTCCGTTCTAGTGAAGGGTAGTTGTATATTTTGTGCAGATTAACGGAATTTGGCCTTGTTGCAGATAGCCCACTATAAGTCATAAAATGATTATAAATCAAGAAAAGCAAATTGACTTGAAAAATAACATTTTATATATACACATATCAATTAAGGTTTTTACAATTAAAGTAATACTTAAGTATAGGTCCAACGGATGTTAAAATGTTCATGGCAATAAAATGCTGAAAAGAGAATTAATGTTTAGGAATGTGGGAGTGTTGTGAGTAAGGAATGTCATTGATGTATTTGCTCCTTAGGTCAGTAAGTAGTTTTGAGACAGCAAAAGATAAGATAAGAGGGAAAGGAGGCTAGGATAGTAAGCCACTTGATGTAGGTCAAGGGGATACTGATTATACTCCTCTCTATCGATGCTTTCTGTATCGGCTTTTTATTTCGACTTTTTGGATTGCAGGTGATCATTTGGGAATTTGCATCCATATTTGATTCTGGGCTTCCCATTGGCGGATAAATAAAATTTGCATAGGCTCGCAAACTGAAAATTTAATATTTAATTAATTTTTATTTTTCAACCAGAACATCTGCGCAAATTCAGCTGCACACCAACAACTTTTGGTCATTTGCTTTTTGGTCGTGAGGGTGCAAACATCCGGTCCATTGCTTTTACTCCGTATCACCACAGAACACAAGCTATACCAGAAACATACACGTAGATCACATACTATACCAGTATCCACATTTTATAGCAAATAGTCTTTATTTTTTTGTACAAAGCTACCAAAACATGGTGAGATAAAACACTTACTGTAAAATATCTGTTATGAGGATTTAGATACTGTGCTTTTATTTTTACTTATGCTATCCTGTGGCAGCTCCTTTACCCTGGGCCTACCTTTCGTCCCTTTTGTTGCTACATGAATGCATATAAGACAAAAAGGAATGATGTTGGAAAAGTAATACCTGTGATGAAGACACATGCAAAGATGAACCCAAATTGGAGAAAGAAAACATTGTTAATTCTTCATTTAGATGAGGTATTTGTAGATTTTAAGTGGCATGTATAGTGAATGATGTTCAGTTCTTCATAGAGCACCAGAGAGAAAGAATCTAGACTATAGGAAGCAGGCTAGATCAGCTTATCTGTACTGTTAAAGTTAGCTAAAAGTACTATGAGAATGTAGGTCTACCAGGTATGTTACAGAAAAATTATCTGTGTATAGTGCAACTGGTCGCTGAAAATGCATGATTTTTAATGTTTTCAAAAAATATTACTGGTGTATAGTGTGTCCCCAAACCTATTTTTGATTAAAAAAATGATAATAAAAACTTGCACTATGTTCGAGTATACACGGTAATAATTATTTAATTTTTTTTCATATTACAGGTTGAGAATCCTTTATCCAAGTTTTTTCCATTTGTGGCAAGTCATGTCAGCATCTGAAAAACTTTCAGATTTCGAACAAAGGATACTATACCTGCACTGTAGATTAAGCACACTAGACCACGATTAAAAAAAACGAAATAAATTTTATAAATGTTAATAGAGGGCTCTGTTTGCTATGTAAATTCATTGTAAATTGATCCCCACTGGAGAAGTAAAACAAAACACACTCATATCACATGATTTTGTAAAATTTAAAAAAAAGATTTGAACTTACTAATCTGTATTTTTTTCATTTATTACTAATAATTATACACTCCAGACTGTGAATTTAAAAATAAAAAGGATAAATTTTTATAAATCATGTGGTATGAGCATATTTTGTTTTGGCTTCCATAAGGGGATCAAGTTCCTTTTTGATTATATATTTCATTGTAGTTTCCATTTTATTTAAGATTTTCCATGGTATTCTTAGCATCCCTTGTAGAATAATATCTCTATTTCTTCAAGTTTTTTCTTTGAGAGGATATGGTCAGGATGTGCATTGTGGAGCATTGGATATTGGCTTGGAATGAGAAATCGGGGAGCCGAGTTCGAATTCCAGCCAAATTCATTGCATTCACTTATGCGCGAATACCCTTGGGAAAGGTATTAATCCATCTATTCCTTCCAGTTATGGGTTAAATAACAGGACAGATTGGGTTCTATAGCCTTGGTCGGCAATCAGTCTACCGCAGAAAGCAATGGCAACCTACTGCAGGATATTCTTCTGCCCAGTCAGTCATGTCTCGAAAGAGACATGATCGCCCAAGCGTGTATCACGTATGGTACTTAACTGACTGACTGATGGTCAAGCAGTCACTTCTATATTGGCATTACATATCACACAGATGATTTTTTTTTCTTTACATAAGGTTCACTCTGTACAAGGCCTGGTGGCCCCTTGAGGTAGATGGTTAGGCTAAGGGGCAGTTTATATGGATAGGAGGGGAAGATAATGATTAACTCTGGACTTGAACAGGTTTAGAATGCAATGATTGAAGAAACATCCATTTGAGAGTTTGATTTGCAGGAAGAAGTTGTTTCTTGCTGATGGAATATGGTAGGAATCTGGGTTGTTTGATATTATATAAGCGGCATGGTGGTTCCCAGCCATGAAGGTTAGACCTAGTGGAATCAAGAAATGTTGTTTGTTCAAGCACAATCTATGGTAGTAGTGATAGAGCAGGGAAAGCCTCACCACATCCCACCTGTAAGAGAGAGGCTGGAGAGTGGGAAATAATTCTTCTCCAAGGACTTGGAAGTGTTTTTAAACTCTATCAAGACTGGAAAGGGGGTTGAGGTAGCTCCCACCCAATTATAGCAACAGTTCTTCATTTTGGGCCTGATCTGGTCCTTATAAAGCTACTCTTTTCTTTGTTTGTAACAACATTTTCCAATCAATTTCTGTTTGCTAATCCATCTCATTATATGTTAACAATGTATTGAATAAAATTATAAAAAAGCCTCACAGAACTCTTACACACTTATTTCTTTCAATAATTTAGATAAGGTATGAAGATAGCACTGTGTTAATGAGAGAAACAAAAAAAAAAAAAAATGCAGGAAATTCCAGACAAGGTAGTAAAGGAAAGTGGGAAGGAACGAATAACCATCAACTGTAAAATAGAATGTATAGTTGTCAGCAAGAGAAACAGCCAATGATGTAAACTGTTAACTATAAAATGGAGATGTCAAAATGAAACAAGTACAGAAGTTGAAAGATGAGTTTCAGTTTTGTTTAATGGCATATCAACCTCTGTGGGTTATTTAATGCCAAAAAGGTGGGGTTTTAAGATATTTGTTTTAAATGTTCAGTTATAGTAAAAAGGTTGATTTAGTCAGAATTTGATGAAAAAAATTTTTTTTCATTTTAGAAAACTGAAGATATCTTCTAGTTTTATATTAAAAATGTATTATGGCAACAATTTTTTTTCCTTCAAAAATGTGTTATGGTAATAATGTTTTTCTTCAAAAATGTATTGTTGGTAATGTTTTCTCCTTCAAAAATGTATATTTTTCTATAAAAGTCAATTGTTATACTTTCATAGTGTTTTGACCCCAGTTTGAGGGTTAACTATTTGCCTGAAGCTTGAACCCTAACAGGTGCTACCACGCCGGGTCAGGGTGGATCTGAGAACAACAGTGATTAAGAGGTGGTTTAATGCTCCTCACAACCTCCCAATCAGAGGCCTTGCTGCCAGATGCAGTTTACGATCATACCCAGGACCATTGAAAGATTAATGCTAAAACTAAGCAAAGTAAAAAAACAAGAAAATTTCATTAAAAACAAAAAAAGAGTTCTGAACTGCTATGTAATATCAATCCTCCTATATAGCAGTGAATGATCGACAATTTCCTCACAGATGAAAAGGAGATTTCAGACAACATAGACAAAGAAAAGTGCTGAGCTGCTATATAACAAATGTGGTTCTACAGAAACACCCCAAAAATACAAGGGATGGAGAATTTAAACAATGAAGAAGTTTAAAAGATAACGGAAACAAAAAATGACAAAATCAGAAAGAGACAGTGAAATTTCTGGGACAAGCAATGAGGAAAGAAGGCTTGGAAAATTTGACACCAACAGGGCATATAAAGGGCAAGAGAAACAGAGGGGAAACAGCAAGTAACCTAACACGTTTGTATAAATGAATGGAAGAACGGAGAGTAGGTTTTTGAATGATTTGTTTTCTATGGTTTTTATCAACTCTTTTTAGGTTATTTAAAGCCAGAAAATATTTTTACACAGGTGTATTGTTGGCTAGTAGACCTAGCAGAGCTTACCCATCTTGATATCAAAACACAGCTTTAGTCATGGACCTGTGGTTTCTGACATCAGTCTAGGAAGCCACCTACCCAGCAATGCCATTTTATCCCACTCTTCTGCTATATACACAACTATAGAGCCCATTCTATTGCATTGTGCTAGATATCTGTTGACTTTGCAAGATAAATATTTGAAAATAATAATGATTTTAGTGATATAAGTATTACTAATTAACCCATAAATGGGGGAGAAGAGGTGGACCAATACCTTTTCCAAGGGTATTTGCGCATAAGTCCATATAATGAATGTGGCCCTCCAGTTAACAACTCCGAGCAGTTACCCATTACACCACTTGAACATCATAGCTTACAACATCTGGTATTCCCAAGCAATCACCCATCTGAGTACTGACCAGGCTTGACATTGCTTAACTTTGGTGATCATATGGGAACCAGTGTTTTAGTATTATGTGATCATCTGGGTTCCAACCTTTTTACCGTCAAAATCCTCAAATGTAACTGCCACTTCTACTCTATTCTTGCAATTCCTGCCTGTGGAATTCCCTTTCTTATACTTGCTTCCCTGGTAGCTACAATCTCCAAATGTTTAAATGCAATGTCAGTTGCCATCTTCTACCTCCCTAAATCCCATCCACCTCTTATCCTTTCTTACACATTCCTTGCACCCTGTTTTTTCTCTCATTGTAAGCCCCTGTGCACCAGTGACAGTCCTGTCTTGCTTGGAATTAAATGTTTACAAAATAAAAAAATGTAAGCCAGGGAGTAGGATGGATAATTACTGCATAGAAAGACAACCGAGCTTCTCTATACTAATTGATGAACATAGACTTGTCTATCCACTATGAGTAGAACATCTGCTTATAGGAATGGTCTTTGCAAAGAGGGTAGCAAGGTGTAGTGTTGAGTCATACGCATTGCCACACTAACCTACAGTATCCTCTATTATTGTATTATTAATTTATGTCTCTCATATGATTAAACTTGTTCTTCACTCAACTTTTACCCCAGTGTTTTTTCACAGTATTAATAACCAAAACTATGGCTGTTATATAAACTTCATAACAAGAGTGAAAAGACAAACATTGTTAAGAGGTACAAAGGAAGTGAAAAGGGAGAGCTGTAAGAATTAAATCCTATATATATTTTTCAACCAGTAAAATCCTATCAGAAGGTTTGTTAGATAATCAATCATTATAAAAACAAACACTGCTAAAATACTTGCGAACATAATTGTTGACCTAACACATTATTTTTAGAACATTTAGAAAATTTTTAGACCATTTATTATCAATAATAACTCCTTTCACCACTCCTGCAAATTGGAGAAAATGATTTCCGCAAGCTAGTGTGAAATTCTTTTTTAACTTATGAAAACTTTGTAGTCAAAAAATCATATGTCTATGTGAAATTAGATTTCAGATTCCCCTTATGGATATAAAAATAGAAGCCTACTGCTTCTTGAGGTTCAAAACTATTTTGGAGACCAGTTTTATCTACATGTGCATACACACACACCCATGCACACAATGAAGAGATGACAGTCTGCAGCCACCAACTAAGGCCTTGTCTATGAACTCAGATACATATTAAGCTGACCATCCATACATTTCACACCACACTATAATCACTTAGTTACTTTATAAAACAAACTTCATTGCAAGGAAAACTGAGCATTTTATTGTTATTCTATATTTCTGAAAAAAATATATAAATATTATTTTTAAAAAAAGACAGTGCACAGAAAGAGATGAAGAATAACCTTTCAGACTCAGATCTAATATTCACTGATTATAAGGAAAAATCAAGTTAATATTTGTACATATAAACATTGTACCAAAGTTAATATTAATTTGTTTTTTTTTGTCTGCAGACAATGCTGAAAACTTCTGTGAGTATATTCTTAAATATAACTTTGACTAATATTTTACTTACCTGGGTTTCCAGATATCTTTATTGGGAGTCCATCACTTCCATCACCTTTAGAATTGTTGAAGTTGTGTGTATACTTTACTTCATATTGTGGATTCAACTGTGATGATTTTTTTACTGTTGTTGTTTTAACAAAAGTCCTGATTGCCACATTTGTAACATTAGTAAAAGGATCTTTTACAATTTCTGAAGAATGCACTAAAGTCTTTTGCTGCTTTACATTAAACAAACTTACATTCCCGAGAATAACAGTGACATTCAGGAACTCAATTTTGCTACCAGACCAGGTAAAATTGTATCGGGCACTGAGAACTACATTATCACACTGGGAGCCATTACGGAGTGTTGGTGTATTTGGTCTGGTATAGCCATCATCCCAGGGACACAGAGGTGGCAGATCTTCATCCACTGGGGAAAAGGATTCTTCTACATTGTCAGGACAATGGTAAAGGCCACTGCTGTCTATTATACAAACATCAGGAATGGTAAAGTTCTGAGAAGATTCTAAACCCTGAGAAAGAACATCAGAAAGGGTGTCTAAAGATTTTATATATCTTTTAGAGTTACTGGTACAGTGATAATACACTTCTGTTTTGACAATTTGTTGTTCTAGTCCATTAAGGATTGCGTATGGGGTGGGACAGTGGGGGTTTATTAGTGCTGTTGATAAAGCAAAACTAGTAGCACTCAGGATGGAATTGTCAGAACAGAGATCAGGAGTCATTTGGTAAATGCAATCTGAATTGAAGTTGGTCAGAAAAGGAACAGGTGCAGCTGTTGCACACTGGCCACTGAAAGTACGCTGGGGTAGTGTCAGGAGCCTGGGTACAGGATTTAGGGTATTTGGAATGGAGCTTTGAATTTGGCTACCATATTTGTAGTTGAAATTTTCAGTTTTTCCAGGATCTGAGGAATCGGCTTTACTGCAAATCAAAACAAAAACAAAATAAGATAAAATGGCATTTTTTTGGCAATGTGAAGGAGAAAATTTATTTAGACAATTGAACCTCTTTTTGATTTCTTGACTTTATTGCTACAAAACATTTTGGTGGATCCATTCTTCAACTTTCTGTAGATGATAATGATGGTGACTAGGTATGGCCACAGGCCACTGCGAAGCTAAACCACAACTGCCACATACCTGAGATTAATGCATGAGAGGTGTGTTTTTGGCAAGTAGACCTGGCAGAGCTTTAATCATGGACCTGTAGCCATTTTGGACAGGTATTGTCTTAATTCTGCCCAAAGAAATTTTTTTTTAAAGACAAATGATTTAAAAAATTTAAAAAAATTCTTTAAAAAAAATTCCAGAGACAGTATATCGATTGAGGTTTGATTTCATTGGTCAGATACATGTCATGTGTAATAAAGCTATGGATGAATATTTTAAATGTAGAGAAAAAGTGTGTGTTCCACGTGTAATAAAAAACACTAGATGTTTATCATGTATGCAAAAATGTATGTCAAGCGTATTTAAACTACAGACAAATTGTGTTGTTAGCATTAGTATGTGTGTGAATGACAAAATGAAAGGAGGAAGTTTTTTAAAAACATTAATAACATTACTACTAACTATAAACACAAGATTAAACATTACATTACTTCCACAAATCTATAATCCATGAATCCAATATACCAGTATATATAATTAAATAATTTAAAGATAGTCCTTGATATTCATAACATTGTGATATTGTTTTCTCTATATGAACTACATTCTATTTTACTTACTTCATAATTATGTTTTCTCCCTATTATTCCTATTATTATCTATATTTTCTCACTATTATTATATTATTATAATTTATTATTATTATTTTATCATTATTTTATTTCATTATTATATTTTATTATATACTATTATATATTATTGTATCTTATTTATTTTGCTTAATTGTAATATAGTAATGATATAATATGGTTCATTATATATCATTAATTTTATATGTATGTTTTAATATTTCTATATATTACTTTTATTACTTAGTTATGATATTGTAATAATTTTTACACATAGGCATTTAGTATTCCAATACATATTATTTCACTGAAAGATTCTGACCATTAACAACTTATTTTCAAAATTTATAGAAAGTTTGCTGAATACTTATATATATCATTTCCCTAGAATTTTAAATGGAAATGTATCTTGATTTATCATTCACAAACATACTAACTTTACCTACTCATAAACGCATGCATTCATACATCAATCTCTCATTTTATTTAAAAAAGTAAATCGTTTCATTGCTTGACACATTATTTCACATACTAATTTTACTGACTCAATAAATGCACACATTCATACATAATTCTCTTTTACACATACATTCATACATGATTCTTCTATTTTATTTAAAAAGGAAAATCATTGCACAGCTTGACACGTGTATACATTATTTTACTACAATTCTGAGCGAAAATATATTTTTTGTCATTCCCACGCATACTAATGTTACTGACATATAAACACAATTTGTCTGTAGTTTACACTTGACACACATTATTTTTGTAGTCATATACTTACATTCATAATAAACATCTTGTGTTTTTTTATTACACTTGGCACACACACTTAAACAGACATGAGTCTTTCCTCTACATTTAAAATATTCATCTATTGCTTTGTTACATGTGACACATATCTGACCAATGAAATCAAACCTCAACTTATTCTTTCTGCAGATTTTTTAAAAGATTTAAAAATTTTTTCTTTTTAAATCATTTGTCTTTAAAAAGTCTCTGAAGAAGCTTGTTAAAGTGAAACACATTAGATTAAAGACACTTTTTTCCTACCTGTTCTTTACTTATTCTTTTCATATGAATGAAGTCTGATCAAAAGGTACTGGAACTGGTGCAATAAAAAGAAAATTACAACTAATATCAAGTTAGCACTTAATTTCCTTTAAAGTAGTCCTCTTCTGAAGCCACACACTTTATCCAGTATCATTTCCATTGTTAGAAGGATACATGGAAATCCTTCTTTGCAAATAGTGAGCAACTACTTTGTTGCATTCTTTTCTATTTCTTTAATGTCTTAAAATCTTGTTCCTTTCAAGTAGGATGTAATTTTTGGTAAGAAGAAAAAGCTGCAAGGAGCAAGAAATGGTGGATGCCAGAGAATGTTGTGCTTGGTCAAAAACTGGTGCAAAAGCTATAGAAAATGATGGAACCTCTGTGGTATGAGGAGACAAACACACTCTACATTTTCCTTTCAGGCATTGCTATAAACAATAAAAGTGAGCAAGAATGTTATAACCTAGGATGCACGTGTGACAGTGTCGAAGGTAAATCTGTGTCAAATGGCTTTATTCACCCTACCTTAATTTCGTTACCATAGCAACAATCCTGATACTTTTTATCAAACCTCATATATATATATATATATATATATATATATATATATATATATATATGTATATCGTTTACAAATGGTAAATATTAAAAAGTTCTACAATGTAATTGTATTGAACACCTTTTATACAAATGTGCACTGGTCTAACCCTATTGTGACCAAAAACTAAGTATTAAACAATCAATATATATATAAATCCATATCCGCTTTCCTTAAATTTGATATTGTAGATTTCTACTCTTCAATATCCAGAGACCTTCTAAAAACTTGTATTAAATTTGCTAGAAATTCTGTTGAAATCTCCGATAGGGATAGAAAGATTATTTTAGCTGCTAGAAAATCGATCATTACCTATGACCATTCTACATGGACGAAAGGGCCTAATGATAGTTTTGATGTTCCTATGGAAGCTTATGGTTCAGCCCAGGTGGCAGATCTTGTAGGAATCTATATTTTAGACATAATATGTAGATTTTTGGACCACAAACAGATAGGATTATATCGGGATGATAGGTTAATGTTTATCTTTTATAGGAACACATTAAAATTAACTTTTCCTATACCCCAAATATGGACGATATTATTAATTCTCACAATAAGCAGATTCTAAAGAATTTATATAATACTGTTTCAAAGTATGGAATTTCTAATGATTGCAATTGCAGCTCTGTGAGTATCTGTCTGGTAGAAGGCAAGTGTAAATCCACCCAGGTAATCTACGAAGCTCAAATCTCACTATCCAACAACAGGAAAAATTACTGGACTTATATTGGTATATCCGCAAGGGATTTTAAGCAACGTTATTACAATCATAGGTATTCCTTTAGTTAGTTGGAAACTGATAGGCCCAGCTCATACCCCTAGAAATTTTCACGATAGATGCAATCTATGTATACAGGAAAAAATACCAATATTAAAATACCCAAATCAGCACCTACTCTTGAATTTACAGAAAGAATTTGTTAGCAAATGCCACCATAAATCGAAATTTGTGAATTTTTATGATTAGGATTTAAATTTTAAATTTAATCTATGATTTTGGAAAATAAATTAATTTTTAAACTAGTATATTTGAACCCCACTACCAATTACTGATCCCAGACATATGGATTCCTTCTTCCTTTTTCCTATCTAAATATCTACTATTTAATTAGTAAGAATCTGTAGACTAACTTTTAATCCCCATTTTTTCCTGCATCTTTATATTTTCTATTTTGTTTTTGTGAAGACTCTTATTTCTATTTTGTTGGTCATAATTTTACTCATTTAAACTCCCCTGGGCTTTGTTATATATATATATATATATATATATGTATTTTATACTAAATCCTATACACATAAAGATTAGTTTTGGTTAACTCTTACCAGAGCCCTTACAAAAATAAAAATAAAAATAAAATATAATAATTTCCTTCCTTTCGTACTTAGCCGCCTTTAATTAGGTTCTTAAAACTTTCAAAATAATTTGAATTGAATTTAACTCGTGAATTGCAAATATCTATTAGCTTTTTAAGCAAATTATGTCCGGGAATGTGTATTTGTTTGTATATGTGTATATGTATGTGTGTGTTTATATATATGTGTGTACACTTGTAGAATTAATCTTCTCTTAAAGTGAATATTTTTATTTTTATTTGTATTTTAATTTATATCTAAAATTTGAGATTTATATTTAAATTTTAGATTTGTATGCCTAATTTTTCTATAAAATTTGTCCCATTTATTTAAATAAAAAATCATTTGGGTATAATTTGTTTCAACACGAATGATAACAATTTCCCTTGTTTCTATGATAAAGATTTTTTCCTTTTTTCTTTTCTTTTCTTAGCTTACTTCCCTGTCAACCACCCCTTCCCTCATTTACTTTTTTCTTTCCTCTTTATTTCTTTTCCTTTTCTTTTTCCCTTTGCTTTTGTTCCCCCTACCACTTCTATTCGTCCAGACACAGCTGAATTTCAACTTTTAAACTTTAAACCCAGTTAAGAAAAAGAGGAGCTTTTAAAAATAGACATCGGCATCTGTCTTCTTCCATGTTTAATTATTAGTCTCACCCCTTTTAATTTTCCATGATTAAATTTTTGTTTTTGCTGGTATAAAATCTTTTGTCGTTTGGATTTGTTGCTGAAGACACGAGAATTTTCTCCTAGAAATGGCTATTCAGCAAATTTGAACATTGAATTTTGTTTTATTTTATATATATATATATATATATATATATATATATATATATATATTTTTTTTTTTCAGTACTCAATTTGGCACTTAATATCAATTATATTCAATACTTGAGATTCATACACACAAACACCAACCCACTCATATATATATATATATATATATATATATATATATAAACAATATACAATATTTACGCTCTCACACCCTGATTGAGCACTCTGGAAGAATGGTAGACTTTGAAAAACAGTAGCTATTCTGGCATGTACGCATCGCTCATTCAGTAAAATGAATTAGAGCACTCTGGCTATTGGGCACGTATAATGATGATATACGCACTAAAAGGTCTGTCTTCTTCCACCGAATGCCCATAGCCCAGAGCTAGAATCGCTGACTGACACCAATTCAGTCAGGTTTCAATCCTTGGTTAAAAAGCAATCGGAGTTTAACTGTACTGATGAGCTGTGATACAGCGAAACAGATCTGTCTGCGAATGACTATATATATATATATATATATATATATATATATATAAATATATATAGGTGGCATATTATGAACTTACCATTTTTAGATTTGAATTTTTATTTTTGTTCCTCACATTGTTTAAAATTGTTATAAATTATAAATCTTGGGTGCCATTTTTTAATTTATTAAATGTATAATTTCATTAGTTTATACTGAAACCTAAACATCAAATTAGAAAGCAATATCATAGGAGTTATAAAATAAGATTAAGAAAAGTTTTAAAGTAAAATTTTGGACGTATATTTTAAGGGAGGCATGGGAATTGAGTCGGTGTGATTTTAATGCAATATGGATTTCTTTAAAGAATGAATATACATGTACTGTAATAGCTATAAAAAAGAATTGGTGAGTTGAGTGCAAATTGTGGCTGAATCTGTTGTATTCCCACTAATGGCATTAAGAAGGACCTGAATCAATCTCTTCTACTGCCTCTAGCTATGAATTAAATAGTAGACAAGATTGGGATATCTATCACTGAGTAGCAACTAGTTTAAAAAGAAGACACTGAATTTAAACTGAATAGGCATATGTGTGCCACAAAGTGCAAGGAGAGCATTCCTTGAATTGAAGCTTAATTTGGCCATTCGCCACAACTGAACCTTCTTGGTAATTCTGGACTCCACCCCACTATAAGTATTAAGCTTTTATTGCTTAATTAAGATACAGTATAAACATATTTAATAAAGGAACAAAGAACATGTCACCATTACAGATTTTACAAATTATGGAAAATTTTGTGCTGCATCTTCTTTTTTCTTTTGTGTGCAGTGAACCTTCAGAACATAGACGATCATGGCCCTTCACATTCTCTTGTCTTTAGTAGCTCTTAATATATTTATTTCTCCCAAACCCTGCTCTGCCATCCATTTGCTTAAGCCCATAAGTATGTCACATGCTGGTTTCTCTTGTCTCTCTTTCCGTCTATCTACCCTGTGAGTATCAGATTCTCCAATCTCTCCTTTCTCATTATGTTCCAGAAACTTTAACAGTCTCTTCGTCATGTTAAGTATCAGTTTCTTTTTTCTTTCCATTTTCTCCAAAACCATGTTGTTGCTCACTTGGTTGGTTCAAGGTATCCCCAGCATCCTTCTGTAAAACTACATTTCTGTTGCTTTGAGTTTTTCCTTCATCTTTGAAGAGATTGCACAGCATTTTCTACCACATAGAAGTACAAATATTGCATAACAATCCAGTACTCTTTTCTTTGTTTTCAAAAAAATTTCCTTTCTGTTAATACTCTACTAAGTTTTTGGAATGCATCCAGGTAGTATATGATACACTACCCAGCCCTGTGAACCTCCATATTTGGGGAAAAAAAGAAACTCCCTCGTGCAAGTTATGTTCAGGGAGAGCATCACTACAACATATACTTAGTGGTTGTCCCAAGGCATTAAGTGATGGGAGATATTGCTGGCACCATGATAAAGTTTTAAAGAAACTAACCAAAATATTCAACACAGCCATCTGGAGTTCAAAATTTAACCCAAAGAAAGAGAAAATTCAATTTGTAGGGGCAGGTGAAAAAACCCCCCAAAAAACCACCATGTAAGAGACCCACAAGATGTGTACTTTCCTCAGTTTCAGATTGGCAACTCATGGTAGACCTAGGATGCCGACTGAGGTTACCAGATCACATTCTAAGTACTTCCTTACGACCAGATATGGTCTTGTTTTCGAATTTAACAAAACAGATTATTCTGTGGGAACTAACAGTCCCATGGGAAGAAAACATGGAAGTTGCACACCAATACAAAATGAACAAATACCAAGAACTTGTTGATGAGTGTAGAAGACGAAGATGGCAAGCAATATGCCACCCAATTGAAATTGGTGTGAGGGGTTTCGCTGGAAAATCCCTAAACTTGGCCTTGAATAAAATGGGAATTACAGGATTAAAAAAGAGAAAAATGACCAAAACAATCCTAGATGCAGCTCTGGGGTCATCCAGGTGGATCTGGATATGCCGAGATAATAATACCTGAACGGGACAAAATAACGGTAGTGTCTGATTGACCAAAACCATGACAAGGAAATGAAACAACCTATATTAATGTCACCAAATGCGATGAAATTTTTTTTTTTATCTACTCATTTATCTGTTCATATCAATCATATTTTATTCTTTTTTTTAACCCCAAATATTTCATTAATATCATTCGCTTTACTTTTGTATTTTATTCCAGTTTTTATCTATTCATTTATCTTTTCAATCCCCTTAGTTTGTTTTTTTTTAATTCGAAATATTACACTAATATCATTCGTTCTTTTTCTCTAGTGATTTACAAATCTACCGTATTCGGTACGGTTTTCGATTTCATTAATAGGCATATTTCTTCATCCCTATGGAATGGTATCTTCCACATCGTCTTAATTTATGTAGTTATTTTAGTATATTTAATGAATTTTTATTTTCTCTATCTGGTCATTTAGCTATTTTAACCATTCATCTTCACATTAATATCATGAAAAACAATTTATTTTTTATTTTTATTTTTTTTTCCGGATATTTACTTGAACCATTTACACATTATCATCACTGGACATTCATTTATTTGTGGACGACCTTATTCTAGAAATTTTTCCTCTTCTCCTGTGCAACCAAAAACATCTTGCATTCCAATAACATAGCAAACAGAGATTAGGACACAGGCTGGGGTCTGATCAACCTTGGCTGGGTCAACCTGGGGAGAAGGTATGATGTTTGAAAAGGTCAATGAACCAGGTTAACATCATGATGTGTCCTAACCGCATCTAAATGATGTATTTTTCAAATTTTTGGCCATGTCAATTTGCCTTCAGATCTCAGTGTTGCACTTTCTATCCTCTGTTAGAACACTTATGTTGCTAAAAATAGAATAAATTAATTTCTATTAAAACTTTTTTGATGAAGAGTTATCATTATTTCACTATTTACATTTGGATTTTTGTTCTCATCTTTTTTGTTGCTATCACAATATTTCAGTCATTGTAACTTCCAGTCTTTGTCATGTATATATCAAAAGTCTCCTGTATGTTGATATACAACTGATATATAGATTGAGTGTACAATGGCTGAAACGTGGTAACAATAACAAACAGTAGGACAATATTCTGAATGTAAATAATATAAAGAGAATAACATGTCTTGTGGTTGATGTTTAAATTTTGCTTGATGCCCTGTTTTGTTTTGTGTTACTGAAAAAACAAAATGAAAAAGAAACTTTTCACATCGGTATTGCACCTAAAGAAGAGCATAGAATGAATCAGTCAAAATGTTCTTGGAACAACAAAAGTCTCACACACATCTGCCCGTGTATTGAATACTGCTGCCACATCTGGTCGGGTGCCCCTGCTATTCTCCTCGGGGTTCTTGACAAAATACAATGGAGAATCTGCAATGTGATCGATACCGACTTGGCTGATCGCCTGCAGTCACTCTCTCACCGGCGTGACGTGGTTTCCCTGTGCCTCTTCTATAAATACTTTCATGGCTTCTGCTCTGATGAACTTAGATCACTGGTGCCCCCTAGGTACGAATTTGCATGAGATACTAGATTAGCAACTAGGTCCCACCCTTTTACAGTGAAACCGATGAAATGTAACCGCAATTTCTACTCCAACAGCTTCTTTTCTCGCACTTCCCACCTGTGGAATTCCCTTCCGCATGTTTGCTTCCTCGATGGCTACAACCTCCAGGAGTTTAAATGTAAGGTCAATAGACACCTCCTAACACACTAACTTGTACCCATTCTCTCAAACACTTTTCCTATGTGCCTCCTTACTCATCTATCACCCTCCTTCTGACATTTCTTATATCCAATCGCTCTATGTAACCCCCTGCACTATAGTGGTAGTGATGCCTTGCTTGGGGTGATATGATTAAAAAAAAAACAAAAAAAAAACACAAACACAAATGATCTAAATAGTCCAGATATATCTTTGAATGGCTTTTCTTAAAATTATACATAATTCATGCAACACTGTAGAATAAAACGTTTGTAAAAATTAACAAATTTAGGAAGTTGTTATACATACTGTAAAGGGAAATAATAATGCCAAATTTTATGTCCATTTTAAAGAAACAATGCTTGCAGAGAAACTCAGTGATATAGTTCTTAATGTCTGGAGGACACAGAGATACTTTCGTGCTCACAACATCTGAGATGTTTTGCTTATTTTGTAAGTCATCACCTATTCAATGAAAATAATCTAAAAAATAAAACATACAGAGAGTGTATATTTCTGCTAATGCCACTGTCATTAAACTACCTGTAGAAGAGTTAACTATAGAAGTTATATACCTACCTCAAATTTTTATCATTTATTTTACTACCTATAGAAATTCATCAAGATCTTTTGAGATATTTCATTACAGATTGATCAACCCCTAAAATTAAATCAGTTCTTCTGTCATCTATGATGAAATGCTTTTTAAAACAATAGACATTGTTGGAATTAGTTAAAATAATAGTGGTGTCAATGGAAAAACTGTCCTTTTGACACTATTTCTTTGCAGGCATTAAGGTTCAAATCTGCCACCTTTCCTCTTGACTCTCTGTATTTTTTTTTGCAGGTACATTTGTTAAAAGTTGCTCTGCAGTCTTTAGATTTCATGTAAAATTAAGATCTATCAGTATTATCTAGATAGCTATTTGCTATGCCAGAACATTTTTCTTGGAGTTTTCCATCTTCCAAAATCTCCAGTATGTCTAAAAAAACATAGCCAAACCAATAAATATAAATCTTGTGAGAAAATCTTCCATTTATTTTTGCAATCAAGCAATCAATAGCTTTTTTTCACAATGCCACAAATTCCTTGTTCAGTATTCAATCCAAAATCAACTGAATAAGTCAGAATATAGAAAATATTCAGTTGATGTTATTCAATTCAACTTATTCAGTTATATAACATCAACTGAATACTAGTAACATTTTTCTGTTGATATGAAGTGGAAAGATTATATTGAATTAATTACTAGACATGCTGCTAGGAAAGTGGGTTCACTGTGTTGTGCTTGGCAGTTTTTCTTGCCAGAATCTACCTTTATAAGTCACCTATTTGTAGATTCATTGAAAATTGCTATCATATCTAGTCTGTTGCTTCTGCTATGTATTTAAAAATTCTTGATAAAATGCTAAGAAGAATCTGAAATGTTATTAGTCCTGACATTGGTTTCAATTATTTTCATACTGCCATAATGTAGCCTCCCTATACGTTTTCTGTAAATATTTTCATACTGCCATAATGTAGCCTCCCTATACGTTTTCTGTAAATATTTTCTTAGTAATTGTTCTGATAAGCTTTCTTTTTTCATACCCAGACTTTATGAATTTAAGCACAATACTAAATTGGCAGCTTGGTCTCATCATTTTACAGTTGAAATGATTCAATGTAACTGTAAGTTCTATGCTAATTGTTTCATCTCTCACTTGTGGAACACTCTTCTGGCTTTTTGCTTTCCAGTCTACATTTATCTTCAAAATTTAAATGCAATATCAGTTGTTATCTTTTGTCTTCTTAATTCTTATTCTTTTATTGTTCTCTCTCCTTAATTAAATTTTCTTCATCTCACATTATTATAATTCCTATGCTAACAGTTTCTTTTCTTGCTTGTGGAACACTTTTCTGGCTTCTTACTTTCCAGTCAACATTGATCTTCAGAAATTTAAATGCAATATCAATTGTTATCTCCTGTCTTCTGGTTTCTGTTCTATCATTCTCTTTCCTTAATAATATTTTTTTGTATTCTTTTACACTCAAAAACCTCTTGTATCTTAGTGGCTTTATTGACTTACTTGTGGCAAAATGATAAAAAGGAATAACTTCATTTGTTTCTGACATATTTTTCTTTTTTCAATGGTCAATCTCCATGTTTCACATTGATTCTTACTCACTTTTTGACAGTATTTTTTCAATTGATAGATTCTATTGGTTCCTCTTTTAAAGAACCAAGACTGGTAGCTGCTTCATCAAAATACATTTTTGGATGCTGAAGATGATTTTTGCACTTGACTGAAACATGACAAAAGATGCCTCCAAAAATGCAAGAAAATTCAAACAAAATTTCAAAATATGATCACTTCATTTTGCATCATTTGTACTACCATTGTGATTTAACTGATCTCACAATTCCAATCCAGTTTTTAATCTAAAATCTCTTACAACGTCTTGCATTCCTTTGTTTCCAATGCTGGCTTGACAGAAATTTTAAGCTCCTGTTGCAGTCTCTTTACTGTTTGTCACATCAAATTATTGATTAGGCAAACAAGTTATTAAATGACTTTGATTATACCAAAAAAGGTAATAAATACTGTTTCCTAACTTTATGCATGAAAACATGAAACACTGGATGTTACAGTTTATAAAAACACTGCTTTTGAATTTTTATTAAAAACCTGACAGATTAACTGACATGACTACATCGTTATTATAATATTGAAAGCCAAAATCAATCGATAAAAAGAATAAAAACAAAATTAGAAGGGGATACTCTTCTAATTTTGTGTTTATTATTTTATAACAGCATCTTTCTCTTTTATTTGTATACAGTCAATAAACGAGCTCATACCTCGGCTTCAATCAATATCAACAAACTGAATCCTTTACACTAATCATTCATGATGAGTGAAATCTGGTGTGGAATAAAACAGTACGCCAACCATAGGTTTTGTTTGTATGAATTACTGACAAACAATAATTTTAAACTTGTAATATGATTACACTTTTGGATTTCAGGAGAAAGATTAGATGTTAATGACTTTATATATTTTTTACATGTTCTTTATAACTTGACCAAACTTTGATAACTGCAAAAGTGTTGGTTGGTTAGGTGATTTTGTTTAGAGGCATATCAACCCATATGAGTCATTTAATATGGAAATCTAAATAATTTGAACAATTTTATTGCTTCAAGTAAATATATTTTGAATATACTTGTCTTCAAAAGTGATAGGAAATTTCCTGGATTTCTGTTTGAGAAACCTCAGAATACCCACAATTAAAGGCATCTGTACTGTTTACCTGTTTATATGCACATTAATTAAAGGATGTGCACTGAAGTGCAAAGATATCCGCTCTAAATGAGAAATTGGGGAGCCGAATTTCAAATTGCAGTTGAATTTGTTGCATTCACTTATGCAAAAATATACTTGAGAAAGACATGAATCTATCCATTCTCCCTCTAGCTATGGGTTAAATAGCAAGACAGATTGGGTTTTATAGCCTTGCTTGGCAACCAGTCTACTGCAGAAAAAATGGCAACCTACTGCGGGAAAATCTTCTGTCTAGTCAGTCATGGATCAAAAGAGACATGATTGCCCAAGTGGGTATCATGTGTGGCACTGAACTGACTGAATTTAATGTTAATTGTTATCCACATTATACTTCATGGAAGTTTTTCTTGCATGTTAAACTGGCATGTTAGCTGATGTGGAGGGTTATATGCAAATTCAACAAAATAAAGAAAAGAAATGGTGATCTCCACCCCCACCCCCCAACTACTAGACTAGTAGGATAGTTCCTTGCCTTAACAAGAGAAATCTCAAATTCCCACTACCTTCCCACTCCCACACAATGCCATTAATATTGGCTCTCACTCAAACTTCCAGTCAAGAATCCACCAAAATTTAATGTTAATTACATTATATTTCATGAAAGTTTTCCTTATATGACAAACTGGCATATGAACTGATGTAGATGTTTTCTATAGAAAGAATCTTAGTCAATTTACATGCAAATTCAACTTAAATATTGTATACAATCCCCAAAAATGTCACTGTATATCTATCTATTTATTCCTTTCTGGCTAAATTTATTTTTACAGCCCCTCATTTGTGTCACTTAGGAAACAAATTCAATGCTCAATTTCTTTTCAAAGAATGACTAATGGGAACAGACATAGGCACATAACCTTTTGTATTTTCCCACTTAGAGATAACCACACTGTGTTGTGAAAGCAGACTAAAAAAATGAAGATAAAATAAACAGTATCCTGTTTTATGAAGATAGGAATACACTAATCACACAGTTTTGTGTGTTCAGAATATATTTGAAATAAAATGCCAGGTCAGGATCAATTACATGATAGACCCTTGTTTGAGTTTTATCAAGAATTTTGAGCTATACAGCAGGATCTTGTGACCAGATATGGCAGCAATATTCATTGCATGGACGAATGGTACATTTATAAGATGGATTCTAATGAGAAAAATTGTCTGGTATGACACAATGAACCAACTTTCATAGCAGTAACCTAGAAAGTGATTCAATATAATCATTCCACTTCATGTTGGTAAAAAATGTGAGCCAAAGAAAACACAAAGTATTGCTCTCCTGAAGGTTAGCATCAGTCATGCTAATGGAGAGCAAAAAAGGTTCTCTATGGTGATGAAATGAAAGGAGTTTTGTTTTGGAGGTGTAAAAATTAACAAGCCATTTCTTGCTCTAGTTAACCATTGATTGAAAGTCATTGTTGAGGGAAGCTGTCAGTTTTAATTACACCTGTTGAACTTGCTACTAAGACAGGAGTAAATAGTTATATCGTCAGTATGAATACTTAGTTGAACATTAATGATATGGGGAAGGTCATTGATGAAGATAAGAAACATTGTAGGTCCAAGAATAGAGCCCTGGGGGCCTTTGCATTAAAGTGAAATTTTTTTTTTTTTTTTTTTTTTTTTTAAATCATATCACCCCAAGCAAGGCGATAATGCCACTGATGCGCAGGGGGCTACGTAAGGGTAAAAAGAATGGAAAAGAGAAAGCCGGAAACCACATCATAAACAGGGAACATGGGATGCGCCTCTTCACCTGTTCAGTAGACGTGATGATTTAGAAGTATGTCTGTTGAACATGACATTTGTCATATGATTTGGTAAGAACAATTGGAGTAAGCCAAATATGTGTTAAAATATTTCATAGGGTTGTTGCATGTATTATCTTTATCTTAGCTAAAGCTCTTAAAGGTAAATCCCTAAACAGCATTCGAGCAAAGATGCATTTTCAGACAGCATGAGAATAATGAGCAATAGTATTGTTAGCTGCTCCTTTTAATTCCACTAAAAAACAGATTTGGAGAGAAAGAAAGACAAATCATGTGAAACTGGATACAACTAATAAAACTGAACCATAAACTGTGACGTACATAGAAAACAATTTATAACAAACAAATAATAGGGAAAAAACATACAAATTTAGTTGGTATATAAAATGTCTGTACCTGAAATGTATAGTTGTGTGAGTCTTTTTTAGAATGATTAAATGTGGCCCGGTCATGAGAGCTAAATTTTAGGAGACATCAACACATGAGTCAATTTACAATGACAAACCAGCAAAAAAAGAGCCAAGCCTCCTGACCAATATCTGGAGGAAGAAAAAAGAAAAAGGGATTTTCTTTTATACTCACACCTGTGAGCATTACTGAATGGCTTTGTGGAAGCCTACATAATGTCAAGTTTTGGCTATGGAAACAAGTGTGACATGCCAATTTTAATTTTCACTAAACTCTACAAATCCAAGGACATTAGTGTAAAATGAAGGCAACAATAAATTTTTTGGTTCCTTGTTGTATCACTGAGGTGGATACGATACACAGAGAAAGTGTGCTACAATATTATTCAGCACAATATCTGGTGCTAAACGGATATACACAGAAGAGTACAATAGTTACAATGACAGATAAGATGAAACTTACAACACAGAGAGGAAGGGGTTTAGATATTAATAAGTCTGGATATTACTCAAATGACACCTGAATATTACACCTTGAATGCTACTATTCTTTACTTAAATAGACCATTTTAGACCATAACTGAGAGCGCTGCAGGATGTCAGTCAATCTACAGCACTTGTACTGCTCCAGAAAATACCTAATGAGCAAACTGAGATAGCGAAAAACAGACAAGCATAGATATAGTGTTGCAAGTTTTGTCCATTTTTTAGGTAAAGCTTTCAAAGGTAAATCCCTAAACAACATTCAAACAAAGAAACATGTTCAGGCAGCATGTGAGTGATGTCATTGTTGGCCGCCCACATTAATCTTGGTAGTTATGAAAAGTAGATTTGGAGAGAAATAGAGAAAATGTCAAATCATACCAAACTGGATAAAACTAGTAAATAAGACTGAACCATTTAGTATGACATACATACAAAACAATTTATGACAAATAAATAATAAAGAAGAAATGTATATGTGTAGGTATATTAGATGTCCATACCTGTAATGTACAATTGTGTGAGTATTTTTTACGATGATAAAATGTGTGCTGATTTTGAGAGCTTCATTTAGAGAGATGTTAACACATACATCTATCTTCAACATCTCCAGAGTGAGAAAAAAAGAGAGAGAAAGGTGTATAAGGCACCTTTATATCCCCTCTTATGAGCAATTCTGATTGGTTCCACGGGAGCCTCTGTAGGTTCTATTTTTCACCATGGAAATAAGCATGACATGCCAATTCTAATTTCCACTAAACATAAAGTCATCCTCTCCTAGTTTTGCACCATGATGATCAAGGTACGGGGGTTGGTGTCAGAGAAAGGGGAAGAGAAAGGCGGGAATTAAGGAGATAAAAGATGGCAATTGAGGTTGCACTTAAACTCTTTAAGATTGTAGTTATCAGGAAATCAAGTATACGGGAGGGAGTTCCACAGGCGGAAAGTGCCAGAAAAGAAACTGAGGGTGTTAGGGTTAGGGTTAGATTCTGTGGATTTGTTTCCAACAACATGAAATTATCTAGTCTATTGGAATAGAATGTACCAAATCTTTCAGTTAGCATTAAAAGAAACAGATGCTGGCTGACCAGTGTTATTCCTTCCAGCAATGAAAACTTTCAACAATTTGCTTGACCTGTTTATTGAAGATGTTGTGCATATCTTTTGCATCCATGTGTCCCCCTTTCTTTTCCTTAAAAGCTAAAAGAATGAAATAATGAAAACAGCTTTAGAGAAAGATTTTAAAAGTTAGGCAGAGTGAGTACGGACAAAAAAGTATCATGATGTCTACCAAATAATTTTAAATTCATTATGTCTATTTTAGGTTGTATTTAAAATCAAAGTGTAAAGAAAATGATTGTCAGTTTTTATTTAAAATTAAAGTATAAAGAAGATAGTTTTTAAAGGAGTTACTTGCTTTCCAAAAGCTAAACAATGTATTAAGAAACAGAAAAGTTTTGTTAGAAACAAAGAAAAGAATACTGAGATATCAGTGCACAGCAAATGCTGAACAATCTCTTCACAGATGTAGAAGAAAATTGAAGCAGCCAAAACATGGTTCTACAGAATGATGCTGAGGATACTATGATTGAATAAATGAACAATGACAAAGTTTAAAGCAAATAGAAACAAAAAGGATATTTATAGAAACAAAAAGGATATTTATACTTAACATTGGGAAAAGATAGCTGAAATTTGTAGGGTATATAATGAAGACAGAAGACTTAGAAAATTTAATATGCACAAGGCAGATTAAAGGAAAGAGGGACAAAGGAAATCAATGCATAATCTACCTAGCAATCTTGGATGGTGGAGAGATAAAAAAAGACAAAATTTATTAAGAGCTAAAAAGAACAGGAAATTGAGGAGAGCCATGATTTTCAACTTCATGAAGGGACACAGCACATAGAAAAAGAACACATTATTGTTAGTTTGTATTAGTAATCAAAGCATTAGTTTTTAATGGAAGTATGCGATTATCAATTTATATTTGAAATAAAAAAAAGTCATTATTCTTTGTTATTTTTTAGCCATAGCAAGGTTCATAGACTATTGGCAACAAAACAAGATGTATCAATAAAAATGATCAAAACATGTTATACGTCATTTTTGTTATAATAATCTTAGTTTTATTAGCAAGAAGGAAGACTGTAGAAAATTCTCATATAAAAATCATTAATATTTGCTGAAATTGACTGCATGGTGCCCTCACAACAAATGTGATAAACTATGTTAAACTACCAAAGAAGCTGAAAGTTTTAATTCAGACCATTAATTCTGGGAAACTCTTTGGAGCAATCTAATTTATAGTAGGCTCATAAATCTATAGTCTATTTGTAATGAAAATGTGTTATTTGATTATTTTAGATTTGAAATGTAAAATGAAGACAAAACAAAGTAAACTACAACCGTCTCATTCATCTTTGAGTGACAGAAATTATTCTACAATTTCAGTTTGACCAGAGATGACATCTGAGTATAAATCTGCTAAAAATTCTCATTTATTCACTTTATTTGTGTTACCAAAAATATTTGGATTAAAAGAAGTAAGTTCAGAACCAACATTTATATCTTGCTCAAAGTTTTTACCACTGCTAAAGATAGACGCAAGTATGAATTTAAAAAACAATTAATTGAAAGATTAACTGACTATTATGATAAAATTACCATATTAAAAGTATGTGGGTATAACCTTATAATAGGTGTATGATCCAATCATTGCCTCAGCACAAAATTCACACTCAAGGTAAAAAGATGTAAAAAATCTTTTTGGTTAAACTGAAGCATGACAAATATGTCAGTCCCTTGTAACAGTACTTAATTGATTTTTTAGCCTGACCTCATATTCTAAAAATATTATATATATTAAAGATTTCCCTGGCTTATATGAAAATTAAAAAATAATAATACCAATGAGAAATTATTTAAGGAAAATAAATTTTTAATAATTTTAAAAATAAAAATCCTGATTGGTTAGTATATTTGTTTGTTAAAATTTTTGAGAATTCATTGCAGCAGTAGCCTAAAAATGTTCTGTTTTAAACCAATGCAATTAGAATATGAGGTCAATTAAACATGAATAAGTAAGACTAATGAGGAAATATTAAAAGGCATAATAGTTTAATTCTCAAATGCCTAAAAAATATAAAAAAGTTAAGCTCTGAAAATGTATCAATAGAATATGAGATTAGATAAAATAATTAATACTGTGTATTATTATTCTTTATGGATACTTAAAGGTTGCTGTTAAGTTTTAAAAATGTGTCAATATGAAACCAGGTAAAAAAAAAATGGTTATAGTGTGGTATCATTCATTTAATCTGAAAATCTCGATGAACAAAAACACAGATAGATTTGAATTTATCTAGGATTATTTTTATGAAAGAGATTATTTTGCCAGTCCTGGTAAAATAGACCAATATGCTTTTAAGTTTATTTTACCGGTCTCAGTAAAATAGACCCCAGCTAAATGCTTTTATTATTATGAAGGCAGGTAATGTTAAAACTAACCATACACAGATAGATCTATCTCTCGCCCGGTTCACACTCCACCCACATCTATTGAACAGGTGTAGAGGCTCATCCTTTGTTCCCTGTTTAGGATGTGGTTTCCGGCTTTCTCTTTACCAATCTTCTCACTTTGTTTTTTTTTTCAATTGGAGTAAATAGATCTATCTATCGCCCGGTTCACACTCCACCCACGTTTATTGAACAGGTGTAGAGGCTCATCCCTTGTTCCCTGTTTTTTCCGGCTTTCTCTTTTCCAATCTATTCACTCTTACGTAGCCCTCTGCATACCAGTGGCCTTACTGCTCGGGGTGATATGATTAAAAAAACAAAACAAAAAAAACACACAAATTTAATGTAGAAGTTTATTTTTACCATCAATTGTTAAGACAATTTAAAATATTTTCCACACTCTATTGTTAAAATATAAGTTAAAATCATTTAACATCATCAATTATTTAAAGAAATATAAAAGCCTCTGAATAGTTTTAGTACTTCAGACATAACAATCCCTGTAAATTCAAATATTGCCCTTGAGCATGGTTCACCTGTGGAGGGACGATGAGCAAACATGTGTTTCTGTGACGTCAGTCCTCTTACAGTCTCTTTGAATTGAAGCTGTCACTCTTAATAAAATTCACACAAAAATAAAATCAACCCTTTTTGTAGTAGCATGGGATCCAGAGACAAAACAGAATACAAACAACAGATCAGGCCTAAAATGGAATACTGGTGTCATATTTGGGTGGGAGCTGTCCAGTCCTCACTTTCCAGTCTTGATAGAGGCTAAAAGCACTTTCAAGTCCTTGTGGGTGACATAGTTTTCCACTATCCAGTTTCTCTCTCACAGACGGGATGTGGCAAGCTTCTTACTGCTACATTGCTACTTCCATGTTAAAGGCCCAGATGAGCTGCATTACTTTGTTTTGCAAATCCTAATCTTCATGACCAGGACCAACCATACCACTCATATTTTAGCAAAACTCTGGTACTTGGCAATCTAAGCTGATCCTCCATCATAACGCTAACTTGAGAAATTTTATTATTAACATGATTAAGTCAGACATATAATTGATGCCCTCAGGTATTTGGCAATCTAGGTTACTCCTCTATCACAACACTAATGGAGAAATTTTATTAACATGATTATGTCAGATATATAATTGGTGCCCACAGGTACTTGGCAATCTATGCTGCTCCTCCATTGCAACACCAATTGAGAAATATCGTGTCAGACATATATTTTTTTACCCTAGGCTGTTAAATCCTTCTTGATCATTACACTATTGCTGAGATGTGATGATTAGCAGTGTAGTTATCATAAGGAGAGTCTATCAAGGTGCATTTTAAAAAAAGCTAGACCTTTATAGATATTATTCTGCAGTGTACATTTTTTTTTCAGCAACATCGATGAAATGAATCCAAGTTTTTTTAATATTTGACAGTAGGGGGATACAATTTTTTTTATATTGAAGAACATTGATTTGGCTGATTGTGGGGAGCGTTATTTCAGTTCTCAACAGTTATTTCTTATTCTCACTTTTCTTATGCAACAGTACCGACCACTTGATGACCCTTCATATTCCCTTTTTAATTCTTCATCTCCACACCAAAATAATTATTCACCCTTATGGCCAACATATGAACTGTAAGTTCAAACACTGCATGTTAATTACTTCTCTCTATATTAGAATCACTCCCTTTGTGGCTGTTTTGCTGCCCTCATACAATATCAGCAGATTTAGCACAATACTGTCAAGGCAGATGTGCGTTGTGGTGCATTGGATATGGGCTCGGAACGAGAAATCGGGGAGCTGAGTTCGAATTCCAGCCAAATTCATTGCATTCACTTATGCGCGAATACCCTTGGGAAAGGTATTAATCCATCTATTCCTTCCAGTTATGGGTTAAATAACAGGACAGATTGCGGGTTCTATAGCCTTGGTCGGCAACCAGTCTACTGCAGAAAGCAATGGCAACCTACTGCGGGATAATCTTCTGCCCAGTCAGTCATGTCTCTTTTGAGACATGATCACCCAAGCGTGTATCCCATATGGCACTTAACTGACTGACTGTTAAAATGTATTAGTTTTGATCTAATAAAATGTTTTGTAAGATAGAAATTAATAAAAAAATATGTTAAAATATTTCATAATTTCAATGCTAAATTTTTATAGCAATGTATAATTTTGACTGTGAAAATGGATGATATACGGTTTATTAATAAAGAAAGAGAAATTATATACAAATCAATATGTAGACGAATCTGCTTTCCATGATCACTTTTGGGACTGGATCTTTTTGGCATGAATCTATCATGGACAATTTCAACTTTTTTTTAGAATCATTTCACCCCAAGCAAGGCAGGACCACCACTGGCATGCAAAGGGGTTACAAGAAGATAAATAGCAAGGTACAAGGGATGTCGAAGAAATGATAAGAGATGGATGGGAATCAAGAGATAGAAGATGGCAATTGATGTTGCATCTAAACTTTTGGAGAATGGGAGCAAATGGAAGGTAGTTCCACAAATGGGAAATGTGAAAAAAGTAACTTTTAGAGTAGAAGAGGCAGTTACATTTAACTATTAATGTTAAAAAGGTGGGGCCTTGATGACAATCTAGTAGCATGTGATCAAGGAACCAGGGAAAAAAGCTTGTAAGAAAATATTAAAAATATTTAATGATTTCAGGGGAAATTTTCTGTAAAATTAATAGCAAAATATCTTAACATTTTCATAAATTCACTGTGAAAGTTTTATAGGAATGAAAATTTTAATTCAGCCTATTAATTCTTGGAAACTCTTTAAAGCAACCAAATTTATAGTAGGCTCATAAATCTATAAACTATTTGTAATGAAAAGCTGTGTGCTTTAATTATCTTAAATAACAATCTACTAAAGAATAAGTGTAAATACATTCCTTTCCCCAAATTTGTAAACAAATTGTACAGATGAATGCTGGGATTTCTTTCTAACCACTATGATAGATCACTTCCCAGTTTCATTTGCCATATTTCTGTTATTTTATGTCTTGAAGACAGAATGCTACAATCACTGTATCACTGTATCTCTTTTGTCTGTTAAGACCATTCTTAGTTTGTGAACTTTTTACCTTATTACTGTTGCTTTGTCTACTTTTGCTTTGAACATATATTGTTTGCTATTTTTTTGTCATTGTTTATTGAAAACTTTGTCAATTTTTTTGTTGGGCATTTTTGCCAATTACATTTAACCATGGCCAATTACTTTACAAAATGCTCTAACTTGAACAATAAAACAATTTCCAATTCAATTTGTAACTTAATAATATGATTAATAATATTGTCATAGATAAATAAAAACACAATTGTCAGATTATTGATTTTATATATATATATATATAAAACTAGCAGTATAGCCTGGCGTGTAATGAACGGGTGTAATGAACGCTTTAAAACTAATCCATGGTCCTGGAGCTCAAACTCTTTGGATGTTGGCACGAAAGACTAAAAAGCAATAGTTGTTTTCAGTTAAAGTGAACTGTAGACTGAAAGAAAAATGAATGGATGTAAGTCAAATTTTGATTTCCTGGTATCGATATCAAATAAGTTTTTTTCATCGTAAACTGAATTTTGAAGGCTAAATAAGTCCTCTGAGTAAATGGTATCAAGGCTGAGACTAAGAACTACAATTATACCTATTTAGAACCAAACCCAAAGCAAAAACTAAAATAAAAAGGCTGAAAGAATACAGACATACAGGCAGATAAACAGACACGCACACAAACATCTTGCCTTTTATATATATATATATATATATTATCGATTTTCTGCACTACTGTAAGAAGTGCAACCTTGAAACTTCTGAATATCATTTCTTATGTCTTTGTCTATGAATGTATCAAATTTGATTAAAATCAGACCACTCCTTTTATAAGCTGATTTTTTTCGATTATCGATTTTTGATATTTATCGGGGGTACCTTGACACAAAACCTAGCTAAGAACACTCGCAGATGCTTATAGTAAAACTTTGTAAATTTTCAAGAAAATCGGTTCAGCCGTTTCAGAGTCTATAAAGGTAATGGACACATATACAGACACACACACAGACAGACAAAGTTCCATTTATAAATAAGTTTTG
The DNA here is from genome assembly GCA_037127315.1 of Ascarosepion bandense. Lineage (NCBI taxonomy): Eukaryota > Metazoa > Mollusca > Cephalopoda > Sepiida > Sepiidae > Ascarosepion > Ascarosepion bandense. The sequence continues at coordinate 2,794,015 of JBBBDQ010000181.1, read as the reverse complement.
ATTATCAATTAAATGTACATTGCAACATGGAAATTTCTGTTTCGAGATAGAATCTTGTCATCCAGATATATTGGATGTTGGTTGTGAAAATGATTTACATTTAAATACAAAAAACCATGGTTTGCTATCTTTGTATGTGGGAAGATATAAAATTTATGTGTGTGTTCCTTTTAACTTATCAGAATAAAGATTTACTTTAAAATTTGGCCAGTAGTTTCTATATACTTCCTTTTTTCTTTTTTTCTCTTTAAAGATCAGGGTGTCAACTTACTTTTAACCTAATTTTCTTTTCTTTTTTTCTTTTTCTTTTTCTTGCTTCTCACTATATTGTATTACCTTTGATGTATCTATTCTAGTACCAAAAATGTTCTTTCTGCTTTCTCCATATTTTGACCTCTTATAGAAAACAAGAAAGGGATGATAAAAGGAAAGACCTTTTTATATTATGTTCAAACTTAAGGGGGCTTTTGAGTAAATTTACTCTCCTTATCAGTATGTATTTATTTCTATTTTTTTCAAAACCTTTAATTTATAAATAACATTTCTATTTTTTTTTCTTAATTTACTTCCTGCTATCATTATCCCATCTATTTATTTATTATGAAAATTTTTTTTTAATATAAAAATTTTATATACCAATTTACTTATTTTATTTTAATATCTCATCAATTATTATTTTCCTTAAGTGAATTATTGGGTATATGCATTTTAATTAATACAATTTTTTTTTTATCCATATTCTAATGTGAACATTTTGCAGTGTCTACATGTGACATTTACTTTATTGTGTTTTTTAATAGATTTTTATTCTTAAGTGATTTAATAATATATAATTTTTTATAGACACAACGAGCATGGGTCGTTTAAAGACTTACATGTTTTAGCTTCTTTTAGAATTTTCCACTTTAATGTGGTTGTTTTTTGTTTCCTTTAGATACCAATGATATTTTCATAGGGATGTTCTATTTTTGTACTTATTATTATTACATGAAGACGTGTGTTGATAAATGCATTTTTTAGAGTGTTTTTAGTACTACCTAGATAAATCTTTACATTAGTAGGGTCTTCCTCTGAAGATATTTCACATTGATAGATGATTGATTCTGTTAGGCACCTGTTTTCTAGCAGGCAATCTATAGATTTTCTACAATTACATTTTTTCTTGTCTAAATTGTTATCTTGTTATTAGGTTGTTTTAATTAGTTTTGCTAAAGTTATTTATAATATTATTATTGTGACTTTTTAAAGATATTTTCCAGATTGTTTATACAGCTGTAACTTAATTTGATAGTATTTTTATTGAAAATCTTACTTAATGGATTCTTTTCCGGAAAGTGTTTCTTAATTAACGCAAGGAATTTTCTCCCCAATCTACTACTAGTCATTTGGTTGAAAGGGGGTATGTACCAAATAATATTTCTATTCCTATTTTTTCTTCAGGGGTTGCTTTTCCCTTTTACATATTTAATATTTGGGTTTTTATATGCACTAGTTTTTAAGGTAGTGTTATAAAAATTGCTATGCTTATTAAATACTTCTTCATTTGCTGAATTTCTACTAATTCTGTATTCTATTGATGAAGGTACATGTTTAATAACAGATGGAGGGTGGTTAGATTTTGGGTGGATATATTTTTTGTATTTAAATGTAAATCATTTTCATAACCAACATCGCCTGATGATGAGATTCTATCTCGAAACATAAAAATTTCTGTGTCGCAATGTACATTTTATCCATAATTATATGATTATATTAAGCTCTACAATATTTATTGTATTGAGCACTGTTTATATAAAAAATAAATGCCAGGGTACTCAAAATCATAAAACCTTGGATCCTCTTCACCTGGATATTTTTTTTAATCATTTCACCCCAAGCAAAGCATTCCACTGCCACTATTGCACATGGGGCTACATAGGGGAAGGTAAAGAGAAAGTGTGGTTAGATATAGGAAATGTCAGAAGGAGGGTGATAGATGGGTAAGGATACCGAGGCTAGGGTTGGGTAGATGGGAAGAGTGTTTGAAAGAATGGATGCGAGTTAGTGTGTTAGGAGGTGTTTTTTGACCTTACATTTAAACTCCTGGAGATTGTAGCCGTCAGGGAAGCAATCATGTGGAAGGGAATTCCACAGTCAAGAAGTGTGAGAGAAGAAACTGTTGGAGTAGAAATTGCAGTTGTATTTTATCGGTTTCACTGTAAAAGAGTGGGATCTAGTTGCTAATCTAGTATCTCGTGCAAATTTGTACCTAGGGGGCACCAGTGATCTAAGTTCATTGGAGCAAAAGCCGTGAAAGTATTTATAGAAGAGACACAGGGAAGCTACTTCGTGCCGGTGAGAGAGAGAGACTGCAGCCGGTCTGCCAAGTCGGTATTGATCACATTACAGACTCTCCAGTGTATTTTGTCAAGAAGCCCGAGGAGAATAGCAGGGGCACCTGACCAGATGTGGCAGCAGTATTCAATGCACGGGCGGATGGTAGATTTATATATGTGCAGGATAGATTCAGACGGAAAAAACTTCCGGGTCCTGCACAGAGAACCGATTTTCATAGCAGCGGATTTAACAATGGATTCGATATAGTCATTCCACTTGAGGTCCGCTGAAAGTGTGAGACCAAGGAGGTGTAGTGTTTTACTCTCTGGGAGGCAAGCCTGGTCCATGCTAATGGGAGGTAGGTGCAATTGTCTATGATGGTTAATTGATAGAAGCTTCGTTTTAGAAGCATTAAAGTTTACGAGCCATTTCTTACCCCAGTCAGCTATGGATTGGAGGTCCTTTTCAAGCTTGGCTGCAAGGTTAGCTTTGTCTCACCCACACCAGATTTTTGATCAAGGTGTCATCGGCGTACATACCTACTTGGGATCTTATGGTATCAGGGAGATCATTAATGTAGATCAGAAAGAGCGTAGGACTTAGGATAGAGCCTTGAGGGACACCCGCGTTCGTATGGTAGTTCTGGGAGGCATGTCTGTTTAATACCACCTTCAATGTGCGGTTAGAGAGGAAAGACTGGATTAGTTCAAAGAAATGTCCAGTTATACCATAGCTCGCAGTTTGCATAGAAGGCCAGCATGCCAAACTCTGTCGAATGCTTTAAATATATATATATATAAGAATGGATACCAAGAAACTGAAAAATACCAGGATCTGACTCAGGAGTTGAAGAAATTATAGAACATAACCATTGAAATAATTCAATAAATTATCATTAATAAAAGTGTTTAGAAAATTGTAATTGAGACCAAGATTGTAGTCCTCCAGAAAACTACCATTATTTATTTTGTAAGGATTCTCCAAAAAGTTATTGAAATATGAGGCATCTTATTGGCACCATGCTTCAAGTACAGAATTTCAATGTGCAACACCAATATAATAATAATAATAATAAAATTTTCTGTTGCTATATGATACATGACTTCAGATCTTAACTGATTGGTGATATTGACATGTACACATTTATTAAGATGGGCTACAGTATATACCCTGTTTCGTCCCAAAAATTTGTTTGACCATAACTACTTGGGTATGTCCCTTAGAGTCTGATGTACTATCAAGCTCTGTTCATGAGTGGGAGCAGTGGGGGAGCATCTTGGTCAGATGTTGAGAGAGTTGTTTATTTATGTGTGGTGGATGAGGAAGCCAAAGCAACGAAGGAGTCATGTCTCGATACTTGGGAACATCCTTAATTAGAGACCATCTGAGTGGTTGTTGGTTGATTTTGTTTTGTAGCATATCAAACTCTATGGGGTTTTTAATGCCGAAATCTAAATATTTTTAACATAATTTTATATTTTCAGGGTAGTCTGTAGATTATAAAATGTATTGCTGGTAATTTCACTGTAAAAATGTGTTTTTGGTAAAGTTTTTATAAAAATATATATTATTTGTATTTTTCATATTTCTTTAGTATTGCATTGATTGCTATTTTGCTATAAAAATGTATTGTTGGTTATTTTACTTTAAAAATGACCAGTTGATTGTTTTGTGGGTGTTGTTCACTATTTGCTCATAGTTGGGACCCTAACAGGTACCACTACACAGGTCTGGATGGCCCTGGGAACAACAACAGTTTTATGCTCATCAAAACTTCCAATCTTTTGAAAAAAGTCCTTGCTGTTGGATATAGTTTATCATCATACCTAGGATGAGATCTGAGCAGACTGGGTTAACCAACCTGAAGATATTTCTAACTGGGCTTCACCTGAAAAATTGCTTTTATCAATGGTTATGTTAGTTTTTACAAAACTTTTTACCATGTACAAATTTGGCTGTGATGCATGTATTTGGTATATCCTCATCCTCTGGGTGTCATAAGGTAATGTAATAAAGTGATTTCTGGGTCAGAAATGACCTAAAATTAGGCTACTAGTCAAGAATATTTTGGATTTTTCTAAAGTTTGAAAAATATGGGTGTATTTGATTTTTTTGTTTTTTACTATGTTTAAAAAATAATTCATTTTTTAATTAATGATTTAATTGCAAAAGAAATATGTGTTTATCTATCTTTGCTTGCCAATTTTTTCATGCATGTGTATATATATATATATATATATATATAACACATAATTGTTATAATAGCATCACCCACTTGTAAAAAAAAATATTGGAAGCATTATCAATAAAAAAGAAAAAGTCAACACTGAATAATATCAACTATGATTATGGCCACAATGTACTGACTATGTTTGAAAAATAAAGCATTCTTATAACTCTCTCTCTCTCTCTATATATATATATATTCAGTTAAAAATAAAATTTATCTTTGATAATGGTTAAAAATATAGTTGAAAGTGCTTGGATAAATAAAACATTCAAACAATTTTTATATAATTGATGTAGTGAAAAGAAAAAAAAATTTATAAGATCACATGAAAAATTATATAAAAACTTAACCACAGCATCTTGTCTGTCATTCTTAAAAGAGGAATTGCTTTCTAAATACACAATACATTTAAATAGAAAGTATTGCACACAGAGTTCTGATGCTAATAAAAGTAACTGAGTTGTGCTAGCTACTGGTGAGAGATTATATATATATATATATATATATAGTGTATCAAAGCAGCAAATAATTTTCTAAATATATACTGTTAAATATAAGCGACAGTGAATGTCTATTAGGTTTAATCATGAGCCGTTCTAAACATCGTATTTTGGCTTTAATTTCAGTTGAAAATAAAGACAAAAATTCTCCAACATTTGGATAATTTTGTATTAAGTTGGTTCTAAGCTTTCGGCTCACATAAGCCATCTTCAGAGAGGTTACAAGGACGTTGACACAAAAACATTCTAAATATATTTTGCTTTGACTGTTTATGTCATGTACTTTTGTTTTGTAAATAATCCCTTTTGTATTACAAAGTCTGTTAAGTGGACATATATTTTTGTCCCTACAATTACATTCTTTGTTAATGATGTTGTTTTGTACATTGTTATTTAGATTTCTGGCATTTGTTTTTTTATGTAATGTTCTAAGTTACTAGTACAGCTATAACTCAGCTTGATTGAATTCCTATTGAAAATTTTGTTTAATTATGAGCTTTTTGGAAAGTGTTTATTGCTTATTTAAAAAAAAAATATTTGTCTTATTTTGATTTTTACTTCTTAATTAAATGGTGGGTTGAACTAGATAATGTTTTGATTTCTATTATTGTTTTTTATTTTTCTGCTTGGTTAGGATTTGTATTCTAAAATGTTCTTATGGCCAGATTTTTTTAGGGCATCTTCATAATTTTTTTTCTTTTCATCAAATATTGCTTTGTTTATCAAATTTTTTGATAGTTTGTGCTCTATTCCTTTATGGATGTGCTTGATAATGCTTGTGGGTTGGTTAGATCTTGTGTTTAAATACTTTATACACACACACACACACACACACACACACACACACCTTGTTTATTGGTTCCCATAAGAAGCCCATCTGCTCTTTGACAGGTTTTGGTTTATTACCTTGCAGGGTAATATGCCTTCCTCCTTACCAACACAAATGCTAGTTGGGGGAGCTGGTTTAGGGGCTAAATATACATCCATGTAGCAGGTTGTACTGGGTTACATGTTACCAGTAGTAGGTATAAGGCTGACATGACCTGCAATATTCTAAATCTTCATACCACAAAGTGGTAATAAAAATGAAGAAGACTTACTGGGAATTTATTGTGAAAATACTTCATTGCAGAATTCAAACCTCTCACTAGAATAAAGCTAATCTCCACTTTCCAACCTTGATAGAATTCAAATTGTTTATGCATTTTTAATAGGGGATCACTTATTTTCCACTCTATAGCCTTTTTCTCATAGATGCAATCTTGCTACTCATGCAAGATGCAACTTCTATACCAAATAAGCTTCATTTATTATTATTTCCACCAGTTCAGATCTTTACAGCTAAGACTCATCATATTATGTACAGGGTCTCAGATCACACACATTTCCTCCATATTCCATTTGTAAGGAAGATGTTTCACTCAGCTTTTTCCAGAGAATTGCTACTTTATTGAACATATTCCTGCATTGATTCTCCCATGAACACTACAATCTTAACTATTTGTCTATATTTCTGAGATGAGGTGTTATAACTATTTATAGTATTCAAAGCGTTACTCTCATATTTATTGTCGTATTCATGATGTTTTGGCCATCGTACACGCCAACCTCCTTCAGGTGATATGCTTTGGAATTTCTGGTCACAGAAGAGGTGAACTTGGAGAGTTGAGTTACTAAAAGGGAAATAACTGAAACTGACCTATCCTGAAAAGGCATGGCATGTGGAACTAGAACAATCTACCCTGGTGGACGAAATAAAGGGTTTGTTTCAAAATTTCAACATATATTACCTGAAGGAGGCCAGAGTGTACAATGGCTTAAATATTATGAATATCTGAACAATGTAAATAGTGTGAATAGATACAATCTTAATCTTTTCAAGTAAAAGGTCAATTGCTCTCTATCAATCATCCTCATAATCTTCATTTCCTTCTATCACTTCTTATACACTTAATTCAGTAAGCTTCTACCTTGAATGGCTCTTGAGTCTTGTATGGAATGAACTTTGTAACAAAAAGCATTTATTTGTTTTTTAACACTTTAAAATCATCTCACACTATAAAATATACTTAAAAAAAAAGCAAAACGAAATGAATATAACTGAACTTTCCTTACCTGAAAGAATATCTTTTTGGACTCAATTCTGTTTTAAATGTGACCAAATTAGAAATAGTTGATTTGTCATGACGAAAAAGGCCAAGATAGGCAGAATCTTTAGTGCGGACACACACAAAAGGGTTTGTGTAAGGTGAAAATGAAGGTGAATCACACATCCATGGAGGTGGTGGTAACTGCTGAGCCCCTTGATAACCAGGGATACATTTGCTAAAAGTATCAACATCAGAAGGGCTGCAATCCTTTATGGGAGAAAATAAAAAAATAAAAGAATATTTATATTTAAGGGATGAGGTTTGCAGGCAATATTTAAACAATATGGATAAAAGTTTTCACAGAGCAAAATAACTGGATTGTAAATTAGGTCCTAGGGAGTTAGATTTAATTGTACATGAACAAACAGAGTTTTATTTGTTTGATTAGCATGGAGCTTATAAGCATTACAAGGCTTACATTTGTTAAAAAATTAAGCATATTTTTAGCCTGAAGCAAAGTTTAGATTTTTAAATGCAATAATTGAAATTTTAAACTTTTATTAAAGTTATATTTTAAGAATGAATTAAAGCTTAAACTTAAGAATTTGTTAAGCATGACCAGGTTCAGATTACATTAATTGATACTAAAACAAATAAAAAAAAACACCAGACAAATTATATATTAATCTAAGTAAGAAAATGATAGAAAATAAAATTGAAACATCTTGATACAATATGCAGGTAGGAGATTTTTAAAAAACTTTTTAACTAAAGCAAGCCAACAATACCACTAGAATGTAGGGGGTTACAGAGATTGAAAGTGAATGATAAAACTCAGAATGGGAATGATTGAGGAAAGGACAAAAATGGAACAGGGTTCAAGAAGAACATGGTGATTGATGTTGCATTTAAAGTTTTGGAGATTGTAGTTATCAGGGAAGCAAGAGATCAGAAAGGAAGTATGAGAAAAGAACTGTAACAGGAGAAGTGGAGGTTGCATCTTGTTAGTTCAACTGTAAAATGGCGAGACCTAGTTGCCACTCTAGTAGCATACTTAAATTCATGCAGTTGGGGAACCAGGGAAAAAAAGTCCATCAGAACATTTGCCAAGAAAATATTTGTAGAAAAGACAGTGAGAAAATGACTCAGATAATATTTTTATAGTTTTGAGTGATCATAACACAGTAACACTCATGCCAATGGACTGTCTATGCTTGATCTTTAGATGATGACACCTGCTGCATTAAAGTTCACGGTGATGAAACAGTATAAGAAGGTATCTGGCCATAGAGATATACATGAACTTCTTTTGTTCAATTAGAGTCACCTGCGAGGTTTGGACTGTGTGCCTTTGAGGATCGAACAGTCTAGTCATTTTAGGGAATTGCTGCAAATGTTGGACATAATGTCTTGGTGCTGTTTCAATAATGGAAACAGTGGTCAAATTTCTACAGCTGAAGACTATTCACTGGATAACCATGTTATCCAGAATATCACCAAGTTATATATACTGCATTGGTGCAGTGCACAGTGTATTTGTTACCATATCATGGAAACTTTCACGGCTTCTGCTCTGATGAACTTAGATCATTGATGCCGCCTAGGTACTAATTTACACGAGATACTAGATTAGCAACTAGGTCCCACCATTTTACAGTGAAACAGATAAGATATAACCGTAATTTCTACTCCAACAGCTTCTTTTCTTGCGCTTCCTGTCTGTGGAATTCCCTTCCACATGTTTGCTTTCCTGACAACTACAATCTCCAGGAGTTTAAATGTAAGGTCAATAGATACCTCCTATCACACTAACTTGAATCTATTTTCCCAACACTCTCACCATCTACCCAACCCTCATTCTCGGTCTCCTTACCCATCTATCACCCTCCTTCTAACATTTGCTATATCTAACCATCCTTTCTCACCACTTTCCCCTCTATGTAGCCCCCTGCGCAATAGTAGCAGTGAAATGCCTTGCTCGGGGTGAAACGATTATAAAAAAAGAAAATATCTGCAGATTTTGCAGAATACTATTAAAATGCTCTAACTTGAAACATAAAACAATTTTCAGTTTAATTTGAAACTTAATGATAATACTAGATAAATACATTTGTTATGATCCATTCTTGATTATTAAATTATCGCATAAGATCTGCTTGAGAAAAAGAAGATGAAAATAATTATCTAATTTTTGTTTGCTTATAACTTAAGGGAGATAATTCCAATTATATTCACTGTTCATTATATAGTCATAGATCATATTTACTTGGAAATATGGCACCAGAAATATAAAAATAAATTGTTGGGTATTTTTTACTTTCAGCAGGAATAAGCGCACCTGTGACTCTAGCCAGATAGCCAGATATCCGCTTACATCATGGAACTGTTGTGCATGTCTCAAGTGGTGTGATAAGAGGTTCATCTAAGAAAATGATTGTATTTAATGATGAGAGCAGATTCTATATTCATGAAAGTGATGGTTGCTTGCATGTATAATGCAGACCTGAGGGATGATATACTCCAAAGTGTTTTTGTTAATGTCATACAGACCCACTCCTGGCATGGTGGTGGTAGAACTCATCTTTGATGTTTGTGGCAGGTATATTGAACAGCACTATGTATATGTAGGACACTGTTCAACTTGTTTTGCTGCAATTTTCTTGTACATTGAATGTGAGGAGGTGTTCCAGAAGGATAGATCCCACTCACATGGTGCTTGTATTACTGAACATGCTCAGCAAGAAGTTTCTCAACATTGGCATGATCATTAGACCAGTGCCTCATTGAACATATATGACACAAGGTGGGATAATACCTGACTCATTAGACATATATGACACAAGGTGGGATAATACCTGACTCATTAGACATATATGACACAAGGTGGGATAATACCTGACTCATTCAGTTAACCCACCTAAAACTTTTTACATATTGTGCAAACAGGAGCAAGAAGCATAGAATAATATATCACAGGATGGTAATTGCTTCTGTATAATGGTGGTTGGGGTCTGAGTACCATTGATGGACTTCTTTTGGAACTTGTGAATATATTGATCTGTATATATGTTCTTTTACTGTAATCCAGTCACATTGCTTATACATTTAATCTTGAGTAAATTTCAATATATTCAGTGTGCTGCCATTTTATTTTTGGTTAGTGTACTTTGATGGCATACACAAAATACTTATTGATTTTTACTAGTGGATAAAAGGAAAGTCATATTCATAATATATTTATCAGGAAACTTAAAATATACAAATCAGTTTACAGATGAATCTACTTCTTGTGATCACTTCTGGGTCAGGGTCTTTTTGGCATGAAACTATCATGTACAATTTCAATTTAAAAATATTTCATGTTTTCAGAGAAAGGTTTTTTTAAGGCAGTAATTAATAGTAAAATATGTTAAAATCTTACATAACTTCAATGCTAAATTTTTAAAGTGAAGTATAATTTTCATTGTGAAAATCGACAATATGGGGTCCATTAATAGAGAAAGCAAGAGAAATGATAGCAGAAAGAACCAAGATCACAGGTTGTAATCATTGTGTTAATAAAAAAGAAATAATAATACTGAATGTCAATCATAACATTAACAATCATAACATTAACAACTGGGAAGGGACAACATTGCTAACAGAGTGTCAGGACAATTCAGGACTGACAACTTTTTATAACTAAATAAAAGTAATTTATTAAGGATTAAAATTATAATTAGTGAATATTTTTAAAATTATTTTAAATAAAGTAAATCCTAAAGAAATATATATTTTTTAATAAAGTAAATATTCACTAATTAGGTTTTAACTCTTGATAAATTACTTTTTTTTTTGGTTACAAAAAAGTTATGTTTTTCTGGATTCTCAGTTGTCCTGCAACCTTGGCAGTAGGAGGAAATTAATAAGAACATTATGTTTAAGGTTCCAAGTTTTAGCATTGGTTTGTAAACTTGTTGGCACAGTAATTGCAAGTTCAATCCTTGGTCTGAGTTTTAGAGTCTCAGAACAACACATCCCAAGGCATGGACAGTGGAACAAGAACAATCTATTCTTATAGATTAAGTAAAAGGTTCAATTCAAAATTCCTTGAAGGTTACATAGACTGAAAGAGCGCAAAAGTCAAAACATTGTGATAATAACAACAAAGATGATGATATTAGTCTGAGTGTAAATAATGTAAATAACATAGCATTTATGTTGTATAACTCTTTTATTTTGGGAGTGAAATTTTGCAAATTCATAATTTTATTGAAAAATCCAATACAAAATATTCTTCATTAATACAATATTGATAAAGAAACAGTAATATTCACTTTGGAGTTACAATAGTAATGATAATATTAGCAGTTTCCATATAGGGAAAAATCTGAAATTCATTGACTTAGCAGCCAGTGCTACTTTCCATTGAAATCCATAAAATCTTTTCATTAAAACAATTTTTGGGGGAGAGAATAGGTTTCTCAAGTCCAGTAACTATCACTCTTTCTAGTATTGATGGGAGTTTCCTTCCTAACCTTTTGTTTAAGTTAGTGTGGATTTCAATGTTTTAAGTCATTATTTTCTCTGAGTTGCATGTGATATCCATTTTAGTTGTTGTTGCTGTTGAAAGTCCTGAAGTGATAAAAAATGTTAATTTTAAAACAAAACATATTTTGCAAACTTGTGATTACAATAATGTCCTTGCTTTTTTAATTCCGCAGAGAACCTTTTCCGCCTGCCATCATCATGGCTGATGCTAAACTCCAGAAGAGCATTATTCTAAGCTTTCTTCGATTCACATTTTTTACTGACATGAAGTGAAGCAACTACATTGAGTAAATTGCTATGCCTATCACAAGGAAAGTTGTTTTACTGTATTGTACCTGAAAATTTTTTCTCATCAGAATCCATCTTTCACATTTATAAATCTATCATTTGTCTGTGCACTGAATACTCCTGATATATCTGGTTTTGTACTTCTGCTGTATATCTCAAGTTTCTTGACAAACTTAAAAGAAGGGTCTGTGAAGTAATCAACCCAGAACTGGCATGTTGAATTCAGTCACTTTTCCACTACCATAACATATCAACATCAGTCTTTTCTACAAATATTTCCTAGAAACTCTTTTGATGAGCTTTTTCCCTAGTACCTCAACTACATAAATTTAAGCATGCTACTAAATTGGCAACTTAGTCTCATCATTTTACTTGAATTAACTTCCACTTCTATTTTAACAGTTTCTTTTCTCACACTTTGCACCTGTGGAACTCTTTCAATTCCTTGGTTCCTCGCCACTTACAATATTAAAAAAATTGAAAAACAACATCAATTGCCATCTTCTGTCTTACTGAACCTTGTTCTTTTACTGTCCTTTTCTCACTTCTCAATAAAGTCTTATCAGTCTCTTTCACTCCCTGTAACCCCCCTGCATCCTAGTTACATTATTGCATTCATTGGGGTGGAATGTTTAAAAAATGCGATTAAGAAATAATAGGAATTATATTTCAATGAAATTTTTTCTTCATTTTCTTCTTCAATATCAATTGTTTCATTTTGCGCAGCTTATCAACTCTTTGCAGGTTATTTAAAGCCAGAAAATATTATTACACTAAGAATTTTTTTAATGGTTTAGTGATTCAAGTCTTACGAATTAACCTATAGCTGGGGGATGTAGATTCATACCTAATCAGAATTTGATAAATTAAAAAAATTATAATGCGGTTATAAAGTGAGGAATCAATTCTATATTACAATCCATATATAAACTGATCCCTCACTTTGTGACCAAGTTAATTTCTATACAGTCATATTCCAGAGTAAATAAATCTAAAAACCATGTTCTTGATATATAAAAATTTATGTATTGTTTTACCATATCCATCTGTCAAGCAGTTTTTCTCACACATGTATATATCAGAGATATGTGTTGCAGAGGAAGGTCATGAAATCTACGGTGTAGGTCACTTCCTGCCAAGTTGAGATCCACCTTAAATAAATTCATACCATTGGCACTTCCTTCTACTCTAATATTTTTTCACTTTCAACCAACTCTTGCAAAGCCAAATGGCATGTGGAAATGGATGACATAAGCAAGTTTTAGTGAAACTAGAAGCTTCTAGTCCTGAACCTGCATGCTAGTGGTGAATGTAGTCATCAACACCATCATCATAAAGGAAGCAATCTGGTCAATCCTGTACCTGGTTTCTTTAGTAAGGTGTGAAATTGTGTGCAATGCATATTCTTGCATAGTACTACATCATAAACAATATAATTTTATTTAAAAATTATCTTCTAACTTAATTTCAAATAAAGTTTTTGAGACAGATATAATTTGGATAACAGTAACTGTCTGATACCATTATCTGAGATTCTAATAGATTTCTCTGTAGAACCTAATGAAGTGCCTATAGCAAACAAATCGTATTTCTCTTCAAACCAGATGGGCAAAATAGATTCTTAATTGAGATGTAAATCTTTGTGTCTTGACTCAAATAACTTAATTCACCAATTCTGACTTGACAATATCATGTTATTAACAGTGACAGGTTATAATTCCTAAAATTTGCAGAAAAAATACCCCAAGAATTTTCAAAATCAGTTTCATATTACCAATTTAGTTGTCTGCAATAATTCTTCTTCCAATCTATTTTTTTCTTTATCCATTTTCATCTTTGTCTTTTACTGACAGACTTAGAGGTTCTTTGGAATAGAAGAATATATTTGCCTGCTGCTTTCTCTAGTTTGGTACCAGATGGAAAGGCTAATCATGACTTGAAATGGTTCCTTATTTTCTTTTAATTCTTTTTCATCTTGCTGAAGTCAGTCTCATTATCACACATTTGAGTGATGGCTTTCAGCTTTGCAAGGAAACACCTAAAAGAATTGTTTTTTTTTCTCTTTGTGTCAATATCTAATGAAACTGAAATTAATGATTTGGGAGAAAAGAAAAGTGAACTTAAATAGGAATCATTGAAATATGACAGATTTTGTAACATATTATATACTATTGTTTAAAGAATAACATAAACTGTGTTTTGACACTTGCAAAAAAAAAAAAAAAAAAAAATAGAAGCCATGAAAGATCAGTTTGGTGGTTTCCAAAACAATCATCACAGCAGAACCGTGTGTTATGAGGGTGCTACTGAGGTTCAGAGGAAGGTTTCAGGAAAAATATGAAAATATGTTAAATGTAAAAAATAGTGCATATTTATATAAAAATTTGGGGATTAAAACAATTATACTTCCTGTAGAGTAGAGTGCCAAGGTTAAATGTAATATAAATGACACAATTGTCCATCAAACAGAATTGACAAAGATTGTAATAACAAGAAAAAGAAAAGAAAATAACAGGGCAGGAAGTAATATAAAGCAGACAAACAATATATGCAAAGCAAATTAACAGTAATATCCTAAAGCAACAGTAACATGACAAAAGGTTAACAAATGAAAGATTGGGGTTGAAACACAAGAACAAATTTTCACAAGGGAACAAAGCATTCTGACTTCAAGCCAAGACAGAGAGGGACTGAGTTTATACAACCTAGAGCTAACTTGTTTTATTGGCTAGGAAGAAATCCCAGCATGAATTTGTATGCTTTTGCTTGTAATTTTGAGAGGGAAAAGTGTTTTGAAGTTATTTTCTAGCAGGATTGGAACAAACACTTCCACCTTGAGTGTTTCCAGCCTACAAAATATTCTGTGTTCAGGGTTGTGACTAAAACAAATTTGGGAAATGCAAGATTAGTTCATTGGCATTTTTTGACAATCCATTTTATGGTAATTCATCAAGATGCTTGACAGACACAAATAATAACATTAATGTCCAAAACACTTATAGGGAATGAATATTTAATAAACAATCTTGAAGACAGGGTTAACTTTGTTAATATTTTGATGTTATCCTAAAAGTACATTTAGTACATGGTTTTTAACAAGCATAACAGGTTTATATAAATGATTGGATGAGCAGGGACTAAGAGGAATATTAAGGGAGAGAACATTGCTTAGAGACACAAAAAGCTGTGGTGAGACATGATCATCCACAGAGTTTATTGCCATATCACATTGAAACACCGATTTCTGTACAATCACCAAAATTAAGCAACGTTGACCCTGGTTGGCAGGGGAGTAACTATTTGAGAATACCAAGCATTGTCTGCTTGGATGTGCAGGTGGTGTAATAGATAATAGGTAAAAAATTGTTAAATAGAGAGCCAAGTTCTAGTTTCAGTTGGGTTTGTTATATTCACTTATGAGCAAATATTCTTGGGAAAGGTAAGAATCGACCACTTCTCCTTCCAGCTATGGGTTAATTAGTAAGGCTTGTATCACTAAATCATTATTACCTCCCAAAATATCTAATAAGCTATTGAAAATGAATTAATCAATCAATATGATATGATTGCCCATGCTCTGAAAGATACAGAGAGACGTATAGACAAAGTAGTGCTGAGAATTTCTCAGCTTAACCAAGAATAGATTCTGTGCCCAAAATTCTGATGTTTGGCATTACATCAGATTTTGAGAAGTGGGTCATGCTAATAACTTCTCAGTGCCTGCCTTATACACACAAATACGCAGATAAACATTTCTTATTGCTATGTTATTTTTATGGCTACACATATTTGAGTTTTCTTAAACAGTAAAATTAATATCAACCAGCCTAGATTGAGAAGTCATATTAAAGGAAAATTGTGCCTCCTGATATATCCTTTTTTTTCGTCATTCCTATATTGTAAATGCACTGCTACCAATTTGGCCACAGGAGACCATCTTGATAGAGCTAAGTTTAAATGACTTATTTAAGTAATGCACACCGCTTGTTTGCATCTCTTCAAACTTATATCTGCTAGATTCCTTTTCATACCCAAAACAAAATATAATATGACACACACATAAACATACATACATATATGTGTGTGTGTGTATATATATATATATATATATACTCATATATTCATGTAATACATATAAATGAATATATAAATGTATATATGCCTTAATCTATACATACATGTTTCTATGTATAATTGCATTGCATTGTGTAATTTAGTGGGCGGATATGCCTTAAATATTCACAAACAGATATAATGAGGTAGTGTTAATGGATAGATATGAAGAAATTAAAAAAAAATGTTACTGTCAGCCATTGCAGAAAAAAAAAGGAAGCTAAGCCAAATGTTATTGCTTTTACAAATGAAACCTTTCAATAATAACGAGAAGGAAAGAAAGAGGATATATTAATTAATAGGAATTGGAAAAAATAGATGTCCAGATTATATGATGGCCAACAGTTTTGTACTTGGTTGGTTGGTAAGGAAACCATTATTGTCTAAATTTCTAGTTTATTTTTCATTTTATTACTTTTCTTTCTTTTCTCATTTTAAAATCAAAACAGCATTATTAAAGTTAGCTACAATATTGAGAAGAGTGCTGGAGTACTATAAAAATTGCTATCCCTTAATTACCAGTAAGAGCCACTAGTTACTACAGTTTTCCCATTCAAAGAGTGTAAAATACTAAGAGATGAAACTGTAAGTGATATACTAGATATACTAGAAGCATGCAGAAAATGTAATGAGAAAGGGTACAAAAATAGAGATAACTGGGTTGGAATGACTATACAATGAGAACAGTGCAAATGACTGGGTCAAGACCAAGCAAAGCAATGGCATGTACAGAAACTATGAGCTGCTCTAGAAAATAGAAAATTAAAATTTTAGAGAACTTTGAAATTCAAAGGGATGACCTAATCCAAACCTGAATTCTAATTGGTTTACCAATTCCACCTTCTGTGCTTGGAAAATGACAATATATCACATGAACCAATGTGCATGCATGCACCAGCCACCCACCCATCCACACACACACACACACACACATATATATATATATCTTAGAAGTAGTACAAACAAATGGGTTAACGGTCCACTGTAGTAATTTACTTTTTGAAGAGTGCCCGATATTTAGTAGAGCTAGATTTATAGCAAAATTGTTATTATAAGTATTTATAATAAAAATTTAGTTGACTACAACACAAAAGCTGTTGTGTTTTGGTCCTAGTTTATTAGCATCTTGTCAGCAGTGAAATATTTTTCTTTAAAAGATTCACTGCTTGATGAGTTAATTTGATTGATATTGTATTTATGATGTATTAAAGGGTAAATTTTGTTATGTGCAGATTTTATACATACAGTCCAAAGGGGACCACTTGTAGTTTATTATTTTCAGAAAATGAAAGGCATTAAAAATAAATAAACATACAAAAAAGAATAATAAAATAATAAAATAAAATAATGAAATAGAGTAAAAAATAATGTAAAAAAGTAAGGTAAAAAAAATAAGATAATAAATAAATAGATAAAAAAAAGAAAATGTGTATCGATGTTAATCCAGGTCTATGTATTTGAGCAGATATTTATTTCTGTGTCTACATGTGGTCATCAATTCACTTCTTTCGTTTAGTAAATTGGGGTTGTTTAGGTGTTTTAAGATGACAAGTTTTTCTAAAAGGCATAAGTTACAACTATTTCTTATTCTATTATAAGATTTGATTTTTGCAGTGATATCCAGGTAATAATTGGGTTTTTGTTATTGTTTTTTAATTGACATAAAAATTTACAGTGCTATTCCTGTATTTATTTATTATAGTCCATTTATGATTGTAAAATCTGTATTTCCATTGGTTTTCTACTAAATTTAAAAAAAAAACAGTTACCACTTTTGTGATTTATGCATTACTCTTCAACAATGAATTGAATTCTTTCAGTGACTGCCATGTACATACACTGCTTATATATAACATGGTAAAATTTGCATTCCCTGATTCCATGTGCCATTGGCTTAGGGGTTAGTGACTCTGACTGATACCAAATCGGTTGAGTTTTGATCCCAGCCAGAAGCAAGTGGATGTCTAGCAACACTGATGAGCTGTGATACAGTGAAACAGGCTTGTATGTAGATGACATATATATATATATATATATATATATATATATATATATATATATAAAAGTGAAAGAACATGTACATTAAAACTCACTGTTCAAGCATTTATATATATATATATATATATATATATATATACGAAGGGAATGGATTTTTTATTAATCCACCAGTTTTTATTACTTATATGTTATTTTCAGTAGAAGTTTGTATTTCAGTAGACACTTCATTTATTTATTACAGTATATTCATTTTTGTCTATCAGCCTGAATATTGGAGAAATCTTATTAGCAAGAAATATCAGGCCAGTAGATGAAAATAAATAAATATACAGATTAATAAATAAATGAAGCAACTACTCTGCAGCCAAGAGGTCAAAGAATCTCAGATCTAATGACAGTCTTCCCTAAGGAAACACATTTTCATATCCTGCTGAAGAGCGCATATTTTGTTCTATTAAGATTTCTTGAATATACTGTTTACTAAATAAATGGAGTGTCTGCACAAATACACTATCCACTAAAAATGACATTTAAGTAATATATATATATATATATATATATATATATATATATATATATATAGTCATCCGCAGACAGATCTGTTTTGCTGTATCACAGCTCATCAGTACGGTTAGACTCCGATTGCTTTTTTAACCCAGGATTGAAACCTGACCGAAATGGCGTCAGTCGGTGACTCTACCCCTGGGCTATGGGCGTTTGGTATATATATATATATATATATATCAGATTAAATAATTTGCAAACATTATTTGTCTGCTTATTTTTAATAAAATCTGTTCAGACTCACGAATAATCTTTCGTGTATAATAATTGAAAGATGTAAGAAACACTGTAACTTTTACAGCTGATTTTATTTTCCATTTCTCATGGTTCCCAAGTACTTTCAATCTTCTTCTGAGAGCATCTTCAGGAGTGTGAATTGTAGTAAAAAAAAATAACTGCAAAACTGTGTTGCTAAAAATTAGTAACTCAATTTCTTTTTTTTTGCTTCAAATGTAACAGTTGCTTAGCATTCATTAGAACATGAAAAAATATCTATAACAAAATCTTTTATGTTTTAATCTCATGGTCATGCATGAAAAAACTGTTTTTTATAAATATTTTGAAACATTACTACATTTTTTGTTGCTGATTTTATTAAGTGACTGCTTAAGTTTTTAATGAATATTGCCTCGAGGATCTGTAGTTTGCATTTGTTGTTTTCTTGGTGTAGGATAGTTGTGTTGTCAATCATTATTTTCTTATATTGTGAATGCCATGAGCAGCCCAAAATATGTTCACATTACTCACTAGGTGTCAGAACATGTATGATATAAATCTGAGCATTTTCATTTTTTATCTTAATCTGCTGCTTATCAACTCTTGAAATAATTGCCTGAGGAGACCAGTATGGCTGAAACCTAGGTAGCAAGTAAGTGGTGTGTGTTCTGTTCTTACACACACACACTATATATATATATATATATTGGGACCATTAAAAGTTTATTTTTCTGTTTAACTAGTTCTTCTGAAATGTGTGACTGGTTCTACACAATCTCTCACCAGAATAATTAAATCATCTTGATAGGTAGTTTAGTGGTTCAGTTCTGTTGGGGCCTCATACACTGAAACTGATGAGAGTACATCATGTGATGGCTAAATAGACACCATTTCATATTTCTAATTCAGGGCATGTGCTTTGTTTGTTTTTGATTTTGTCAAATGCACAGTATAGTAGTTGGGCACAATCTGTGGGATTGCCTAATTCACTCTACCAGCAACATTTCATAGTATTTGGGTGTCAACTGGCGACAATGGAGAAGATTCTGAAAGAGTTTGATGAGTCTAATGGTGATTATGAAAGTACAGTAGTGGGAAAAACTCACTCTGATAGTTCTGATAAGAAAAGAACTCCTGTATTTGTTAGTGAGGTCCTCAGACTCAATATAGAGGCCTACATAAAGTGACTTGAAGAGACAGTGTTGCTTTAGGTCAAGAGGGTGGCTCCTAGAAGAACATGTCTGGCAACAGGATTCTACAACATGTCACACAAGCAGGAGAACCCAGTCATGCCTGTCAGACAAATTCTGCAACTGCTTCACCCCTCACAACTAGCCACCTAACTCCCCAGAATGCAATGCTCTTGATTATTATGTGTGTGGTGCAGTTGAGCGAGAGACCAACAAAATTCCTTGTAATATTGAAGATGAAGTGAACGCAAGGATTATGGCAGCATTCACCAATTTAAACAAGGAGACCGTCCAGAAGAGTTGCAGGAGAATCTGAAGTCATCTGGAGGCCATGATTGAAGCCAATGGAAATTTTATCAAATAAATTTACTCTTTTGTATTTCAAGATAATTTTGTGTAATTTTGGTAAATATATGTTAAAATGAGATGCCAATGTTATTTTCATTTTTGTGTAATTTAGACAACAATTTATCCATCGCACTCTGTATATAGATTTGCATACGCACATATTATTTATTGAGACTTGTTTAACTGAAATAGCTTTTTGTAGTCATTAAAACACACTATGCTTAAAAGTCATTTCACTGGTAGAAAAAAAGGATTATGTTTGATTCCTGTCCATAGATACATTTTCTTAAGCTGGACTCTTGATGTTTAGGCTGGTAGACAATAATTACTGTTTTATTAAAACAGGGATGTCTGTTAAAATACATGCAGCCATTAAACATGACTAATTTTAAGCTGTGAAAATTTCATGATTTTCTTTTTTTTAATTTTAATTGCATTCACACCAAGCAAGTAAAGCTAAAAAAAACACAAGGAGTTACAAGGTGTGCTAACAGTATTAGAAACAGAATTGTTAATAATGAGTGAGAAGAGGAAATAAGAAAGAAGATAGCAATTAACATTGCATTTAAATTTTTGCAGATTAAAATTGGAAAGCATGGAACTGGAAGGGATTTCCACAAGTGAGAAGTGTGAGAAAAGAATCTGTTTGCATAGAACTTATGCTTATATAGTGAACTCAACTGTAAATTGATGAGACTATGGCCATTTTAGTAGTGTCTTATTTTAAATTTCTGATGACTTAATTCTTCAGTTAAGGAACGAATAAGCTCATAGTAAGTTCAAGACAATAAAATGTCTATAGAAATTCCCCTATTGCTTTGCTAAATGTTTGAACTTAACAACTTTCATAAAATATTGCAAAAACAATCCTAAAAATGAATGCTGGTCATCATTTTAAGAAGAAAGAAGGTACAAATGGAAAGATTTGAAATTGGCAACTTTTTTCCTGTTCACGGAAACTTGTGATAAACAGTCCTATCTTCCTTTCTTTTTCTCACTGAAACCGAGTGGTGTCTTTCATGATTTTTTGTTTTCCCATGCGATTAAAACTGAATAGTTCATTATTTATGAAATAATAGCAGGAGACATTAAACACTTCTATCTTTCTAGCATCTCTGATAAGTTTTTTGTCTTTCCACACAATAAAAATGGAATAGTCCATTATTTATGTGGTACTGACAGAACATAATGCAAATTAATGAAGGGAGGGTCAAGCATAATTATTATTATGATATTTTCTAAAATAATCAGAAATATAAACCCATAATTGTTTAAAAATTACTTTGTTCATGTGTCAATTATGAAAATAAAGTTAGCAGATATAGACTTTGAAAGGTGACAATAGATGTGTATTTCTTCAATAAGATACTTGACTTGCTTAACTGGAATGGCTTCCCATGGCCTAATAGTAAGGCACAACCAGATTAAAAATTGTTTTCCTCTGTAGTTGAAGAAGAAGAAACGTGACAGACAAAAGAAAGAATCTTTTCTTATTTATCTGGAGAAAAGAAAGAGAAAAGTATTTAATCTGACATTGTTCAGTTAACACTTATCTATTTTTCTATTCATTTAGAGAGAAAACATGAATACATGATTGATTCTTCTCACAAGACATATATTTTTAGTAAGGCTCAATATCTCTACGCTGGTAGACATTAATTTCAATGTTTAAGAGACAGAGATGTCTACTCTAACACATGTACTCACTAAATGTTTATAGTAATAATAAAAGATACTGCCAAATTAAAAAATCCATTATTTGCTAAAAAAAACACATAAGTTATAGTAAAAAGAAGGAAGCTAGAATTCTCATAATGAATTAGAAAGATAGTTTCAGGAAGAAAATACTAAGTCTCTTTCTCCCACCAACTGTTAAGCTAGAAAGATGTGTTTTCTTAAATGAGCTCACAAGAAAGATGTCTCTTCAAACAGATAAGCCTAAAACCATTTCCTTTCTTTGTATTAATATGTACAAATCATTATAGATATATGTTCTGTGAATAATATAAATCAATTATGCAAGCAAATGTATATTTAGTTAAAAATCAATCATTTAATAAATATGTTATATCTTGTTGCATGCAGATCAAAAACTGTCCATATTTTATTTCATTATTTTATATAATATTGTGCACAAATATTAATTTAACATGTTGTGAATGGATGATATAATCCCAGATGAAAAAACAAATGCATGAACAAGACCTCATATCATTTACATTCCCATAACAAACCTGGCTGTTGCTCCTGAAAAGAACCTCCAATCTGTGATAGAATTGGGTAAGAATAGCTTGTAAATTTTAATGCCCCCAAAAATGAAACTGCTCTCCTTTAACCACCAGAGAGAAACTTCCCTACCTGCCATCAGAATAGATTACGATAGTCTCCAAGAGAGCAACATACTGTGTCTCTTTGGCCTCACTGTCAATCGATCTGAAGTGGAACAGCTACATTGAATCTACAGCTGCATCTACTGCTAGGAAGGATGGATCACTGTGTTGAACTAGAAAGTTTTTCTCATCAGAATCTTTCTTGCATTTATAAATCTATCATTCATCTGTGCATTGAACACTGTCACCATATTTGGTCGGGTACTCCTGCTATTTATTTCAAGGTTCTTGACAAAATCCAAAGAATGATCTGCAATGTAATTGGTCTTGACTTAGCATTTTGGTTTCAGTCACTTTCTTACTGATGTGACGTCCCTCTGTCTTTTCTACAAATATTTTCATGGCAACTGCTCTGACAAGCTTCTTTCCCTGGTGCCCTGACCATGTGAATTTAAGCATGCTAGTAGATTGGTATCAAGGTCCTACCCTTTTACTGTTGAAATAGTTAAATGTAATCACCACTTCTACTGTAAGTTTCTTTTTTTGCACTTCCCATCTGTGGAACTCCTTTCTATTTACTTGCTTTTCTGACAGCTACAATCTCTAAAAGTTTAAATGCAACATCAATTGCCATCATCTATCTCCTTGAATCCCAACCATCTTTCTTTGACACCCCTTGTACCTTGTTTTTTCTCTCCCAGTAACCCAAATTTTAAAACCATGGTGCAATTGATTTCTCAACTCAAAGTATTTATAAATCAACTTGGGTAATTCAGATTTTCTGAAGAGTCAAGCTATGGGGTCAGATAGGATACAGTTAGCATGTGCCTTGCCATCATATCTCTTAATAGTCAAATTCTTTGAAATGATTCACCTGGTGGAAATAAAATGATCAGAAAAAGTTTTTTGCTGAAATGTTTTAAATACTCACCATATCACAACAGCAGTTAATGTCACAGTTGTTCCATGTCATGTCACAAGGACAATTGGCAAAATTCTTCCTTGCTGGATTACTAATTAGTGTTGGTCGAATTTCATCAGTTGCTACAAAAGTAAATATTAAAAAAAAAAAAATATAAGTGGTAGGTCCACTAGCACCATCACCAACTTTTTTTAATTTGAATAATGATAATAATAATTAGGAATACCTGTGAAAATTTTATGGTTTTTCTATTTGAATTTTTTGATGAATCTTAATTCTTAAATTAATAAGCTCCTTACAACTACAACAACTATAAAATACTCATGAAAATTCCCCATTGGCTTGGCAAATATTTGAGGCTGACAGCATTTGATTACCTAAGTTGATCAATGTTGAACCTAGTCAGTATCGAGATGGGTAACTTTTTGGGAATACCAGGTGCTGTAATTTTAGATGTGCTGATGTTGTTATAGATAATGTTAATTGTTAATTTGAGAGTTGAGTTTTAATTCCAGTTGAGTTTGTTGTATTCACATATGTGCAAATACCCTTAGGAAAGGTATAAAACCACCTCCACCCAGCTATGAGTTAATTAGTAAGATTTGTATCACTAAATCATAATCTCAAAAAATGAAAAAATCTTAAAATATAAAAATATTTTCTGGTTTTAAATAACTTGCAAAGATTTGATAAACTGTAAAAAAAAACAAATAAATTGATCATAGATATTTGAATTTAGCAAAATATTGCAATAATAACCATAAATATTAATGCAGGTTATTGTTTAAAGAAGTAAGAGGATACAAATGAAAGGTTAAAATTTGAGAAAATTTTCAATTTCGCTGAAGTAGACTTTAAATATAGGAATCTTATTGACTCCTCTGTCTTCCCTTTTTTGTTTCTGTTTTTTTCTCAGTGTTTTGCTATGGCTGTCTTTCTTTTCTTTCCCTAAAATCAAAGTGCTTTTCATAAATCATTTCTTCCATCTATCATTGCAATCAAACAGAAACAGTTCATTGGTTATCTCAGGTAATGTATGTGCCACCTAATTAACTATGGAATGAAGGAAAAAATAGAATATGATAATAAACAAGAAGTAACAAAAAAATCTTAAATTCTTCAAGTCAAGAGTGAATCCTTATCTATCCTCCTTATCCACATAATCTTGATATTGTTTCCTCCTCTTTCATTCATATTGCACACCTCATTCATCATTGCCATTTAAAAAGTAACCCTTCTACCTTGAATGGCTCTCAAACCTCAGGTGGTTTCTAGTATTAAAATAAAGATCTAACTAATCTTAAATTAAAATGTGAAGCCTTACATGACTGACGCCAATTATGAACACAAAACCCTGATTTTGACAAAATCTGACCCAGGAGTTATCTGTTAAAACCATCAACAAAAGGATTCATCTGAGCTGTTCAAGATCAAAACCTGGTGAGATTCTATCAGGTGTATATATTTTAATGAATCAGATGAAATTTTGCTTTTGAAGAAACTACTGACCATATATGTGGGTACTCTACCCTAGCTCTAAATGAAGTTAAATATAGACATGGTAGGGTAAAAAAATATCTGTACTGGAAGGTATGCCATTATAATATTTTCTATGCAGAAAAATGGTATGCACACAAACCAGCACTAGGATACTGACTACACCATACACGTCAACAGACTAGATATAATAATCATAAAAGATTAAAAAAAAACATGTTCTTCCATAAATGTGGATATTCTGAAACATTTCCACAAAAAGAATTTGGCAAACTCTTCAAACAATGGATTCTTTACTGGATTTTATCAAGAATTTCAAAATGTATAGCTACAGCACCAGACCAAATGTGGCAGCAATATTTAAAGCAAAGTTAATGGTAAACTTATAAATATGGAAGATATATTTTGGGGAGAAAAATTGTCTAACATGTCACAGGGATCTAACTTTTTTAGTTAGCACAACTGTTGCATCCTATTAAACTCTCATAAATATTGAAGTATTCTGTTTTGATCATGTGGAAAGAGGGAAAAGACAAGATGTTACTTGGTTCCAGTGAGAAAATGAAAGAAAGAAAGAAGGGAAAAATGAGGTATTGGTAGAAGAGTTAACCTCTTCTACCAATACCTCATTTTATATATATATATATATATTGTCATCCGCAGACAGATCTGTTTTGCTGTATCACAGCTCATCAGTACGGTTAGACTCCGATTGCTTTATATATATATATATATATATATTAATGCAGGTTTCATAAAAAATGACAGAAAGTATTATGGTTAAGATTTTATATAATTTTTCATGTGATCTTATGATTTTTTTCTTTTTAGAACATAAATTATATAAAAATTGTCCAAATGCTTTGTTTTTATGAGTGATTTTGGCTTTATTTTTAGCCATTATCAAGGATGAATTTTATTTTATGTGTAACTGAATAGGCAGTATTTATGTATGTGTGTAGAGTCATGTGTGTGTTTTATATTCCAAACATGGTAAGCACTTGTGTTGGCTTTTTTCTTTTTTATTATGTGGATGATATATATATATTTCATTAAAAATGAGTGACAAGGAAGATTTTATTTATTTTTTGTTTAATTTTTTTCAGTCTTCTTATATGTTTCCTTTTTGCTGGAGATAAGGAATGTTTGAGTTTGAGTTTTGTTTAACGGCATATCATATCTATTTAATGCCAAAAAAGGTGGGGTTTTAAGGTAATTTTTTAATGTTCGGTTATAGTGAGAAGGTTGATTTAGTCAGATTTTAATGAAAATTTTTTGTTTTTATTGCTTTTTATTTTAGCAAACTGAAAATGTCTTCTAGTTTCGTATTCAAAAATGTTTTACTGAGAATAATTTTTTTTCTTTCAAAAATGTGTCATGGTAATAATTTTTCCTTCAACAATGTATTGTTGGTAATATTTTCCCCTCAAAAATGTATATTTTTCTATAAGTCTACTTTTATATATATATTTCTATAAAAGTGTATTTTTATATTTTCACAGTGTTTTGACCCCAGTTTGGGGGTTAACTATTTGCCCATAGCTGGGAGATAAGAAATTTAAAATATTTCATAATCATTAACTTTCCAAGCACTTTCAGTCACTTCACTGGCCATTCTCAAGGATGTTATGCTTTCAATGTTGTTATTTTTTCCTTATGTTTTGACTGTAATGTCATTTATTTTGTGTTTTTAAAAAGAAGCGTTCTTTAAAAGCTCTTACATGATGTGTGCATGACTGGACATTGCATGAGCAGCTTTCTATTTTTAAAGATCTTTCAAAACTCCATTTTCACTATTAAATAATGTAAGGTTGATGGTAGGAGAGAATTGTTTAATATATAGTGCCTCTCTTATATCGAGGTGCCTTTGATATTGTGATTTAAATTGCATTTTTAACAATAAAGTGGCTGAAAGCACTTGTAAACTCAATAATTATAAAACATTTTTATATTTCTTACATCCAACAAAAAGGAATCATGTAAGAATATGAGAAAAAATTAAATAAAAAATTATAGAATCTTCCTTGTCAGTCATTTTTAATGAAACATGTTTAAAGAAAAGTTGCTGCCTAAACACACACACACACAGACATGCATATATCACAAGATTGAATGGTTAGAGCATTTTTTTCCTGGTCATGAGACCTGGGTTTAAATCTCACAATGGCCAATTTGTCAAGGTAGTTTTAATTTATATTGGCCTGGGAAGGCAATCACAATGTACTATATGTTTGATCCATGCTTTGTGTGGGAAATTTGGTAAACCGAGCCATTCGGAACTGTTGATGGTTGTGCTAGCAAAAATCACAAGTCAGCATGCTGGCCTTGTTAAGAAAATAAAAAAAAATTGAACACATTTGTATTCTCTCTCTCTCTCTCTCAGAAACTGTAACTAAGGTCTGCTCAGTATAGTTACAGTATAAACTATAGGTGGACACTGAGTTGAGCGGACATCTGTACTAGGGGCTATCTTACCACTCTGGCAAATGGGTGGGCTTAGAAACGAGTAACCAGTCATTATTTAATATCTATATATGTGATAACAATATATAAATTTTTATATATCAAGAACAGTTTTGAAAGAAAAGACGTATGTCAACTTGGAAAAAGATTATATAATGTATTTCATCTGTTAGAATTTCATTGGACTGGGTTTGCATATGTTGTTGTGACTTGCCAAGGGCACAAAAAAGAGATGCAGGGAATTTAAAAATTCAATGAGTCAAAACAATATATTGTCCTATCCACTAACTCTATCCCAACTACAACTGAAAAGAACTTGACATAAAATTTGTCATAACTCCATCTAAAACAATGGAAGATTTAATTAATACAAAACAAAACAATAAGCCACAACTTGAAGGAGGAATTTATTCTTTCACCTTCAAGGATTTCTAGAAAGAATACATTGAAGAAACCTCAAGAAGTTTAAATCAATGATTACATGAAC
Source organism: Ascarosepion bandense (assembly GCA_037127315.1). NCBI lineage: Eukaryota > Metazoa > Mollusca > Cephalopoda > Sepiida > Sepiidae > Ascarosepion > Ascarosepion bandense. Next base: position 2,765,933 of record JBBBDQ010000181.1, on the reverse strand, counting down.
ATAAAAGAGACATTTTAAAAAACACTACAGAAAATGCAGTGGTTATTCACCATAATGAGATCGAGTACAATTTTGACATAAAAAATGCTACTTGAATTAAAAGAGAAAATAATTCACCAAGACAAAAAATGTCTAGAAAGTGCTTTAATCGCTAGTTCACCCACAGAAAATTTATGTCCAGCTTCTTACAATGTTTTACTGTTCTTGGCAGATTTTCTTTTATCACAATGTGTGAAATTTAATAACAAAAGTGATAGAAATGAAAAGTAAAAGAATCTCGATGAATTTGGCTGGATTGCAAAAACAAACAAAACCGTTCTACATGTTGTAACCCTAAATGGTTACTGTGTGAGTAATCACCAAAACAGGTGGAGAGTAATAGTATATCAACAAGTACAAGACTCCCATGCTGCATGAAATAGATATACTGCTAGTCAGTATAATCACTCTACTCTACCAATAGTGTCACATATGTAAGAGGATAGGAACATCCCATTCCTGTATATAGGTAGGTATACAACACTAAATTCTGAAACTCCTAGCATCTCTTGTTCATGCACATGTGTAGTCACAATAACATAAAGTAAATAAACCAAGCCTAGTGAAGTCTTAAAGGATGAACCCTGCCACAAAACCTTTGTGCACATATTGATCATCACATCCCAAGTAACCAAAATAAAAGTATTAAAACAAATATTGATAGATAATGTTCAAATACTGCATAGCACTCACTGCAAGGAAAGAAGCAAAATACTTAAAGGAAAGAAGCAAAATACTTAAAGGTCTTATGCAAAAGAAACAACCAACATGAAATATCTTTCACTCCAGATGGTATTTTAAAGTATGTGTAAAATATTTAATTTCTGTCTATTTGGGTAGTAAATATTATTAAAGGCAACAAACATTTTGTGTCAATTAATTTTATTGATTGACCTTTTCCAAATTGTAAAGAATCCTTCTTGAATAAGGAGGAAACTCCATCAGAAATTGTCCAAAGTTCATTTTGAGAGAAATATGGTGTAAACTTTTGACTTTCTTAAGTCTTCATCAGGGTAGGTAGGGACAGATAGTGAGTTTTAGTAGAACTCATAGGCAGCAAGCGAGTCTTCATGAGTGTGGTTGTGGTATATCTTATAAATGTCTGTTGTTTTAAAAACATTTATCTTAAAAAATATTTGATATGCATATAGAATAACAGTATATATAAAATGTATATCACTTTCCCAATGCATTTGAGCTGTTTTGCACATCATTTAAGTAATATGCAGGCATTTGCATTAAATTTGAATTGTAGTGTTCTAAGAAATGTCTAGATATAGCCAACAAAATCTTGTCAACTATACCAACAACATCCAATTCTTGATAATGACTGAAATAGTTGAAAGTATTTGAATAAAATCATGATCTTTGGATAGTTTAGCCACAATTCTAGTTCAGGTATACAACAACTTATTTGAAAACTAGAAAAATAAAATATGATGAAAATTAAACAAACAAATGTTGTCAGTTTGATTTAAAGAACTTATTTAAATGGATTCTTGCTGATTAAATGTACCTATAGATAAATATTTTTTGCTCTGAGTTGTAATAGGAATAAAATTCTAAAGAGTTGTAAAAGGAACATAATACTTACAGATTAGTTGAGAATCATTGTGGTAAATAAAAGGTTGAAGGGAGACAATGACTAATTGTGTGAGTTTTCTTTTGCGAAGAACTTGAATACCTGGAGTCAGAGATGCACAACAGGTAAGCGCTACTAATTCCAAAGTCGGTTCTTTAACAGCAAACTGCCGTTTTAACTGTATGCTTGCACCGTCAGCCTGCAACACAAATAAACCATAGGTGTAAACTGATTAAGAAAATAAGCAATTTTAAATGTCTTTTAAAAAATAAGTTTGTGAAATACTACTGTTTGATGCATTGACACCCATCATCAGTGATGTTTTAGCCAATAATCATGAAGAGTTTCAGGTCTTAAAACATCAAACTTTTTCTCCACACCAACCCAGTCAATACTGATCAGATATAGACTTGTGTGTCATTTGTCCACCATAATTATTCTCATAATATAGCCTTAACACACTATGACTCCTCTAGCCTTTATCGTCCAATCACAAATAAATTCCAATTCACCAGTTTCTTTGCTTTTCCATGAAAAAGGGAGTAAATGCAGGGATTGTTTTTGATGAAACTATAGGGATACACTTGACTTGAAGTGGTAAGTAATGATCTTTCAACCACTATATATATGGTAAATTTGAATCAACCCACAAAAAAAGAAAAAAGAAAAATTTTTTAAAAATCTAAACTTATTTATAAATGAAACTTTGTCTGTGTGTGTGTATCTGTTACCCATAGACTCCGAAATGGCTGTACCGATTTTCTTGAAAATTTACACAGTTGTACTATAAGTGTCTGCGAATGTTCTTAGCTAGGTTTTGTGTCCAGGTACCACCGATAAATATCAAAAATTGAAAAAATTGGGTTATAGAAGGACTGGTCTGATTTTAATCAAATTTGATACACTCATAGACAAAGACATAAGAAATGATATTCAGAAGTTTCAAGGTTGCAGTTCTTACAATAGTACAGAAAATTGATAATATATATATATATATATATATATATATATAAAAGGCAAGATGTTTGTGTGTGTGTCTGTTTATCTGTCTGTATGTCCTTTAAACAAATCCACAATTTTTATCCGATTCTCACCAAACTTCACACAAATATTCTTTAGGCAGAGTCTGAGCTCCAAGACCATGGATTAGTTTTAAAGCTTTCATTACACCCGAGCAACGCTGGGCTATACTGCTAGTATAAAATATTTTCATTTTCATATTTTTAAAAAATAAATTTTTTGTAGCATATATGAGTGTTAAAAAGTTATTACTGTACTTGTTCATAGTTGTTTGTTAAGATGAAAAGATATGTGATTTTTTTCATGTATATGTGTGAGAAAAAAGAGGCAAAGGAGAAAGTGACGAGGAAAGTGTAAGTGTCAAATAGCTAGGTAAGGAAGATGGGTGAATAAGTCAGAGATTTTCTTTTAAGCTGAACCATTGTTAGTTGTTGCTCTCTTTACTGGTTTGTCTGTACTAGGAACTTTACTTAAATACCCATTGAAGGGATCACAAAGCATGGTTTTTATTGTTGGTAGGAATGTGACCTGTTGATTGAAAAATGTTCAATGTGGACTGGGGTACAAAATGACTCATAAATTTAATGCTTCCAAAACGAAGCTGCTATCAATTAACCATCATAGACAATTGCTCCTACCTCCCATTAGCATGGTACTGGCTAGCCTTCCTGAGAGTAAAACACTACACCTCCTTGGCCTCAAACTCTCAGTGGACCTCAAGTGGAATGGCTATATCGAATCCATTGCTAAATCCGCTGCAATGAAAGTCAGTTCTCTGTGCAGGGCCAGAAAGTTTTTCCCATCTGAGTACATCCTGCACATATATAAATCTACTATCCACCTGTGTATTTAATACTGCTGCTACATCTGGTCGAGTGCCCCTGCTATTCTCTTCAGAGTTCTTGACAAAATACAATGGAGAATCTGTAATGTGATTGATACTGACTTGGCAGCCCAGCTGCAGTCACTCTCTCATTGGTGTGATGTGGCTTCCCTGTGCCTCTTCTATAAATACTTTCATGGCTTCTGCTCTGATGAACTTAGAACACTGGTGCCCCTAGGTACGAATTTGGACAAGATACTAGATTAGCAACTAGGTCCCACCCTTTTACAGTGAAACCAATAAAATGTAACTACAATTTCTACTGTAACAGCTTCTTTTCTCACACTTTCCGCCTGTGGAATTCCCTTCCATATACTTGCTTCCCCGACAGATACAATCTCCAGGAATTTAAATGTAAGGTCAATAGACATCTCCTATCTCATTAACTCACATCCATTCTCTCAAGTTTTTTTTTCATCTACTCCACCCCCATCCTCAGTATTCTTATCCGTCTATTACCCTCCTGCTGACATTTCCTATAACTAACCCCTCTTTCTCATCACTTTCCCCTATGTAACCCCCTGTGCAACAGTGGCAGTGGAATGCCGTGCTTGGGGTAAAATGATTAAAAAAAAAAATTATTTTCAATTTATTAATGGGAAGAATGTGCAATTATTGGAAGATTTGCACATCTTTCCTGTTAATAAATTAATCCTTTGAATCCTTTAACATTTTTCAACCAATGGGTCATACTGCCACCCAAAATAAAAAACATACTTTATGATCCCTTTGAAGAGTATTTAAGTAAAACTTCTAGACCACACAAGACAATAAGGAATGGCAATAGTGTACAACAGAACCTTTAAAGAGACTCCCTTACTCATTTCAACATCTTCCTTACCGAGTTATATGACACTTAGACTCTTCCTTACCAAGCTGTGCCATTTACACTTTTCCACATTAAACTATGTGACATTTACACTTTAACCAAGCTAAATGATATTTACATTCTTCCTAACCAAGTTATATTGCATTTACACTCTTTCTAATCAAGCTACATGACATTTGCACTCTTTTTAACCAAGCTATATGACATTTACGTTCTTCTTAACCAAGTCATGTGGCATTTACACTCTTCCTCATCAAGCTATGTGACATTTACACTTTCCTCCTCAATTTCTCCATTGCTTCTCTTTTTACACATACACATGAAGAAATCACATTTCTTTTTGTTGTCACAAACAGCTACACATTAGGAACATTAATGCAGGAACTCTTTAACACTCATACCTGCTGAGAAAAATTTCATTGTAAAAAACACAAAAATAAAAATATTCGATATTTAAAAAAAAACTTTCTTGCTATTTTCTTTGTTGTGGGTTGATGCAAATCCACAACGGACTTTCCTAAGTGTTGTGGGATCTCCCCTTTTTGTATATGATAATGGACTCAACTGAGTGTACATATACTCCTGCCATAGAGAGAACAGTAGTTGCAGTTGCAGTTGGCAGTGGAGAGTAATCGTAGAGATCCGTTACAGTTATCGAAGAGTTTCGAGAGATACCGAAGTTGACCAAACTAGGACTGAGTTCCACTCAGCTAGAATAATATACATAGATATACTATTTCCAATGACTTCACTTCAAAACTTGTATATATTTATTCTTACTAATAGTATTCCTGGATTTACTAACCTGCATTCAAGTTTGTATATTACGTTCAATATAACCTACTTTTCTATCTCCATATCTGTTTTGTTGTTCATTATTTTGTGCGGTTCCTCATCCAGAATCCACAACACTAAGGAAGCTGGAGATTCTACCAGGATTTATTATCGGTGGGTGTAATCTTAATATAAGATATGCAGATGACACTGTGTTGATGACCGAGAAAGAAAACTGCAAGGAACTTTGAGACAGAAGAGTGAAAGAAAGCAAGAAAAAGGGACTAAACATCAACTATAAGGAAACAGAAAGTCAGTAAAAGAAAAAAAAAAAAACAAGACTACAAATAGGAAATAATAAACTTCAAACAAGTAGGGATGTTTAAAATACCTGGGAAATGTTTTAACAGAGGATAGAAAATGCAATACCGAAATCTGTTTGTGCACTGAATTAGAGAAAATATTAACAGGAAAATATTTGTTAGAAACAAAGAAAAGTGTGCAGAACTTTCATGTAATATCAATATTCTTTCATGGTTGTGAATGCTGGACAATCTCCCAACAGATGAAGAGGAAACTGAAGGCAACAGAAATGTGGTTCTACAGAAAGATGTTGATAATTCCATGGACAGAGTGAGTAAGCAAAAGGTAAGTTTTAAAGAAAATGGTAACAAAAAGGACACTTAGAATCAGAAAGAGAAAGTTGAAATTTCTTGGATCTATAATGAGGAAGGGGGGATTGAAATATTTGATGCTCACAGGGAATATTGAGAGCAAGAGAAACAGGTGAAGGCAGCAGGCCACCTATCTGACAAGCTTGTATGAATAGATTGCAGAATAGTTTTGGGGAAGGTTTCTTCCATCTGCCATGTCCTTTCAGGACATGGCAGATGGAAGAAAATTTATTTTTTAATGAAAATCACAATGATGTTCTGACTATATAATCATAGTCAAGAATAAAATCATTATAATATTTCTTTCTATTATATGAAGTAAATCAATAAGTCTATAGTCTGAATTTTGAGCTAAAATTTTCAATATATAATGTTCAATTAATATGATTAATACAACAGCAATTCAGAAAAATACAATGTTCAATTCACTTTCAAACTTTTTTGCTAAATTTGTTTAAAATTGGATCAATTTGATATCTGTAAATAATCTGGTATTTCCTTCCTGACAATTGAAATTTACTTATTCATTTACATATGACGCTGTTACATGAGTAATTTTTAATGTCAAAAGATTGGTATAAAAGAGTTGCTGCTGATTCAAAAATTGTATAGAGGCTGTGGTTGAAGCCAATTGTAATGTTATTGAATAAATTTACTCTTTAGTATTTCAAGATATTTTTGTGTAATTTTGGTAAATATATATGTTAAAATAAGGTGTCACTGTTATTTTCATATGACAATGTATTCATTATACACTGCATATATATATATATATATATATATATATATATATATATATAGTCATCTACAGACAGATTTGTTTCGTTGTATCACAGCTCATCAGTATGGTTAGGCATCCGATTGCTTTTACCCAGGATTGAAACCCGAACGAATTAGCATCAGTTGGTGATTCAACCCCTTAGCTATGGATGCTCAGTAGAAGGAGGCAGGTTTTTTAGCATGTGATATACCATACATTTCCTTCCTGACAGTTGAAATTTATTTAATCATTTACAGATGAGGTTGCTACATGAGTGTCAAAAGATTGGTATAAAAAGAGTAAAATTTTTAACTGTTCATTGTATTGTTGCCCAGTACCATGAATAGTGAGAGTTAAGGATATGAAGAAAGTACAAAAAGCCACCAGACACCCATTGCAGGAAGCAGTCAAGACTCAAAATAAATATCAAGGTGAGATGCTACGTATCTGCTGTCTCAAAGATAACAATACAACTTGTTCAAAATTGTCAACCTGCAATTCTAAAGTCATGATAACAACTAGAGATTAATATTAGCTGAATAGGATCCTTTCCAAATGTGGTGAAATTTCCAAAGCTTAGAATGATGCTCATGTAGCTGTTTCTTGATTCACAACATTCTGGAGATTCCATCAACTTGGATATGACAGCATGATAATGATTTTGAAGCTACTACTAAATTTTACGCAGAAATGGAAACATTTAATCTAAGCTGTCTACCACCAAAGTTGGACTGTTGATCAATGAAACTAAATCATTTTTAGTGATGAATCAAAACTGTTTTTACTTTGCTTATTATCCCCAACCCACACACACATCTGGAGATTGCTACACAAGAGATATTTTGAAAACTGCATGAAAAATAAGAGTAAAATTCCCTCAGTCTGTGATTTTTTAAAAATTTCATTCTAAACAAGGAAATAATACCACTAAGATGCAAGAGGTTATCGAATGTGAGAGAATATACAGGGTGTTGCCGCAAAATTCGGCACTTAACAAAAAGAAAACAAAATAGGCAATAAAAACAAAAGTTGTATATGCAGAGACCCAACAGTTTATTTAGCAACAGTTTGACTTATATACTACATTATTTTTCAGTGTAACTGCCGCTGGTAGTGATGACCATCTCAAGGTGGGCATGAAATGAGTCACACGCTTTGGCAACCATGTCTCAGGCCCTTTTGAAAGAATGCTGAGGTTCTTCTCTGATGAAAAGAATTTAATCCAGGACCAGACAAACAACAGGCAGAATGACAAGTGGATCTGCAAAGACATTGAGGAGTTTCCTGTTGTGAAGCATATGAAATTTCTCTCCTCAGTCATGATCCTTGGCGTCATCTCCAGCGAGGGGGACGTCATGCCTTCGTTCTTCTTTCAAAAGGGCCTGAGAGTCACTGCTGAGATCTACCAGAATGCTGAGGAGTGTGGTGAAGCCCGGGATTGATGAGCTTGCCGCTGGATTCCCCTACATTTTCCAGCAGAACTCCGCTCTTGCACACACGGCCAAGAGGACCCAGGTGTGGCTGCTTAACAACGGTTGCCAGAATTGTGGCCACCCTCCTCAACCAACTGCAACCCCCATTGACTATTTCTTCTGGGAGCATGATCGAGGCCAAGACCAACAAGCACACCCACAACACAGTCACTCTCTGAAAGCTGCCATCATGGAGTTGTTCGCAGCTAAGGACATGGTCGCCAAAGTGTGTGACTTATTTCGTACTTGCCTTAAGATGTTCGTCACCGTCACCGGTTACATAAAAATATCATGTAGTATGTAACTCTAACTGTTGCTAAATAAACTGTTGGGTCTCTGCATATACAACTTTTGTTTTCATTGCATATTTTGTTTTCTTTTTGTCAAGTGTCGGATTTTGCTACTACATCCTGTATATATAAAAAATAAACATTATTTGGGAGAGAGAACAATAAAAGTACAGGAATTAAGAAGACAGCAGGTAACAACTGACATAGCATTTAAATTTTTGAAGATCATTGTTGACTGGAAAGCAAGAACATGAAAGAAAGTTCCACAAGTGAGAAGTGCAATAATAGAAAATTTCAGCATAGAACTTATGGTTACATCTAGCTATTTCAACTGTAAAATAATGAGACAGATTGAAGACCAATTTTCTCTTTTCCATTTTTTTGGTCTTGCACCACATTTTTATCTTACAACAAAATAAATATTACTTTCCTCTATGGTCCATAGACTTTATGAATTTAAATGCAGTACTAAATTGATGGCAAGGTCTCATCTACTGATAGAGTAGAAGTGGAGGTTAGATTTGATTATTTTGAAAGTAAAAGGGTGGGACCTAGTTGCCAATCTAGTAGAACACATAAATACATGTGGTCAGGAAACCAGGGAAAAAAAGCTCATCAGAGCAGTATCCATAAAAAATACTTAATAAAAAAGACAGAGGGAAGCCACATGACATCATTGAGAAACTGACTGAAGTCAGGAACAATTATATTACAGATACTCTTTTGGATTTTGTCAAGAACCTCAAGGTTAATATGGCAACTGTATTCAATGCACAGATGAATGGTAGATTTATAAATGTGCAAAATGGATTCTGACGAGGAAAACTTCCTGACCCTACACAGTGACCCAACCTTCCTAGCAGTAGATGCAGCTATTGATTCAACATAAACTTCTCCTCGATGTATGGGAAAAGAAAATGATCTTGAACATCCTGGCTCACATCAGGATTAAGCAACATTTTCAAGTATCTTTTTGATATCAGTGATAGAAATACAACACCAAATCATCACTCTATCATATATTTCTATAGATATTCTCCTGGAGATTGTTCTGATTAACTTTCCTCTATTCCTAGCCACAATTACTGATCCAAACATACCTCAGTATTCCTGACACTAAAACAACACATTCTTACTTACAATTCTTAATACAGCCACCATAATACCTGAAAATCTCTATGTAGTCCTAACTTGTTCCCACATGTACAATTTGTCTTTATCATAGATGAAAGTTAAGTTTACTTTCAAAATAATCAAATCTAACCTCCACTTCTACTCTATCAGTTTCTTTTCTTGAACTTCCTACATGTGGAAACCTCTTCTGTAGAGTTGCTTGCCTGATAGTTAAAATCTTCAAAAGTTTAAGTGCAACATCAATTGCTATCTTCTATCTTGATTCATATCTTTCTATTATCCTTTCTTTGGTGTCCTCTGTACCCTGTTCTTTCTTTCTTTCTTTCTTTCTTTCTTTCTTTTCACTGTAATCCCCTGTGCACTCATGACAGTACTGATTTGCTTGGGGTGAAATGATTATAAAAAAACGTCCTAACTAGACTGTATATGTACAATTTGTTTGTACAATAGAGGAAAGTTCATCAGAACAATTTCCATAAAAAAATTTCATAGAAATATTTTTTATATGATCATTTCACCCCAGGCAAGACAAAAATGTCACTGGTGTGTAGGGGGGTATCAGTGAAAAAATAAAAAAAAGTACAGAGGGTGTTGAAGAAAGGATAAGAGATGGATAGGAATCAAGTAGATAAAAGATGTCAATTGATGTTGCATTTAAACTTTTGGAGATTGTAGCTATCAAGGACGCAAGCAAATGAAAGTGAGTTCCATAAATGGGGAGAAAAGAAGCTGTTACAGTAGAAGAGGTGGTAACATTTAACTATTTTGACGATAAAAGTGTGGGACCTTAATGCCAATCTAGCAGCACAAGTAAATATATGATATAGTGGTGATTTGGGGTTGTATTTCTGTCACTGGTATCAAAAAGATAATTGAAAATGTTGCTTAATGCTGCTGTGAGCCAGGATATTCGAGATCATTTTCTTTTCCCATACATTGAGGATAAGTTTTGGAACAATGAATTTATCTTCCAGTATTAACTTGCTTCATTCCACACAGCAAAATTTACAGAAGAATAGTTCCGGAAGAAAAAGATAAGAGCTTTTGATTGATCAACAATAAGTCAATATGACAAATAGAAAATTTATGAGAGAATCAACAGGAGGAGATTAAAAAAATATTATTCATTAAATCTTGTGTAATGAGAAAATAAATGCAGGTGTCATGTAACTGAATCTTTATTCAACTTAGAATGGAATGTGTCCTGCTAGACTTACTTAAATACAGGATATATATATATATATATATATATAATAATAATAATAATAATAATAATAATAATAATAATAATTATTAAACCGACTCTGCGTGTATTCCAATCTCAAAATTTTATAGAAGGGACTTTCTAAGACTATGAATGACCAGCAGAATCTAAATCCGTTATTGCCCTCGGCTATAAAGCTTTGGGCAAAGAGGGGGAAAAAAAAGAAAACTGCGTGGGACCGACAATACATACGGTTCCTCCCAGTAAAAAGAAAAAAAGGGAAGATAATCCATACTACATCTTGAAGAAACAAAATGTGTCAAGTAATGCCATAAAATTATCTGTTAAAGTTCTGCTTCACTTAAAAGGCATCATTTTATATCTTTAAATGGTTTTTCATTGTAAATCTTCACAACTGGCCCCAAAAGCTGAGTCCATAGAAAAAAGGTAACGTTGTGCATGTCACTGGGTTTTCATGATATTAGTCATTTAGAGTTCTTAAAATGCAATGAAACACTCAATGCATATTTATAGATTCAGCAGCAGCAACATGTCTATAAAAGTTTGGTTGGAAATACCTATATCTCTCAATATGAAAAATGGTGTTCTCTTCTATGTCAACACATGGGTGCATAGAGCAAGTATAATAATAGATTGCTTTATTCTATCTCACCTATCGTATTCACCTCATCTTGCACCAACTAATTATTATTTTTTCAATTACTGCAAAATGCTTTAAGATGAAAGATTTTTCTAAAAAAAAACATTTTCATATCAAACTCTGCAAAATATAACTTAGAATTCATAAGAGTTTTTTGATAAGTTGCAGCAAGTCATTGCAAGTATTGTCAGATGCATAATTGAATAAATTTTAATTGTATGAGGGTAAGTAAAAAATTATCTGCATTTTCACCATAACATATTATTAGACAAGAGTGTAGATAATTTTGACTTTTCCCTCATATTTTATTTTTTAAAGAATAAAGTTGATCAACAAAAAGGGAAATTCTTTATCATTTAATCTAATAGATTTTCTTCAACAGCTCTTAAGTTTCTCTTTGTTATTTCCATTCCAACTGAGTAAATTACAATCACAGCATGCAGAATCATAGTCTAGAATGTTGCCAATGGTAAATTTATAATTCAGAACAAATAACATTGCCTTAAGAAAGAGCAAATAACATTGCCTTGAGAAAAAACCAAAAGGAAACAATCTGAAATAATGAAGATAATTTAGTCAAACTTTAAAAGCAGAATTAAGTTTGTGCAAGAGAGAATGAAGCAGATGTGAGTGAGTTAAATTGATTCACTGAAGACTTATCCCACAGGCAATATTTTAGGCTAATTCTTTCAAAATGCCTAAATTGGGCCTTTGGCCCCAATAACAGATCATGGGTTTGAGCTATGTGTTTATTGAATCATGCTTTATGTGAAAATTATCACCACTGGATTAAATTTAATTTAAATATCTGGTGAGAGTGGGGAGTGGTTGTGTCAATAATGCAGTGGTTCTTAGCATGGAAAATGAGTTTACGACTAGTTTGTTGCATTTAATTTCACATAAATGCACTTTATAAAGTCACAAATTTATCTTTTTCTTCCCATCTAAATAACAACGTAGTGTAGGCTTGCTAGTCTTGAATGGCAGCCAATATATAAGAGCTGTTCTAAATTAAAACCCTGAAGAAGGCAGTGGGAAATAACTAAGCTATCTTACACAGGAAGTCAGAGCAATTCACAGAGAAAGAAACTGGATTTGAGAAGAGCTGCAATTACCTATATATTGTGAGTATTTGGCAATTGTTTGGGAAATCGACCCAGCTCTTTAATCATTGTGTCATATTAAAAAAAAAAAGACTTAAGAAAAGAGAACATTCTTTTCATGTAAGTTCCTTTCTTTTATGTCATATAAAAATACATTGCATAAATAGACACTGAGTATATCTGTCCCACTCACAGCAATAAACACAAACATAAAACCAAATTAGGTTTCTGACATGGAAGTTTATACACAGACGTCAACATTGTACAGTTAAACAAAAAGATAAAAATTCAGTTTAGCTGATCTGATGGACACAAAGTAAGAGTTCAGTTCACTTCCATTAAAAATCAAAACCATGAAAATGTTTTCGTCCAGATGTTTACTTTGTACAGTTAAACAAACAGATAGAAAATTCAGTTTAGTTGATCTGATGGACACTAAGTAAGAGTTCAGGTACTTCCATTGTAAATCAAATCTTTGATAAAAGTTACAGTTAGACAATTAAATAGATAAAATAAAAAAAAATAAAGATTTGGTTTAATTATCTTTATAGTTACAAAAGAATGGTCCAGAATAATATTATACTCACATTATTAATTGAACTTGAAAAAAATATTTTTTATAAATGATTATATTACCTTGGGAGTAATTATAAGAAAGTGTTTTTTTTATACTTCTCCCTCATGCATACTCTTTTTTGTCAACCATCATTGAATAACTGAGACCAGATACTGATTGTCAACATAGCAGGAGACAAAGAGCAGAGATGATTGTTTCAGATTTCAGGGAACATAAAAAAAAAGCTATAGAACCCAGTCTGTCCTGCTATTTAACCCATAACTGGAAGGAAGAGATGGATTAATACCTTTCCCAAGGGTATTTCCGTGTAAGTGAATACAATGGATTCAACTGGAATTTGAACTCCGCTCCCCGGTTTCTCGTTCCGAGCCGATATCCACTGTACCACAACGCACATCCCTTTGACTGATTGGCAACTGTACTTATCCTTTAATCAAAAGATTATTGGGAACATTTTGGAGGTTTGCAATCAGTGAACTGATTGTGAATTCTAACTAGCGGCCGTTTGCGTTTACTTCATATTAATGCATTTTGCAAAGACATAATTTCGTGTTTCCCTGTGCTCTGTTCTATCTTCAGGTATTTTTACAAAATGCCTTGTCAAAACTATGTCATGGGGGTTGATGGCAAAGAGAGTAGGTTTGTGTGCACTTCTGCTAATCACTTTCCCATAACTATCTTACTTGCACAGGTAGTAGCAACTGAGAGCTTTTACTCTGGCTGTTAACCTTGACAGAGTTCAATCAATGATTGAGAACTATGCTGAGACTGAAACAAATAGAAATTTTATGTCTAATAGAAAATATTAAAATAGTCTGACTGAAGATGAAAATGGCTCTAGGGTTCAAAAGATACTTGGTATCACTTGGCCTTTCAGAAAATTAATTTAAAAGCACGAGTATAAATAACAGTAATGATAATAAAAATCATGTCTCTCACATCATTAGTGCTTTTTTATACAATAAGGGCCACTTGAGATAGATGTTTACATTAAAAGAAAGTTTATGTAGATAAAAGAAGATCATGTTTTACTGGAGATATGAATAGATTAAGATTGTAGTGATCAGGGAAACATCCTCTAGGGAGTTGGTTCCACAGAGCAGTGGTTCGAAAGAACAAGATTTTTGAGTGGAACTTACTTCTCATCAACGGAACATGAGGGATTGTGGGTGGTTTGCTACTGACATGGAGGTTAGAACTGGTGGAACCAAGAAATGTAGTTTGTCTTGGTACTTTCCATGGAATTAGAGATAAAGCAGTGAGAAGATGGTGGAAAATAATTTGACACCTGCAAGGACTCGGAGATGATTTTGGACTCTATTGAGACTTTCAAGTAAGAACTGAGCAACTCCTTGTGGAATGCTTGAACAGAAAGAATACAAACATTGCTATGATAAAGTAAATGCACATCTTCATTGATGCCTATGGAAGTACGGACTTGAAGTTGATGAGAAATGGTAGTGCCACAAGCCAGAGAAGGTAATTGAAAATGACTAAGACTTTGTGGGATTTCAACATCCTTGAGGCCACCAAACCAGACACTGCTGTCATTGACAAAGAAACAAGAAAATTCTTCCTTAGTGACATGGTGGTTCCTGGTGACCATAATATTGAGGTCAAAGAATTGCCAGAATGTAGGATGTTCATGGTGATCGTGTCTTTAGTTACCATTAGGGAATTTGGATCTATACTGTTGAAATTAAAAAATCTTACACTGAAAAAATCAGAATAGAGCTTAATATTCCATCACTTCAGAAGTCTGCATTGCTTGGCACTGTAAATATGCATTGAAGGATGTGACTTGATAGAAAACAGCCATAAATCAAAATCTTTGGTTAAAAATAAAAAACCAAGCAAATGAACATAGTATTAATAATATGCATTTTGGTGCAGTGGATAGCTTGGAATAAGAAATCAGAGAGCTGAGTTCAAATTCCAGTTGAATTTTTTGTATTCAAATACACTTGGGAAAAGATATTAATCTACCTTTATTCCCTCCAGCTATGGGTTAATTAGCAGGGCAGATTGAATTCTATAGCCTTGGTTGGCAACCAGTCTACTGCAGAAAGTAATAGCAACCTACTGTGCAAAAAATATTCTGCCCAGTCAGTCATGTCTTTTTCAAGAGATGATTGTCCAAGCATATATCTCATAACAATAACAGTCAGACCCTAAGTCGCTGAAGATAACATGATTGAATATACCAAGACCAACAAGTATTTTCATCAACACTATTTACATTATTTGAACTATTGTCCTCATCTTGGTTGCTATTTGTTAAGCCTTTTGGCCGCTGTACACTCCAGCCTTCTTCAGGTGCTAGGAATTTCAAACCAAACACTTTATTATTATCACTGGGGGTATATCATTCTCATTCCTTGTGCAAATCTCCTTTTGTTAGTCATGAGCTATCTCCATCTAACCTGACTCTAAGTTACTTGTTCACTACTGTTGTAGACTGGTATTGAACTCACAACTCTTTGATTCAAGCCCCTGGAACCATGTGTCCTTAAAGACAAGAACAACTGAATTTCTGGGACTTATAAACCTAATGTTCAGTAACCATTTTTTACCAGATTTCATATTGCAATTTTTGATGTTAATGGTTTTCTCTAGTATTTTTTACCAGAGCTAATATTGCAATTTTTGACACTAATGACTTTCTCTAGCACTCCGTATTACTGATTTTGATATAATATTCATCTCTATGCTTGGTCGGTTTATAAGATGTTTATAGCCTAGCATATGTGCTGATTCCTTAACTTTACATAGTTTCTAGTTGCGTTCTCTATTATTTCAACTTCATCCCATGGAGGGCAGTAATCCTCTTTCTTTCTCCATATGTGGTCAGCTATGCCTGATTTTTCTATCTCCCCTCATGTTACAGCCTTGCAATGTTGTTGTAGCTTTACCTTAAGGAGACGGCCTTTATATTTCTTTCCACAACTACATGGAATGGCATACACATAGTCCTTAGTCATGTCCTCCTCTGTTGGGGTTCTTACTTAGGATAGATACTCGCAAAGTGTAGAACCACTTCCAAAGATCGTCCTGATGCTATATGAACCACAGATCTTTTGCATTTTCTCCAATAACCCCTTTACATGGGATACACAGACCGAGGCTGTTTTCTGAGAGTTGTTATCCTCATGCACCTTCCCTTCCCTGTTTGTTGGAGTTGTTGTCATGTACCCTGGATAATTGTTTCATTGTAGGGCATTGCTTATACTGAACATTTCCTCTTTGTATGTCTCTGGGTTGCTGCTTATGAATTTTGCTTGATGTTACAGGCAGCGGACAATCTCTTTCTTTACATTGTATGCATTGTGGGAGTTGAAGTTGAGGTATTGTCTGGGGAACGTTGACTTGCGGTATAAGTTCTTTATTTGTAATTCTGTATCACCAGTCCACAATGTTCAAAAAAGGGGTGACCTTTGCCATAACCTTCAGGGACAATCCTACAAAATCTAGCAAAAATGCTGAAGGAACTGCAAACCAGAGGAAGAATCAAAACCAAACAACAGTGTGTCCTAGATATGACGATAAACTTCAGTCAGCAGCAAGACTTCTGATCAAGAGATTCTGAAGAGCGTGGAAACACCTCTTAATTGCTGTTGTTCCAAGGACCACCCTGACCAAGGGTGGTAACACCTGCTAGAGTCCAACCTATGGGCAAATAGTTAATTCCCAAACTGGGTTCAAAACACTATGAAAGTATAAAAATAGATTTTCATAGTAAATATTAACAGAAATACATAAAAAAATTATCATCAATACAATTGATTCTCAACAAAAACTGTCTTTACAAAAATATGCCACTGAAACCTGATCTACAAACTGATTTATTCCAAAGAATGCATATTGTGTTTATACAAACCTATCCTAAAATGGATGTGCGTTGTGCTGCATTGGATATTGGCTTGGAACGAGAAATCGGGGAGCCAAGTTCAAATTCCAGCTGAATTCATTGCCTTCACTTACGTGCAAATACCCTTGGGAAAGGTATTAATCCATCTATTCCTTCCAGTTATGGGTTAAAAAACAGGACAGATTGGGTTCTATAGCCTTGGTCGACAACCAGTCTACTGCAGAAAGCAATGGCAACCTACTGCGGGATAATCTTCTGCCCAGTCAGTCATGTCTCTTTCGAGACATGATTGCCCAAGCGTGTATCACGTATGGCACTTAACTGATTGATCCTAAAATCTTGATTAAATAACCTATTGAAGTTTGTTATGTCGTGAGTAAGAATAAATAACTCAACAACAGGAATAGGTTAATTGTATTCCGTGAAAATAGTATTTACAAAGGTTATTAGTATCCAAGACAAGAATAAAGGTTAATCGTCTCAACTGTCGTAAGACGTAGTATGAGCAATGGGTACTTCCGGGTCGTCACCGGAAGTCTACGACTGACTTGTCGATCGGCTGCTTGGCACACTCTCTTACGTAGATGCCACCATTACTTTACATAGTAATGGAATAGTCCATTATAGCCGAATAGGCGCGGGCGTCCCAACAAAGTTGATAAAATAAACACAATAAACAAAACCAAACAACAGTACTATTGAAAACAATTTAAATAGTGAGAAAAATATTGGTATATTAAAGAGACTTACTGTCACTTAATCTCTTGTGTATTTACCAAATTACTATAGGTATAAACATTTATTAAGTACAAATATTACTAAAACTAGTATTATAACAAGGAAAATAAAAAAGGAATTTTAAGAACTCAATAATTGTATATGTACTGAATATATAGGCTCCATCATTCTTGTCTGAATGATCAGCCATGCTTATGACAGTGCCTGAATTAACAAGAAACTTTTACTGAATACTTAAAGTGGAATTAAATAAGTTTCCTCCAGGGAATATTTAGAAGACTCATCTTGATCTCTTTCAAAGCAATGTCAATTCATGCATATACATGCAGTAATTATAATGTTGGCTGTATTCTTTGAAACCTTTTCTTCACTTCTTGAATATTTTTCACTCTTTAATACAAAATACAGAACAATAGACACTGATTAATCTTCAAGTACCTAAGGGGTAAAAATAAAGAAAAAGTGAAAAAAAAAAATTCTTCAATAAACCTTCCCCAATTTCAATTATTATAGCAGTTGCCAAAGCTCATTAAAAAACTACAAGGACATTTTTTATTTTAGTTTTACAGCTTTACAAAAACTCATGCCAGAATCATGATATACATTCAAAACATGATTATCTAATTTATGTCCAATTAGGAAAGCACATAAAACATTGTACATTTTTAATAGAGATGCAGTTTGTATAACAGTTAACAACACAAAAAATGGAATCAACAAGCCAGTTTCAAATTCCAGCCAAGACAGTTTGGCTTCACTTTGCTTTTGGGAAGTTATGACATCATTTCTCCATCCCACCCAGTAAATGGTAAATAACAGGGTAAAATTGGCTCTGAAGCTTTGGCTGTTAATCAGTCTAGGAGAAGGACAATTATGAACGTAAAGTAAGAAGTGGTTTATCTCCACTTGCTTGCTTTAAATATAAGTGGATTACTGCCACCTGCTTTAAATAATTCCCCACTCTTGGCTGTCAACCACTCTAGGAGAAAGACAAATATGAATTAAATAAAAAATGCAATTCACCATCTGCTTTGGACAAAAAAAGAAGTTGGGATCGCAATACTACAGGGTTCAATGGATAAAATGTTGTCTCAAATATACAAAAATGAAAATAACAATGACATAACTTGAAATACTAATGAGTAAATTTATTCAATAAAATAGCCACTGACTTCAGTCATAGCCTCCAGATGACTTTGGAATCTCCTGGAACTCTTCTGAATGTTCTCCTTGTTTACGTTGGTGAATGCTGCCACAATCATTGTTTCAGTTCATCTTTGGTGTTGCCAGTTTTGTTAGTCTCTGGCTCAACTGTGTTTCACACATAATAATCAAGATGGTTGCAGTCTGTCGATTTAAGTGGCCAGATTTAAGGGGTAATGGAGGTTGCAGAAATTGTTTGACAGCCATGACTGGGTTCACCTTCTTGTGTCGCATGGTGCAGAGTTCTGTTGCCAGAGTCTTCTAGCAGCCACCCTCTTGACTCAGGGAAGCACTACCTCAGTAGCCTACATCAAGTGCCTTAAAGAGGTAGTGCTTCCCTGGGTTAGAAGAAGAGATGGACTCTTAATTGGAGTAGATAGACTAAAGTATCGCCCGGTTCACACTCCACCCATGTCTATTGAACAGGTGAAGAGGCTCATCTCTTGTTTCCTGTTTAGGATGTGGTTTCCGGCTTTCTCTTTTCCAATCAATCTTTTCACTCTTACGTAGCCCCCTGCACATCAGTGGCATTACCGCCTTGCTCGGGGTGATATGATAAAAAAAAAGAAGACATAGACTCATACCTTTTCAAAGGGTATTAGTGCAAAAATGAATGAAATGAAATTGACTGGAATTTTAACATAGCTAGCTGATTTCTCCAAGTTGCTATCAATATATATATATATTATTTCTAAAAACCATTTTGTTCTTAAAGAATAAAGGTATTATTATTTCATGCTGCAATCATTCCATTTGTTTCCTTCTTTTAATTTTGATATGATTTTCTTTTCAGCCTTTGTCACAAATATACAAAAATCACATCCTAATTATCACTGCCAGTGTGGATTCAGAGCCACACTATTAACAATCTTTTCCTCTTTTAATGCGGATATGATTGTATTTTCTTTTGCAACAATTATACAAATATAAGATTATTATTATTGGGAGAGGCACAAATGTGGAACCATTACTATTACAGTATGTACCCGGTTTATGTCAGAGTTCTGTTCCTGGACTATCACTAAAGTCAATTTTTGATGTAAGTCATAATTCACATACTGCACATTAGTAACTATGTCACTTACCTGAGCTAACACCATTCTAAAACCATAATATAGTATCATAAACACACTGCACAATAAAAATAAAAAATAAGTAAAGGAAACAATTGCACTTAGAATTTTTCCATCTCAATAATTAGAGCATTTCGCTGCTTTATAATCATAGCTGATTGCATAGGAGCAGATATTTTACATGTTGCAGTATGCGTTTCTTATTGCCAATGATCATTGAGAACGATGTAGAACTTAGATCCAGTGTGTGGCCAATGTTTATTGGTGTTTCGCTCTTCTTTGACTGCTTTATTATATCTAATTTTACTTCCATGGTATTGGCTTTCTTTTTCTTCAAAGCACTGCCCCCAGAAGAATTGGACTTATGCTTTGGATATATAATAAAGAGCAAAAAATTAAAAAAAACACAAGAAACACAAATGAAAGCAACTGAAGCACAATCCAATACAGCGTATGGTGTGCAACTATAAAGAACGGTGTCCTCCTTCCCCATAAACTACTGCATGACAACATATCCATCCACTCTGCTAACACAAGTAGTTCCACATCTTTACACTGTGGCATCACAAGTGCCATATGTCAGAATGACAGAAGGTTCTATTAATATATTAATGGGAGGTGTCATCCTAACAATGAATTGTCATAGGTTGAGAATGCTGTAAGCTGGGAACTTACTGTATTCTTAAGTTTCATACTGGATTGAAAATAGATTTATTCTTCAAGTTAGAACATTTAACAGTATTGCTCTAACAAAATTGTGCTATGATGCACCATTTTTGCTGTGTTATGGTAACAAACAAACCTAAAAACAGAAATTCAATCATTATAATTCAGTGATGCTGGGTTGAAATGTATAATCAGGTTGTAGAAAGTTGATTGCTGTAAGAGGAAAAACACTTGGGTCTGATGTGTATATGGGAGATGCTTAAGTAACCTATCATTTTTCCTTCCTCTTCTACTGCAACATGTCAAATGTACAGAGATGATGAAATCACTCCCTCTTGTAAATTTTGTTTTCTCAGTTGTACTTGTTTCTTTCTTTGTTTCAGCCATTATCATAGTTTATAGGTTGAAAGACAATACCCACAGCTGTGTATACATTGATTATTCTCAGTCAAGAAAAGAACCTTGTTTAATCTGTTAACATCCAATGACCATCTTTCAGCTGCTCTTTCAGAAGAAGCTTTCACTTTTGGCACAGAAAATAAAAATAAAAATAAAAGTAGAGATGTGCACACATATATATATATATATATATATATATATATCAGCATGCAGTGTGGGTATAGAAGAATCCAAAGGAGTATCCTGTACATACAGTGGTAGGATAACTCTCTAAGAGAGGTCTAAATATATATGTATATAAATACATATAGAGCAAATATAAGAAAAATTAAGGCAGACATATTCTTTCATGGTGAATCGGAAGTATAGGCCTATTTCAGGCCTATACTTCCGATTCATCATCAGCTTTTGTCTTTATTTTACAAAGGATTTTACACACAAAAAAAAAAAATCAAAAAGTAACAACTGCAGATGCCAGGATCAGAGTTATATAAACAGGAAAGCCAATCTTAAGGACTTCATTTCAATGTGTTCAATCCTAGAATTACAGGCAATCATCTTTATTATAATAAAAACCATTCTGTACTTATATGTGTGTGTGTGTGTATATATATATATATATATATATATATATATATATATATATACACACATCCAAATAAATAAGGAACAAAGAAAATAATTGCAATGTTTAAAACATTAATTTAAAACTGCTCAATATAAAAATAGAACAATGAATATTTATTACAATTTATACTTTAGAACATGTACAAACTACTACAAAATTGTACATTTTGTTTTGACATTGAAAGAACAATGTCTCATCAGGTAGTTAATAATGATGACTATAAATGTTTTTTTGAAAAGAAAATTCGAAAAAACTTTCTTTTATTTTTAGAAATCTTTTTGTATGAAGTAAGAGGACATTAAAAAAGAGGAAAAAAGAAAGGGGGCAGAAATGATGAAAAAACAAAAAGAGTAATCAAGAAATGGAAAAGAAAGAGGAAAGAGAAAGACACAGAGGAAACAAAAAAGCAAAGAGGAAAACGAGAGAAAGAACTGAAAGGAAAGAGTCAATGGAAAATGATAAGATAGAGAAATTTTAAATTTAGGCAGAAAATAAATCATAGACACATAAATATCCATTACATTGTGTCTGGGTTTAACAAAGAGGAAAAAGTGAGAAAATGTACAGAGGGAAGAAAGTGGGAGAGTCAACAGAAACGACAAAGAAATAGAAATTTCAAACTTTGGCCAGAAGTTAATTTCAGATAGATACAGATGTTAGTTACATTGTTTCAAACTAAACCCTTTGGCATTTAAAAAAAAAAAATGATGAAATCACATACAAAAACAGAGAAATTATAAAATTTAAATTAGAGAATATTTAAAAATATAACAAATTCATTAGTGTTGATATAATAAATTGGAGAAAACATTTTTTAAAAATTAACTTCAAAATTAAAATTAAAAAATTAAACAAAAATAAAATTAAATAAAAATAAAATTAAAAATAAAAATTAAAGGAAATAAATTAAAATTAATATTAAAATTAAATTTAAAGCAGTAAATAGATCACAATTTGTAATAGAAAATAATGATAAAATAACATAAGAAGGGAGATCAAATAGTTAAAGTAAATTATCCAGATAGTAACATTAATACTGTAAAAAGCTTACAATTGCTGGAGCTTACAATAGTAGGATTGTAAGGTTAATTCTTAAATATGTTTACAATTTACTGTAGTTTCATGCCTCTGATTCAATAATATGTTACTCTTCATGTACTTAAAAATTTCAATTTTTTCTTGCAGACAAAAGAAACATGGTTCATTTACCAATCTAGATATTCTAGGTTGTTTGAGAATTTTATATATATATATATATATATCCCTTATGTCACACTCACAGAGAGAGAGAGAGAGAGAATAGTGAGGCAGTGTTGGCTCATTTCATTCTCTTTACTACCAGTTATTAAACTTTACAAAGTTATGAAAGTTGTTGCCATGTGTTTGCTCATTAACAGTGTCTTATTTTATGTTTTGGCAATAACCATGTCGTCGAGTAGTGAATAATTATTATGATAAATTATAATAAAGACTGTAGGGAACTATATATATATATATATATATATATATATATATATATATATCTCCTCTCTATTATAATAAAGACTGTTGTGTATTTATTTGTGTATAATAAATATACATATCCTATACATATTATGGCACAACTCTGAGTTTCATGTGTTATGCAATCATCAGGTACATATTTCAAACTGACAGTTTAATAAATCTGAATTTAAGTTCACTCAATGTTCAAGGGAATTAAATCTTATAAAATTAAGTTACTGCTTTTTTAATAACAAGATTAAAAATTTAAATATTCTACAGGAACATGTGACTAAAAAAAATTATAATAAAATGCGGGGAGAACCCAACCTTCAGTCATAATGTCCATACAAACATTGGTAAACTATTCCTTAACTTAATTCACAAATATTTCTACCATTCTCCCACACTAAAAAAATTTTCAACAAAAACCATGTCAAAGTTAGTTATAGTTGCATTAAAAACATAAATATCTTTTACAACATAATGCTATGATATCAAGTAAATATTTGACTCACATAAACAACAGCTGTCACCCAATTAATAGTAAAAATGACCCTTCTAAAAATAATTGCAACCACCGAGAAAATTAAACCTGCTCATTGAATGGCCAGTGAATGTACACCCCCTTATATGTATATTTATTAATTTACATCCCTATATATATATATATATATATATATATATATATACATACACACTCTACAATATTTATTGTGTTGAGCTCTTTTATGAAAAAATGTAAATGCCAGAGAACTTGGAATTGTAAAACTGTTGGTTCTCTTTGCCTGGATTTATATATATATATATATACACAATATATTTCCCTCCAGTCATGCTCAGGGTTTTAGATTACTTTTTTTTCTTATGTCTTAATGTAAGATACTCAATAGTAGGTACATCAATATATAAGTTGCTATCATTTTAGATGGTATATCAATATAAATATTTTGCTGTCATTTTTCAAAGCATGAGCCCACATTGTATTATGGGTTTGTTAAAGGCTACAGCTTATAGCCAGAAGACTAGCTGAGAGCATTTTCAAAATTGCATGGCTTGTGGGATGCCCATGTTCAGTTGTGGGGGTTGCCTGTTAGCAGGGATGTAAAGAAAAACAATCCTGTAACTAGGCATTAGATAGCTAAGTTATATTAATGTAAAAAAATAACTGAAGCTTTTCTGCCCAATTGTGAGTCAGTAGAAAGGCTATTGTGGTGCAGACAGATAAAGAAAAGAATGTGTCACAACATACAGTATATTGTTGCATATGAATAGCTACAAGCCGGTCAGAGTAGACATGCTAACCAATGTCCATCATGAAAAGCATTTTCAAAATAGGGATACAAGCATCAGAAATAGATTTTGTATTAATGAAAGGTTGTTTGGTCTGATGAGTCATACTTTCTCTTTTTTTTTTTTTTTAATAAGCGTTTCACCACGAGCAAGGCATGTCACTGCCACTACTGCGCAGGGGGCTACGTAGAGTGGAGAAAGGCTGATTAAATATAGGAAATGTCAGAGGGTGGGTGATAGGCGGGTAAGGATACTGAGAATGAGGGCTGGGTAGATGAATAAATTAGATGACAGGGTAGGTGTCTGTTGTTATAGTGGTAAAGCAATGATATCAGAAAGCAAGGTGGGAAAACAAAATCCAGTGGGAGCAGGTTTGGACAATATTCTGCCAAGGAAACATACATTAAGAAAGTACTTTGTCATGCATCACTTATGTCAACATCAAAACAACAGGTATACCTCTTCATGGAAATAGTCTTCTACAATTGTAGTGAAATCTTTCAGCATAATCATATATTCTGCCAGAATGCACAAGTTGTACAAGAATAGTTTCAGTGACAGGAGGTGGTCCTAACCAGACTCCATGTCAGATGCACACATGCAACCTACCAACATCTACTCAAAGATGAAGATCTACCATTGCTAATAACATATCAGGAACCAAACACAATTGAACATAGTCTGTAGTGACTTCAAACAAACATGAGCCAAGTACTAAAGAGTAGATAATCTAAAATACCTTTTTGAAAATACTAAACCGAATGAGATTTTTCAGTTTGTAAAGAAAATTGTCTGTTGTCATAGGATTTAAGTTTACAATCTATTTATGTATGTCTTATATTTGGGAAAGTCTCACAACCTATTTTTAAGGGAAAGGTTTATTACATTTTATTTTTATATAACATGATCCCTGGCTGAGTCCAGCCAACCTTCCTGACTTTTTGTCAAATCTGCCTATGTTGTGTTTGTTGATGTCAGACCGGCCAAAGCAAGATCGCCTGTCGTCACCCGACTAGGTTAGCTTAGACACGCGAGGGGATGGTATATAACGAAAACCAGATTTAATACTGCAATGCCATGGTTTAGATTTATATATATCGAATAGATACAAAATTATAAGCAAGTCAAAGCTAAGTGAAGCAAAATATCAGTTGGCTGGTATTTCAGTAGCATGCTAATATTTGTATTCCATTATCTCCAGAGGATGGTGGTTTACTCAGTTTGCAACTCACTGAATTTGGATTGTCTCTTGCAATATCTCGGGCCCAAATCATTTTTCTGGTGGTAGGCTATTTCAGCCTGACAGTATCAATCAATTGCTGGTCACCGTCTCTCGTAATTTTGTTTTCCACTCCAGAGTTTTATTAAAAAAGCACAAAACCGAGGTGTTGAAGGTTGGCATAAGATTTCTATTTCCCCCTATATACGCCTTACAATCTTGATGTATAAGTAATATCATTTAACCATTTTGACTTAGTCTTCCACCTTTCTGATGGAAGGAGAAAAAACTTATTTTCTGTTATTATCTGCCTGTTCCTACCAACCGACCTGGTAGGCAGTAAGTAAACAGGAAATTCTCAAGGTTTAATTTTGACCTAGGGTCACAAACTGTCAAATCCAGATGACAATATTATAACTATATTTTAGGTAACCAGGTTTGATAAATTTACTTACTTCTCCCAACAAAAGTAATTGTATTCTTTGGATTTTTTAATTTTTAATTTTATCACTTCAGCTACTTTTCCTGACAAAAATAATTGTATTCTCCAATTTTAGAGAAATTGCTTTTCATATTTAAAATAAATAAAAATAATACCTGCCATCTGGAAATAGGGTTACATTTATGCAAGTTGTATTTGGAAAAATGTTGTTTCATAATTTATATTTATTTGCTAATATTCTGTGGCTTTTAAACAAAGTGTGGTTGATAAAAAATGAATGTTTGCTTGAATCTGTTCTCGTTGATTGCTAATGCAGACAACAAAACAATGCTTCACGCAGGACTCTGTTTCCTGTGCACCATGAACAATAGTACTTTTGCTCGTTCTTTCTCTAGAACACCAGTGTAGCCTTCACGAATCTCAAACACCAATTCCCCTGAAACCAAAAGTCGGTGTCTTTTATCCATCTTTGATCTCTCACTTGTGACAGATTGCTTTCGCTGATAACGCATGTGACGTGACATTTCAAACCTGCCTTGCCGAAACTCGCTTCATGGGTCTATGATGTCTACAGGTAAGTCTTTGCCATGCTCCCCCTGATCTCATCATCACATATAACACACCCGGAAATGGATCTTTTCTGGTAGTTGCTCCTTCAAAGGAGAACAACACAAGCTGTCATCTGAGGTTTCACTGAGCATGTTGGTGTCAGCTGGTAGACTGATGTCAGAGCCGTCATTTGGTTGACCTGACTGCAAATAAATAAACTACTCACTCTCTTCTGTGTTGGTTTTGTTGCTCGATGATGAATATGACCTTGAAAATGGCCACAGGTTTTTAACATGGCAAGGCATCCCATCAATCCGCACTGTCTGCGGGCTGACAATTTCAGTTACATGCTCGATCCCGAACTTATTTGTGCATTTGCTGTGCAAATTTTTAACCCAAACAATGTCACTTTTTTATATCACCCTCAAATCATCTGTTGCTCAGGTTGTGGGAGGGGTTGGCTTCAATGCCTTTTACGTGGATGTGGTAATTATGCAACACTTCAGCCAGTGCCATGGAAGGCGAGATGTCGTCCTTTGGTGTGACATTATACCAATGAACAACCCCCAACAGGGAACAACCTGACTCTCATTCAGTTGACTCCCCACTGCAGTGCAACTTTCCGGTATCGGGTCTCTTCCCTTTTTGTGTAGATCCAAACATTTTCGTGGCACGTTGGTGAGGCAATCTGTGTGATTTTTACAGGCTTTTACTAGTGTTACATCTATAATCAGTCTATACTATTCCGCCAACACCTGCATTGTTCCCAAGCACTATCTTACTAGCATCACACAAGCCACCTTTGTGTTCACATGTGCCTTCATAGTCAGGGTTTCTGATAATTCATTGATGTATTGTGCTGAATCGGTGACCAAATGCAACAATATGGCCAGCCATTGAAGGGCTAGATTGATGCCTTTGAGTGCTGCATCTAGTTCAGCCAGATCGATATGCCTTGCATCATTGGTTGGCTGCAACCAACAAGCATCCTCAATGATGCTTCCATTTGCTTCTAATGCCATTCTGGTGACCACAGAATTTGCATCTACCCAAACCTTCATCTTGTTGCCATCCATACGGCAATCTCCCTTAACAGGGTCCATTTCATGTCCTTTGGTCATTGTTTCCACCAGCATGTGACGGAGATTGGCATCTTCCACCTCTTGGTCACCACACTTGCTTGGAGTTTGATGAATGAAGTTGCCACCCTAAACCAACCACACACAGGGAAATGACCCACAAGTTTCCCACAAAAGGAAAATATATGTGAATGAGTCACCATGTTCTATCCTCTCCCCACACCTGCAAGCGGAGGACCCTAGTTTTGTCTCCTGTTTTGGGTCTTTACAGACTAGGCTGTAATCTAAAAAGTGTTGCAAAAATTAGGCTCTCATTGATAAAAATGTTGTTAATGTAAGCTGATGTGGTGCTCTTAATTGCATAGTCTTGGGATGTTATAGCGTCGATGACGGATTTTATGATGGGTGGCACCACATTTAGGCTGAAACCCAATTGTGTAAGGCAGAATCGCTTGCACTTGAAAATGTTCGTTTGAAATGGCCACAGGTCCTTGTCAATGTGGATTTGTAGGTGAGCATTTTGTAGATCTAAAAGAAACACATCAACTCCTTGTTGTCGTCACTCTTTAAGCTTTTGCATGCATCCTTCAGTATTGGTAAGATACACGCTGACTAGGCAGAAGATTTTTCTGCAGTAGGTTGCCATTACTCCATAAATCCATTCAATTCTTGGTGGTTGAGTACCATTCAGACTATTTCTTTGTGCTCTTGCATGACTGCCATCAAGGGAATAAGACCCTTGGGTGGGCCAAGTTCTTCTTCAAGGCATGGCAACAACCATCCATTATCCTGCCATAGTAAGAGTTCTTTCTTGTATGCATCCCGGGCATGGTCAGGCTCTTGTACACTATTTGTCAGCTCATTGCCCATTTCCATGACACAGTCCACAATTTTTGTCTTTCACACTGAAGTTGGGCTCATCAATTAAAATGGCGGCACATCCATTAAAGTTACCAAAGTATGCTTCACCCAATTTGGTTAGGTATACACCTCCTAGCTCTTTGATCACTTCAATCCCAAGAAGAAGGTCAAAACCCAACAATCGTTCATCCACAACTAGAACATCAACATTCATGGGCTGAACCTGCTCAACTTTATTCTGCCATACCACAGGCACATCAAAGTTCTTCCTTCTGTCTCCAATGATGTCACACAGTGTTGCTCACCAGCAACTGGAATCTACTAGAGCTGTGCACTCTCGTCCATCCATGAATACTTTTATAGCAAGCGATTTCTTGGTTTTCACTTGCTCTGGGAGAAGACTGGCATTGATGTCTTCCCCCACTTAGGTGCTTCCCTGGCACTCTGATGACACAGAGTCTATTGCACCTAAAGAATCTGTTTTCACAGTGGGACTTCCAAACTCGATCGTCTGACCTCACTTGGCATCCTTGCATACAATCCTTTGCCATATGTTTGGGCCTAGAGCACTCGTAGCAAATAAAGGTCTTGCTGTATGAATTAACAGGGAGGGACTTTGCATCCAAACGTGTTTAGCCAGTGGATGCAGTGACTGATTCCCTGCAGCTTTCGTTGTTGGTAACAATAGTACATGCTCAAGTTAGAAGCTGCTCCACAGTCATGGTCTCCCTCCTGGATGAGGCACAAAGAAGTTGCCTAACATGTTGTGGCAAACACACGTTATCAACTGTTTGGGCAAAGCTCCTTCAACCAGCTGATCTAAGCAATCCAGTTTAACCAGAAACTCATTCACCATTTCACCCAGGCAAAGTCACTGAGTCACGAATTGATTATATGCATCAAATACGTCCGTTGCATATGCAGTCATGAGGGCCCACTTAATCTGCTCCATCTCCACTTTCTGCTCCTTACTGAGCTGCCTGTACACAGCAAGAGCACTGCCTCAAAGTCGTAATGGCAGAACATGCTCAACTCTACATTTTCTATCCACTTGCGACAGGCATATCAGTTGCAGTGCCACTGAACTCTGGAATCAACCGGACATCAAAAGCCTTGCCATCCATGATGAAAAGTGTGATATGCACTGAAATAGCTTGTGGACATTAAACAAAATGTGGTTAGTAGAAAAAAGAATGTTCATTTGAATCTGTTCTTATCGATTTAACAATAGTACTTTTGCTCATTCTTTCTCTTGATCATTGGTGTAGCTTTCATGAGTCTCAAACATAAATCCCCTGAAACCAAAATTTGTCTCCTTTTATCCATCTTCAGTCTCGGGCAATAAATCAAGATCTCTCGCTTGTGACTGCCTCCCTTTCTTGATAATGCAGGCACTGTGTCATTTCAACACTGCCTTGCCGAAGCTTGCCTTGCAGGTCTATGATGTCTACAAGTGCATGTGCAAACAATCCACCTTCCCCTGCTTTGGCAAGGTAAGTCTCCGTCATATATTCAATCACAAAAAAGAAAGGAATTATACAATTAAAAAAAAAATTTGGCTCTAAATAACCCACAAAAGGGTTGATAAGCAGTAAATCAAATCAATACATCAGTCAATCAATTAAATACAAAAAGAAAATTGCACTGAATTCATCAGGTCATCAGACTTAGTCAATTAGTTATATGCCATGCAAGATACATGCTGACTATGCAGAAGATTTTTCTGCAGTAGGTTGTCATTATTTTCTGTGGTAAACCAGTTGCTAACCAAGGCTATAGAACCCAATCTGTCTTGTTATTTAACTCATTGCTGAAAGGAGAAGAGATGGATTAATACTTTTTGCAAGGATATTTGTGTGTAAGGGAATGAAATGAATTCAACTGGAATTTGAACTTGACTCTTCAATTTCTCATTCGGAGACAATGTGCATTACATCACAACACACATCACACTCAACAGATCTAAATCCTATTGTGCACTTATGAGATATGCTGGACAAAAAAAGCTATCAAATAACAACAGTTAAATGATCTGACATTAATATTCTGGCATCAGATGCGATAGGAAATATAGAGATACTCCATGACTGGTCAGGTAATCCTGTGGACATGTAGAGTAGGACAGGTTGGATTTTTACTTTGTTCTTTTAGAAAATCAACATTGTGCTTTAGATAAAAGCTGGGGTTTGATGTGAAATGTACTGACACCAAAAATTAGATTCATAGCTTTTACCAATTTTTGAGCATTTAGTTTGAAAAATCATATAAACAAAAATAAATATCTAATTTCTGCAGGTTTTTGCTTCTAAACTGACTTTGTAATTTCACTATTTCAAGAATAAATCCAAATAAAGTTGATATGTTTTTGTATTAGATACATTGAATGGAAAATATATATAAATCAGAATTATGAATCACCAGAAGCAAAAAGTGCATTTTTTTACTGTATTCAATGAATGAAAATTATCAATAAATGTGTAAAAAAATTGTAAAAGATGACAAAAAAGACTACTCAATGAATAAGATCTTACAGCATTTGTTCAGTCATAATTAATAAAAGTAAAATATAGATAAAAAGTATATTTTAAAGCCATAATACTACTGGGCACAACTTAGAAGACAAAATGTTTAAATTTACATTGCTTACTGAAAATCAAACTAAAACTACAGCACTGTATAATATATTACATCATAATATAGTTAAATTTTTCAGTATAACGTCCCTTTGAAGTAAATAAAGGTCTTATTTGATGGCAAAAGGATTTAGTAATAATGTGCTTGTGCCTTACTTCTTGTCCATATACAATTTGCAAAACGTCAGTGGCTAATTTAACTTCTCTTTTCACACTTTGAGGATGTGCAAGGAAATTCCCCAAGTCTAACTTCATTCCATTCATTAGAACCTCTTGCAGTTCATAATTTGAAAAACCTTCTGCAAGAGCAGATTCATAACTTTCATTTTATAAGAGGTTAATGAAAATTGACCAGTGTGTCACTCCAGAGTTTCTTTGGTGACTTGCTAAAATACTTTTATTGGAAAATTTACCCATACTTTTGTGATATAATTTGAATAAAATTCTAAATTTAACCTTGTAAAGTGACATAACTAACTAAATATAAATATAAAAATAAATGTTTACTTCCCTAATTGACAAGTTTTTTTATAGCCACTTCCCTCACCTCCGATTCATCTGACTTTAATATTGAGAAAAGAATATTTCTCAATAAAAAGGATTTGTGCCTCAAATATTTTAATGCAACTTTCTGTATTTTGATTGATTGTTGCTTTATTTTCTGGATCATATTATAGATATACAGTTAATGGTTATGAAATTATTATCCCTTCTAATTTCAAACCAACTATATACATTTCAATTATAAATTTTATAAGGCTGTGTTATAAGGCTTTTACTAATCACTAGAATGAAATTCCTATTTTGAATCTGAATTTAATCTTTAAACTTGTCTCCTCAAAAAATGGTATAGATTAGGAAAAAATATTTTGTGCCATTATTTTTCATGTTAAACCTAGACTTTTGAATTGAGTGCAACAACAGGATTCCAAAATCAACCTGTCATAATGCTATATGATTCTTCTTCTATGTGCCCTGTCCCTTCAGGACATAGGCAATCATGGCTTTCCATGTTTCCCTATCCCTGGTGGCTCTGAGCACGCCTTCTCCTGTTACACCATGCAACCCTCATTCTGTCATCCACCTGAAAAGGTTCTTCAAATATGTTATCCATTGCTTTCCCCTGTCTCTTTTCCCCTCTATCTGGCCTGTTAGTATGAGGTTCTCCAAGCCTTCCTTCCTAATTGCATGTCCCAGGAACTTCAGCTGTCTCTTCCTGATGCTCATTATTAATTGCCTTTTTGTTTCTATCATTTCCAAAACCTCATCATTGCTCACATGCTCGATCCATGATATTCGCAGCATCCTTCTGTAGAACCACACTTCAGTTGCTTCAAGTTTTTCCTTCATCTTTGATGATATTGTCCAGCATTCACTGCCATATTAAAGGACGGACAGCACAT
Source organism: Ascarosepion bandense (assembly GCA_037127315.1). Lineage (NCBI taxonomy): Eukaryota > Metazoa > Mollusca > Cephalopoda > Sepiida > Sepiidae > Ascarosepion > Ascarosepion bandense. The sequence goes on along the minus strand of JBBBDQ010000181.1, from coordinate 2,733,395 downwards.
AGCAATCCAGTACTCTCTTCCTTGTTTCTAGCGAAATTGTCCTTTCTTAATACCTTACTCAGCTTCTGGAATGCTTCCTTCGCCATACCAATCTTCGGATCTCTGTATCGCACTTTCCGTCTTCTGTTATAACACTTCCCAGGTCTTTAAATTTTTGTATCTGCTTGATTCTAGTATCCCCGACCTGTATTTGTCATTGGGCTGCCTTTTTACTGATGACCATTCATTCGGTTTTTTTGCAGTTTATTTCTAGTCCTTTCTTGCTACTTTCTTCAGCTACCTTCTGTAGGAGGTCTTGTAGTTTCCTTTCTGTGTCTGCTATCAGCACTGTATCATCTGCATATCTTAGATTGTTTAAATTGTGGCCTCTGATTACGAATCCAGGTATAACTTCTAGGGTCCTCAAAATATTCTCGCTGTACAAGTTGAACAGATCTGGTGAAAAAACACATCCTTGTATATGCCCCTTTCTAACTTTGTATATCTAGTCAATTCAATACCTGTCTGTATACCAGCGGTTTGCCAGTAAAGATTCTTGATTACTCTTAAGTCTTTCCCAAATATGTCCAGGCTGCCGAGCATCTCCATCAATTTTTTGTGGCCTATTTTGTCAAACACCTTCGCATAATCAATAAAGCACAGGTATAAGTCCTTCTTCATTTGTATTGCCCTTTCGGAGAGCATCCTAATCATAAATATGGCATTCCTTGTTTCCATGTCGAAACCACACTGTTCTTGTCCTATCTCTGGCCTGATTCTGCTTCTCGCTCTATTCATCAGGATTCGGACGATCTACCTTCCTAATAAAATGAAGACCAACATTTTATTAGGAAGGTAGTTATATTGCTTTGATTCCTCAGTGTATGCAAGTTTATAACCTTAATGTGAAGATACAATATTTGTTGATGAAGATCCTCACATAGGATTTATATGTTCTGTAATGGAAATTTCCAAAATCAACGAACAAACAAACTTAAAAAGATTTAGTTTTCTTTTAGTCATGTTATGTTTGACAGCAGGTTAGATCCAAAAGTGTATTACTGAGGCAGATCCAAAGTGATAAAATATGAGAGGAGCCAACAATACTCACTTTGATTTAGTCTTGTCATTATAAACTTAAGATTGCATAATTGATATAAGACAATTTACAGAAACAGAACCAACATGTAATCCTAGCTACTGATTCTGTAGTAAATATTGGCAGAACATTTCCTTCTTTTGTTCATTTTCTCACTGAAACCAAGTAGCATCTTTTCCATCTTTGCACATAATTAAAAAAAAAAAAGTCCATTATTTATGAGAGACTGACAGGGTGAAGCAGTCATGCTAAAAAAGAAGCAAGTAGAATCTTGATAAGATATTTGGCAGTATCAAAAGTATTTTCATTTTTTACAGACTTTATTTCAAAGCGTTTTTTATGTACATATCTAAGGACTATGACTGCTATATATTTAGATGATGATGATGGTTCCAATCTTGATTAAAATAATTGCAAAAACATAACCCTTCTAAAATTTATAGACAAAACCTACAGATGCATGCTGGAATTTTTTCTGAACCAAAAAATCTCATTTGCCATATTTCTGTTCTTTCTTGTATTGAAGTCAGAATGCTGTGATCACTTGTCTGTATCCCTTTTGTGTGTTAAGGCCATCCTTACCTTGTGAAATTTTTTTGCCTCATTACTGTCGCTTTGCTTACTTTTGTCTTGCATATATATTGTTTGCTTAGTAGTATTTTTGCCCTGTTCTTTTCTTTCTCTTGCTATTGTTTAATATTGAAAACTTTGTCAATTCTGTTTGTTGGGTATTTCTGCAAATTGCATTTAACCATGGCTAATTGCACTACAGGTTATGAACACAGAACTAGACACTGCTTTAATGGAGATGAACCAAATGTGAGAATTCAAAATTTACATGAAACAATCTTGGCACCATATGATTGTACCGATGATAAAGAGTACTGTGAAAAGAATGCAAGCACATTTGCCAAATTAATATAATTTCTTGATGATCAAAATCTGTCTCTTATACTGACAATGGCTGAAAAGCACTGCAAATTTTGAGGGAACACTACTTATTAAATGGAAAACCAAAATTAATTTCCTTGCATATTGAATCAATCTCCTTACGAAGAACAAATAGAAAAAGTATTATGGATTATATTAGGGATGAAAATTTTGCAATTTTATTAAAAGCATCAGAAGTTATCAGTGACAGCTTCCTAACAGCCATGATCCTAAAAGGCCTTCCATCCAAATTCAAAACATTCATAACTGTTGTCAGAAAGACAAAATGGTAACTGTCAGTGAAATTAACATAGCATTTTCAAATCTTCGAAGAAACTGAGAAGATGATTAAAGAAAATAGCAGTGAAAACACCGTGATGTTCCTCAGAATGCAAAGGTCTAGACCAAAGCCTAATAAGACTAATAACCTGCCAACTTGCTTTACATCTGGCAAACCAGGCCATAAATGCTTTGACTGCTGAAACAAAATTCAGAATAATTTGCCCTTGAAATGATATAATTTCAATCCACAAAACAAAAATAGTATTTGTGATATGTGTTGCAAATGCAGTCATCAAAGTGTTGAGTGTAGGAACAAAAATGAAGGCACATTTCAAAAACATGTTGAACTCATTTCTATTTTCAATTGGACAAGACATTGTTTCCAACAGAAATAGTTTACTTGTGGATTACTTGTGGAGTCACAGCACATGTTATTAATGATGAATCTAAAATTTGTTAGTTTCAGTAATGATTTTAATGCAGAAAATAACCTTATCCATCTTATAGATGGCAGCAGAACAAGTAATATTGCCTGAAAAGAAGGCAATGCTCATATTACTTCAACTTCCAGCTTTCTCTTTTCCAATCTTTTCACTCTTTTCTTTTTTTTCAATTGGAGTAGATAAGACTTCTAAACTCTCGCCCACAGTTCACACTCCACCCAAGTCTATTGAACAGGTGAAGAGGCTCATCCCTTGTTCTCTGTTTAGAATGTGGTTCTGGCCTTCTCTTTTCCAATCTTTCACTCTTTTCTTTTTTTCAATTGGAGTAGATAGACTAAACTCTCGCCGGTTCACACTCCACACGTCTATTAAACAGGTGAAGAGGCTCATCCCTTGTTCTCTGTTTAGAATGTGGTTTCCGACCTTCTCTTTCCCAATCTTTTCCTCTTTTCTTTTTTCAATTGGAGTAGATAGACTAAACTCTCACCCGGTTCACACTCCACCCAAGTCTATTGAACAGGTGAAGAGGCTCATCCCTTGTTCTGTTTAGAATGTGGTTTCCGGCCTTCTCTTTTCCAATCTTTTCACTCTTTTCTTTTTCAATTGGAGTAGATAGACTAAACTCTCGCCCGGTTCACACTCCACCCCCGTCTATTAAACAGGTGAAGAGCTCATCCCTTGTTCTCTGTTTAGGGAGCCCATGGTTTCCGACCTTCTCTTTCCCAATCTTTTCACTCTTTTCTTTTTCAATTGGAGTAGATAGACTAAACTCTCACCGGTTCACACTCCACCCAAGTCTATTGAACAGGTGAAGAGGGCTCATCCCTTGTTCTCTGTTTAGAATGTGGTTTCCGGCCTTCTCTTTTCCAATCTTTTCACTCTTTTCTTTTTTTCAATTGGAGTAGATAGACTAAACTCTCGCCCGGTTCACACTCCACCCACGTCTATTAAACAGGTGAAGAGGCTCATCCCTTGTTCTCTGTTTAGAATGTGGTTTCCGACCTTCTCTTTCCCAATCTTTTCACTCTTTTCTTTTTTTCAATTGGAGTAGATAGACTAACTCTCACCCGGTTCACACTCCACCCAAGTCTATTGAACAGGTGAAGGGCTCATCCTTGTTCTCTGTTTAGAATGTGGTTTCCGGCCTTCTCTTTTCCAATCTTTTCACTCTTTTCTTTTTCAATTGGAGTAGATAGACTAAACTCTCGCCCGGTTCACACTCCACCCACGTCTATTAAACAGGTGAAGAGGCTCATCCTTTGTTCTCTGTTTAGAATGTGGTTTCCGACCTTCTCTTTCCCAATCTTTTCACTCTTTTCTTTTTTTCAATTGGAGTAGATAGACTAAACTCTCACCGGTTCACACTCCACCCAGTCTAGCAGACAGGTGAAGAGGCTCATCCCTTGTTCTCTGTTTAGAATGTGGTTTCCGGCCTTCTCTTTTCCAATCTTTTCACTCTTTTCTTTTTTTCAATTGGAGTCGATAGACTAAACTCTCACCCGGTTCACACTCCACCCAAGTCTATTGAACAGGTGAAGAGGCTCCATCCCTTGTTCTCTGTTTAGAATGTGGTTTCCGACCTTCTCTTTTCCAATCTTTTCACTCTTACGTACCCCCCTGTGCATCAGTGGCGTTACCGTCTTGCTCAGGGTGATATGATAAAAAAAAAAACTGACATGGAAAGAAATATGTAAAATTCTATTTTAAAGGGTGCTCTTTATATCCCTACATTCAAAGAGAATATATTCCTTGTACAAGCTACTACTGAAGAAGTCTCTGTAAAATTTATCCATAATTACTCAGAGCCTGTATACACTAATAATGTAAAATATAACACAGAAAGAGATCCTATTATTTAAATACTGCAATAACCTCCTAAACTGCTATATGTAGCCTAAAATAATGGCATCAAATTCTTGGACATTGTAACCTGAAGGACATTATAAAATTACAAGATGTGGGAGGCATGAAAATTGCAGATAAATCAAATTTCAACTGCAAAATATGTATACAAGGCAAAATGCTATAATATAAAAGTAAATAACTGAGAAAATAAAATATTAGACCTTGCTCATTGTGATCTAACTGGTCCAATCGAGCTGATATTATTGAATGGTTTCAAATATACTCTTTGTTTTGTAAATGACTATTCTAGTCTAATAGTTTATTTTCGCAAACAAAGAGGCAGTACATTTCTCACTAAAAAGAAATATTTAGTAGTCATCACTCTGTATGACTTTTTTATTTTATTCTTTGGGATCAGCTAAGCCCCATGTTGACATGTAAGTCCTGCACTGCTTGAGGTTATTTAAGTGCAGTTTTTTGGAAGCTAAAAAAAGAAAACAAAAAAAAAAACAGTAAGATGATGGGAACAGGATTCAAATTTATCAGATGAAGTCTGACTGGATAATAAATAAAAAAAGCTTTTTAATTCTATGTTTAGAAGTGATAAAATTGTATATACTAAACAAGATTCAGGCAATTTGGCAGTATTTTTAAAAAAAGATTCTTGATGATTCTGAAGTTGTTTGCAGAATACAGGAAGTGGAAGGAAATGAAACAATCTGATCCTAATGCATGGAACTATTTTATGCATTTTAAAGGTGACAATTGTCCTTTGAAATAATGCCCCAGAATTGGGCAAACATTATTTGTGGATTATGATGCTTTAAGAGACAAGAAAAAATAAAACCTGACCACCAGCAATTTTTGAAAACTTATTAGAAGAACAAGGATGATAAAAAAATAGAAGAGAGAGACTTATATAAACATTTTAAGAGTGGAGATTTGCTCCTTGAAATAAGAGCCCAAATGTGGACAGACATTAGATGTTGATCATGATGCTTTCAGAGACAAGAAAGATTACCTGACTATCAACACTACTTGAACACCTTTAAAAGATCTAGAATGATTAAAACATAAAAGTGAAAGCATTATATGAAATTGTAGAAACATGGGAGTTATCTGAAGTTTAAAAAATGATAATATCTTTGAAAACATTTGACATGTAGGAGGAATGACATTTTCTAGCAAAAAATGGGAGAGATTTGTTATTATGAAACTTATCTTAAATAAATATATTTTAATGTGAAAAAACACATAAAAAGCTGTTGGCAGAATTTAGGAAGTTGAAGAAAATTAAACAATCTGACCCTAATGTTTGAAACTGGTTTAAGCATTTTCAAGGTGATAACTCGTCCTTTGAAATAATGACCCAGAATTAGACAACCATCAGTTGTTGATTATGATGCTTTAAGTATCAAGGAAAAATAGAACCGGACACCCCAAAATACTTGAAAACTTTTTGGAAGAACATGGATGATCAAAAGATAGAAGAGAGAGAGACTTATATAAACATCTTAAGGGTGGAGATTTTTCTTTTGAAATAAAGCCCAGAATTGGACAAACATTAGTTGTTGATTATGATGCCTAAAGAGACAAGGAAAAATAAAACGTGCTCACTAGCAATACTTGAAAATATTTTAGAAGAACAAGGATGATCAAAAGATACAAGAGAGAGACTTTATCCCTTATGCAGATGGTGGAGTTCCCCACATGTTTCTCTAATAATCATAATGGACATGACTCACTACTAGATCCCTTGCAATGTCAAGCAACTCTGCCCTCTCGGAAACTCTGACCATGTGATAGTTTCTTTTAGCACCTCCTTCCACTCCAACTCCACCCAAGAACCTCAGACCAGCAGAATATCCTACTGCTACCAAAGAGCTGATTAGGACTCATTCTGCGATTTCCTGTGTGACGTCCCTTGGAACAAAGTTTTTAGCCTTCCTGTTAAAGACTATGTGGCTGAGGTTTCCTATTGGGTTAAGGCTGGCATCAATGCTTTCATCCTGCCAGGAAGTTGAGACTTAAATCCCACTTTTCCCCCTGGTTCTCCCCTGCTTGCTTGGCTGCTATCACCCACTGAAGCCACTTCTTCCAGCTTTACCAGAGTCACGTGTCAGACCACAACAGGTGCCTTTTCGCCTCTGCTCGCAATGAGTGCAAGAAGATACTTAAAGAAGCTAAGCTGCTCTTTGCAGCCAGAATGAAGCAGCACATAGCATCCCATAAGTTCAGCTTCAAAGACTACTGGAGGCTCTGTAAAAATGTACTAAACAACTGCAAACCCTCAATCCCCCCTCTAATCAACAAATTAGAGGTCCTCACCTCTTTAACAGACAAGGCTGAGTGCTTCGCTCAAAGATTCTTCACCAACTTGACACTGGACTTGTCTGGAGTATCTGTACCCAACTTCCCAGCCTGAACTGAGGCCCAACTGACTGACATACACACTACCTTCTCGGTGGTCTCTAAAATTATTTCAAAGCTTGACCCTCATAAAGCGAGCGGTGGTGACGGAATACCAATCATTGTCCTAAAGAAATGTGCCCCTGAACTCTCCTCTATTCTCTCCAAACTCTATAACTATTGCATCTCTGCTTCTTGCGTTCCTGCCTGCTGGAAGTCCTCCTCTGTGGTTCCTATATATAAAAATACTGGAGAATCCTCTGATCTCGCTAATTATTGCCCTATCAGCCTCTTACTGATTTTTTGCAAAGTCTTCGAAGCCATCATCAATGCTGAGGTGGTCCAACATTTCACAGCTCACAGTCTCTTCTCTGACAAACAATATGGTTTCTGCTTCACCAGCTCTATTGCAGATATGCTCATGACCATCACTAAGTATATACACCAGGCTCTCGACAAGAACTGCAAACTCAAAGTGTTGCCTTAGACATTTCCAAAGTGTTTGACAGAGTCTGGCATGCTGGCATCTACACAAACTGTGTCTCTTCTACAAGTACTTTCACAGCTTTTGCTCTGATGAACTTAGATCACTGGTGCCCCCTGTATACGAATTTACTCAAGCCACAAGATTAGCAACTAGATCCCACCCTTTTACTGTGAAACCAATAAAATGTAAACACAAATTCTACTCCATCAGCTTCTTTTCTGACATTGTTGAATTCCCTTCCGATTACTTGCTTCCCCAACGGCTACAATCTCAAGGAGTTTAAGTGTAAAGTCAATAGTCATCTCCTATCTTGCTAACTTGCATCCTCTCTCTCATGCTCCTTTCTGTGTCCACTCTTATCAGTATCTTAACCCTTCTCTTACCCACTTCTGACATGCCCTGCAACCTGTCACTCTTTCTCATAACTTTTTTCCTATGTAACCCCCTGCGTATCAGTGGCAGTAGACTGCCTTGTTTGGGGCAATATGATTATAAAAAAAAAGAAAAAATAGTTTTAAAAGTGGAGATGTGTACCTTGAAATAAGGGCCTAAATGTAGACAACCATCAGATGTTGATTATAATGCTTTAAGAGACAAGGAAAATAGAACTGGACCTTCAGAAATACTTGAAAATCTTTAGAAAACAGTATCAGTAAAAGGTACCATATGTAGAGCATTAAACAAAATTAGGGAAACACAGAAGCTATCAATTATATTCTCAAACGTGGGCAGACATAATGTTTTCAATGATGCTTTCAGAAACAACAAAGAATAGAAATTGATCATCAATAATAATTGAACAAGAGAAGAGAAAATATCATCAAAAGATACCATGTGTAGATTTTTAAACAAGATTAAAAAATATAATAGTGTTATCAAAAAATTCCTCATGATTAAAAAAAAAATGTCAATAGATAAAAGAAAATTTATCAAAATATTTAATTTCAGATTCTTAGAACAACTTACATGTTAGTCTATATTACTCTTAATTGTCCAAGGCAACATTTTCCAAATATTTCAGTAGATGAGGTCACATTTGATATTTGATATTCTTGCAGTTTTATAAATAAAAAAAAAAAAAATTAATTACATAATTAAATTAAAACAATATCTTTTTTTACTCAACATAATATGTCTCAGGAGGATGAGTGGGATTAAAAAAGGAGAAATTTGTTATGATGAAACTTATATTGCATAAGTCTATTTCAATGTGAAACACATAAAAAGTCAGTTAAGTGCCATATGTGATACACATTTTGGGTGATCATGTCTCTTTCGAGACATGACTGACTGGGCAGAAGATTATCCTGCAGTAGGTTGCAATTGCTTTCTGCGGCAGACTGGTTCCCAGTCAAGGCTATAGAACCCAATCTGTCCTGTTATTTAACCCATAACTGGAGGGAAGAGACGAATTAATATCTTTCCCAAGTGTATTTGTGCATAAGTGAATGCAAGAACTTCAACTGGAATTTGAACTCGGCTCCGATATCCACTGCACCACAACACACATCTCTGTATGTATAAATATTATAAAATAATCTGTTTGTCAGAAACTTTGAAGTGACATTCGGGTAATTAGAACATGATTTAAGGATGATGACTTGTTTGTTGAAATAAAATCCAGAATTGGACAACCATCAGATATTGATTATGATTCTTTTAGAGACAAGGAAAAATAAAATCTGACCACCAGCAATACTTGAAAACATTTTAGAAGAACAAGGATGATCAAAAGAGAGAGACTTTTATAAGTGTTTTAAAGGTAGAGATTTGTACTGTGAAATAATGGCCTAAATGTGGACAACCATCAGATGTTGATTATGATGCTTTAAAAGACAAAGAAGAATAGAACCTGACCCCCAGTAATACTTGAAACCTTTTGAAAGATGTGATACAGTTTTATATAAGAAAGTGTTATATAATAAATGAAAATAATTTTGATATACTGCAATAATTTTGACAGAATTAAATGGTTTTGATCACATAACATGCATTTGCCACTGGTTTGCCATTACCAGTTGGAAATGGTTGTCTGATTGAATAACTCTCATATCTGTTTAGAAATTCAATTAGTTCATGATATTGGGGCGTCTCTGACAATAAGTGGCTGAGTAATCTTGTGAATGATCATACTATGATTGTGCAATTGACAAGTCTTTCAATGTTACACACTGAAGAAATAGAATGCTGGATACATGTCTGTGGATATGATAAGATGAGTGGGATGATGATGATGGAGATGACAGAAATTTTAATGTACTTGCTTCATGAGGGCAGTTTTATATGACTGGTCAATTGAATTGGTTTGTAAAAATAAGTGTGGCTTGTGCTGTTTAGATTAAAATCCAAGAGGTCAGGTTTTACTTTCTGTTATTTGTTTGTGTTTACCCCATTGTTTCTGTTTGTTTTTCAAATATCAGAAAGAAAATGAAAAAAAAGAAAGAGAAAGCAACCCATTTCAACTGAGGTGTTTTTGAATATTCGTGTGAGGAGAGAAAACAGTTGATTCATTTTAATGCGATTCATATGCAAATGGAAAAATATCAAAATACAGTTTTGGCTATAACTGCCATGGAAATAATAGCTAAGTGGTCACTTCTGGATGTGGGGGATCATGGTTCTCCTCAGTTCCTTGCTTTTAGTTACTTTCAGCAATACTTATTTATTTTTGAGCACTCTCTCTCCTGAGACCCATGTATGGGGAGTATGCTGATGGCATAGGTATTTGTAGTTGGGATAAGAATGATCTTGAACAGAAAATTAGTCCCCTATCAAGGGTTCCAAGAATGATGTCAAACTTCCAAAACAGAAATTATGATCAGGAATTCGAATGAAAGCAATGACGGTACATAACGTAAATTCATCATAAAAATTCAGAATGTGGAATTAGTAAATACTAAACATTTCAAATAGTTTGATATATGGATCAGTTACAACAAATATAATATAGGAGAAAAGGAAATTGAACTTAGAATTGGGTGTGCCAGAGGTAGTTACGTCTAACACCACAAATTGCTACAAGAATAAAACATCAACCTAAAAATGCAAACCATGTTATTAATTAGCCTTGTCAGATTGATACTTTCGTATTGATGCCATGCATGGGACCAAACCTGTTCAAACCCATTTTTAAACCATCACTTGCATAGAACAGCTTTCTAAAATCAATGGTGAAAAATGGCTTTCAGTGAGTGAAACCTGAGGATCTTGGCAAAGACCATCCTTCTTTGAACATTGTAGATTGGCACTACAGAACCATAAACAAAGAAATCTACCAACTGGCAGAAACATACAATCTCCAGCCCTATATATATATATATAGAGAGAGAGAGAGAGAGAGACAACTGAAGATTACTTTAATGAATCAAACATCACTGCCGTTCAGTAATGAATGTGTCCATATTGTTTATATATATATATATATATATATATATCACATCGTGAGTTTGAGTATTAGTGCTAATAAAACAGTGATTGATGTATAATAACAGAGATAAAATTTATATTAATAGCAGATATGCATAACTACGAGTAACATAACTACACGTTTCATTCATGATGCAATCCTCAGGTCAGCACCTGATGATTGCAATATACATGAAATTCAGATTGATACTGCTAGTGAGGAAAAACATATTTGTTTATATATAGAGAGGGTATGATGGATGAATTATCATCTAGACTACAGAAAAATAAAAATCACAATGGCATATCATCTTAACAGTTATATTTACTAAAATTACACAAAAATATCTTGAAATACTAAAGTGTAAATTTATTCAATGAAATCACCATTGATATCAACTATGGCCTCCACACAACTTTCTGATGGCTTGCAACTCTTCTAGATGGTATCCTTGTTTAAATTAGTGAATGCTACCTTAATCCTTGTCGCCAGTTCATATTTGTTGTTACAAGTTTCGCTGTTCTCTCGCTCACCTGCTCCACACATAATCAAGGGGGTTGCAGTCTGGAGAGTTAGATGGCCAGATGTAAGGAATGATGCAGACACAGAAATTGTCTGACATCCATGATTGGGTTTTCCTGCTTGTGTGGCATGGTGCAGGGTCCTATTGCCAGACAGAGTCTTCCAACAGTCACCCTCTTGTCAGTGCAACACTACCTCCACAAGGCACTTGATGTAGGCCTTCATGTTGAGTGTAAGGCCCTGTGGGAATATGAATGGAAGCATAACACTGCCATCACTAGTGATCACTCAAAACACTTTTGTAATCACCATTAGACTCATCCTCTTTGCTGTCCTTACACTGACATCCAAACACTCTGAAATGTTCATACTGGAGCTTCTGGCACAAATACCAAGCAGTACATCATCCGGTTTTCAAATTTATGGAAGAGTGAATTGCATCATGATGTTCTTTTTCTTACAGACGGTGCCCAACTTACCATACTATAATGAACAGTTAACAATGTGCATGTGTGAAATTAAAAATAAAAATGGGGACAATTTACACATTATATATATATAATAAAGATTTATCATAAATAATCAGGCTGGTAGATATAAATACATAATACTGTTTCATTAGAAACAGAATATCTACTTAAATACGAGTATCAATAAAAAAAAAATGTTCAAACAATTTGTTTCATATATATATATATATATATATATATATATATATATATAGAGAGAGAGAGAGAGAGAGAGAGAGAGATAGAGATATATATAATTGTTATTACCCCAAGCAAAGCCTTCAAGCCACTAAAACAAAAGGGGTTATAAGGTGTTGAAAAATTAGGAACAGAAACATTAATAGTGAGCGGAAAGTTAAAAGAGGACAGTAGATAGTGATTGACATTACATTCAAATTTTTGCACATTCAAGTCACCTGGAAAGCAAGGAGCCAAAAGGGAGTTCCACAGACAAGAAGTGTGGAAAAAGAAACTGCTACCATAAAACTTACAGCTACATTTAGTCAGCTCAACTGTAAACTGATGACATCTTAACACCAGTCTTGTATTGTGCTTAAAGTTAGGCAGTAACACAAAGAGCTCATTGAAAAAAAAATCATGAAAGTATTTATATCTGGGTAAGTGACTGAAGCTGAGCTGCCAGATCAAGACCAATATTATTGCTGATTCTTTTTTCGAACTTATCAAAAAGCTCAAGGTAAATAGCAGAGACATCAGACCATATGTAGCAGCAATATTCTAAGCATGGGTGAATTATAATAGACTTATAGATATGTAAGATACATTCTGGAGAGAAAAATTATCTCACCTGACACAGTCAACTAACTTTCATAACAGCTGACCTAACAATAGTTGATATAATTTTTCTTTTTCATGTCAGCTGAGAACATTAGCCTGAGAAGGCATACAGAGTCACTTCCCTGGAGGTTAGCTTCAGCTATGCTGATGGAAAAAAGGAGAGGGGTCTCAGATGATTAAGATGATAAGCCATCTTTTGACCCAGTTAACAATGGTCTTGAGGTATTTTGGGCATCATCAGCCATTTTTGACCTTGTCATATTGATCAGACTTACTATCAAGGCAGGAATAAATGGTTGTGTCATCAATGTAGGTACCAAGTTTAGAGCTTATGCCATCAGGAAGGTCATTAATAAAAATTAAAAACAGCATGGCACCAAAGATGGAGCCCTGAGGGATATCCAATGTTAGTATGAAAGAATCTCGATGAGTCGCCATTCAGGATAACTTTCATTTCACAATTTGATAGGAAAAACTGGATCAGCTAAAAATGTCTAGAGACTCTGTAACCTTTCAGCTTGTGGAGAAGACCTGTATACCAAATCCTGTCAATGGTTTTTTGAGATGCCCAATTCTACAGCCTTGGCTTCACCATTTTAATCTAGAGCATGCTAGACTCTTTTTGTAATTATTATCTATACATCAGCAGTTGACTTGAGGAAACCAAAACTGTACTGCTTGTCTGAAAAAAGGCCCTGCGATAAGAGATGATGACCCAATTCAGCATAGATTAAATCCTCTAAAGAGGTACATGGCTAATAGGCTGGTAGTTGAAAGGGTTAGATGGCTCACCAGTGTTCTTAAAAATTAGTAAAACAGATGATGACTTCCAGCAGGCTGGAAAGCAGGAAGCAATGAGGCATTTATTATACAGTGTAGAGAGAACAGGAACCAGTTTTAGAGCACTTTTAATAACTATTACAGGAATATCACTGGGTCTACATGTGTTGTAGAGATTTAGCTTAGATGATAGCAGAAACCATTGAATGCATGTGTCTCAACAGAAACTCAATTCTTAGTCAGAAGTTAGGTATGGATACTCTGTGTAAGTCAAGAGTAGAGTTTGAGAAGAATTTATGGCCAAAGTATTCAGTGTTTTCAGTAAAGAATGTTAACACCTCCATCTGACTGAAGAGGTAAGGATAGAGACTTTGCACTTATTTAATACTCTATTACAGAGCCCCTAGTAATCATGAGAGCCAAAAATGTTAGAGGCTATGTGATGCCTTGTTCTTTACTCTTTCAAGGTCTTGCTTAAATTTATTACAAGATGTAATGAATAGACTTCTGTTTTAATGAGTGTTATCACACTGGTATAGCTGAAAATAGTGTTTCCTGTGCGTTATAGTAGCCAAGCACACTGATGTGAATCATGGAGAGGATTGAAGTTTTACCTGGTATTTCTAAGAAGGGATGAAATCATTCATGCTGGCTTTGACCCAAAAAGAAATGACAGTAGTGCTGTTTTCATTTAGGAAATTGAAGATGTCAGTCCATGGGGCGTCAAAAAGAAAATAACACAGTGAGTCCTAATCAACATTCTGGTAATGAAAACAGGTTTTATGGATAAGGGGTTGTGGTTTAATAGATGATTGGAATGAAATACCAATAACTACCACAAACTGGCCAGAGTTACCAAGAGGACAGTATTGTGAAGCTTGGTAAGAGCAAGGACAGGAGGTAAGAAATAAATTAAGAAGAGAAGCCTATTGTTTTGTTTTGATAGGGAAACAAATAGGGAAGTCCACGATTTGTGTAAATAATTGGGCAATGGAAAAATTTAATGTTTGAATACAGGCAACATCAGTACCTTTTAAAATGTTTCAGCCATGTATTATGATGAGCATTAAAATCTCTGAAAACAAAGATGCTCACAGATGGATGGAGAGAAAGTGTTTTTTCTATACAGTTAACTGTTATGTCTAATATACTGCAGTCCAAGGAAGATGAGGAGTGATAAAGGAAAAAGAGATAGATAACAGAGGAATGAAAGACAGAAGCACATGAAGGAATAGTCAGATGAAGAAACAAAATATAATTTCTAGATTTTTTCATAGAATCCCACCTAACTATATAAACAAAACCAACCACTAAGTACATTTAAAAATAAAAAATAAAAAAACAGAGAGAGTATTAAAGGAAGATAACCACATATTCAGAGTCAGAACATTATCATTGATAACTCTCCCTTCCAATTTGCAGATGCTAGTTACTATATTCTAAATACTTGATCAGTTAAGTGCCATTTGTGATACACGCTTTGGGTGATCATATCTCAGAAAAGACATGACTGACTGGGCAGAAGATTATCCCGCAGTATGTTGCTATTGCTTTCTGTGGTAGACTGGTTGCTGACCAAGGCTATAGAATCCAATCTGTCCTATTATTTAACCCATAACTAGAGGGAAGAGGCAGATTAATACTTTTTCCAAGGGTATGTGCGCGTAAGTGAATGCGAGGAATTCAACTGGAATTTGAACTTAATATAATGCAGAAATATCACAATAATAAAATCGTTACTATTTATACTGGGACTCATACATGTAATTACTAGTAATCTATAATAATATTTTAAATTTTGAAATCATATTTACTTTTGGCATATAAGTTTTTTAAAACTGTTTCTAAATTTTTGATTATCTTTCAATCATTCTGCCTCACCTGCTATCCTCTTCTGCCACACTTGTGAGGTAGGCTACACTGTTTGGAAATCCCTACCATAGTTGGAGATTTTGAATTAAGAGTTTTCCTTCTCTTAGACTTGTTATCACCCAAGGTTATAGGACTAATTCTATCCTACTATTTATCCATAGCTAGGGGAAGAAGAGATGGATTCATATCTTTCCCAGGGATATTTACATGGAAGTGAATATAGCTAACTTGATTAGAACATTATCATTGATAACTCTCTCTTCCAATTTGCAGACACTAGCTACTATATTCTCAAGAATTGATATAATGAAAAAATATCACAGTGATAAAATAGGTCAATAACTATTTATACTTGGACTCATACATGTAATTACTAGTAATCTATAATAATATTTTAAATTTTGAAATCATATTTACTTTTGGCATATCAGTTTTTGAAAACTGTTTTTAAATCTTTGATTATCTTTCAATCATTCTGCCTCACCTGCTATCTTCTTCTGTTACACTTGTGGATTTTCCTGCTTGTGTGGCATGGTGCAGGGTCCTATTGTCAGACATAGAGTCTTCCAACAGCCACCCTCTTGTCAGTGCAACACTACCTCCACAAGGCACTTGATGTAGGCCTTCATGTTGAGTCTAAGGCCCTGTGGGAATATGAATGGAAGCATAAAACTGCCATCACTAGTGATTACTCAAAACACTTTTGTAATCACCAGCTTTTCCTGAATCCTATTTACTGTCCTTACCATAATCTTAATGATGATCTTGCCTGTTACGTTGAGAAGAGTCAGAAGCATTCCAAAACATTTAAATGCATTATGTGTGTTGCTGGTGTTGGTAGAACAACATTTCAATCAGTAGTCCTCAGGTATATAATCCATGAGGTGGGTGGGGAGTAGTTTCATTTTTTGTTTCTCCAAATAAGATGAACAGAAAAATGTCCTCATTTTCCCATTAATTTAATAAGTATGTGTAGAAGGCTAATTTTAAACTGGCTGTGTACAGTGAACAAAGAAACCATTACCAATTATATATGGCAACTAAAAGAACAAACATTTACATATATAATGATGACGATGATGATGATTTTCTATTTACCTTTATTACAATTTCCTTTGTTTACTTTTTAAGTTCATTAAGATAAAATATACAATACTAAGTAAATATTAATGGTTTTTAAATGAATTACATTGTTTTGTGTCATTGGTTCTCTCTTAAGTTTCCTATAACTGACAAATTTCAATCAATTCCATAAAATATGAAAGGAAAAACAGATAAGAGTTGAATAATGAAACCAAGTATTTAAACTGACCGTTACAGTGAGATTTGGTGTGTTTATCAGCCATAGCTTTGGTTGACTTATTGTAGGTATCACTGTCTGAGTTGATGAAAAATTGGCAGGTGTTGCTGATGAGGAACTGGTGGGTGTTGTCTGAGTTGTTGATAAGGAATTGGCAGATGTAGTTTGATTTACTGGTAATAGAAAAAAAATTAAATTGTTTTTTTTTAACAAAAATCATATTTTTCTCAAAATACATTATTCTGTGAAAAGAAAAACAAATTCAAATTGGTTTACATCATAAAATAAAATTATAATGATTTCTGAAAATAAAACCTATTTACAATCAAGCTTTCTGAAGAGTGGATGTAATTCTTCAAAACTCAGAATAGAGACAAGATAAATTAATATTTAATTTTATTTATTATTAATGCTCATTCAATGGATATCAAAAACTATAATTAAAAAACTGTTTGCCTTAAGATTTTTCTTTTTGTAAAATACAATCATTGTTATTGTTACATGTTATTACATACGTGCATAAGCTTTACTAGAGAAATATGAGCATATATTCAAATTTTATACTTAACACACATTTATTTACAATCTTCAAGTTAAACCAGTGGATGTGAACATCTTCCATCAAGAGTCTGGGAATGATCCAGTGATTAGTACAGTGATGTGCCATGTCCAGAAAGGGTGGTCACTGAAGCACAGTATGAAGTCAAAAAGTTCCAGAAGTTGTCAGATTCACTCATTATCTATCATACATGCCTCATCCATAAATCAATAGTTGTGATTCAACAACCCAATATCCTAGAGATAATGCAATTGGACACTTTGGCATGAAACATATGAAGCAGTTGGCCAGAATTGCTGTCTACTCTCCTGGTATTGATACAGCTATTGAATGACATGACTCATGTAGCAAACATCAAAACAAGCCATTCAAAACTGCAGTTCACCTATGGATGGTGCCAGAGAACCCATGGAGTTGCTTACACACGGATCATGCCATCAACTTCATGGGTATGTACTAGTTGGTGATAACAGATGCTTTCTCATAGAATCCGTGTATTCACCCAATGTTATCTACATTTACTCAAGCCACTCTAGATCTGCTGAAAGAGGATTTCACTCACTTTGGATACTCTCACATGTTAGTCATAAATAATGTATCTATTTTCCTTACTGAAAAATGTCCAAGCTGATGCAAAGAATGTGGGATTATGCACCTGACAGGATCACTGTACAATATAGCAACCAATTGAGCAGCAGAATGTTTGGTGCAGACATTCAAGTAAGCACTTTATCTTCTCTGCTCACAAAGCGAGCTCCTCAAGTGTTCTTGATGCAGTACCAGAGAACACCGACATAATGTGGATTCTCTCAAAGTAAATTCTTGATATCCTGGCAGATATGAACTAACATTGACTCAGTGCTGCCTTTGCCAGCACACATACCACAGGACAAGCAAGCCAAGGTTTCCGCAAAGGCTGAGATAAATTCAGAGTTGGTAGGTGTCATCAAGGTAACCAAGCAGTACAAAGCCGGTAATCCTGCATATGCACTTTACTATAGACATCACCAAGACAAATATCTTCGATTAGTTCCAGCAGTCATCACAAATTCATTTGGTGCTGACTTTTTCAACGTCAACATTTTTCCTCATAGCACAGTATGAAGATGACACTGGGAACAGCTACATCCATTCTATGCTTCTGTGGAGGACTGGCAATGAGACAGTATTTCTGAGCTTCCAACTAATCATCCAATAGAGGTCCTGGAAGAAATGCTACAAACTCAGAGACAGACCAGACCACTTCTACCTAAGACCAAACTGACTATACAAGAGTATGGACTGGACAAGCCTAGATGATCCAAGAGAACACCCAGGCCTAGACATTCTGTTGTTGATGCCTTTAGTGTAGTATCAGTTTTGGTCGGGTGGTGTTGTGGAGATTACTAGCACATAGATCTGTCCAATGTAAATTGCTGGCATGCAAATCTGTCTAACATGCAAAGTTCTAAAAGTCTCTAGAATGTTCTAAACACACACTGTTATATAAGCAAAGCTGGGAAAGTAGTGTTTCTTTTTTGTTTTATTTTTCCTAAGTCCTTTCTTGTTATGCTCTGTTTGAGAGATATTTGGAGTATTGCTGTTTTTCTCTGCAAATGAATGAGAAAAGCATGACACTGTCCATTTTAGCTATTACTGCTGTTGGTAGTCTTCAAGTAATGTAGTTTCTGTTACTTGGCACAAGAGATATCTGGCTCATCATTAAAAGAGATATATGTGAAAATGAATATAAAAATAAAGATCAATATTCAAGCAAAAATTTCTGGAGAGTAATAAAATCTGCTGCAAGTAATGTTGAAAGAGTAGAAAAGTTAACAAACTCAGTGTTTGAAAGACTAATGAAGGTTATAGAATGTCAAGAAGCCAATATTAACATATAAAATAATAAATAATAATTTATTCTTGTATATGGAATATTGTGTTCATCAAATTTATGCTTATATAGCCTATATTTCAACTCTAGGCAATACTGGTCTTTTTACTATTCCTCGCATCGATCTACATAAGTTAGGTAGGTTACTCAATGTTTTCCTCAGCTCTTCTTACTTTTTGTGAGTGTCAAATTTTCTAAGCTTTCTTTCCTCATTATGTGTCTTAGAAATTTCAACTCTCTTTCCAATTCTAAACGTGAGCATTCTTTTTGTTTCTATTTTTGTTAAAACACTAATAATTTATTAATATCACTGGGACAGATACCTCAGACAATAAGTAAGCTTATATTAAGTAATAATTAGTATATTTGGATGTTATCAAAAAGGCTGATGTTTCAGTCTCTTCTGGGGACAAGTGTACATTCTTTTTAAGTATCATATAATATCTGTCTATATTTCTGACATGAGGTAGTGTAACTGTTTTAACTATTTAAATTGTTCATATTGTTATACTCATCTTTGTTGTTATATTCACAATGTTTCATCTGTTGAATGTTCTGGCCTCCTTCAGATGATATATGTTGGAATTTTGAACCAAACCCTTTATTTGGCCCAGTGGATAAAAACTTCAGTTGACATAATCCAATGACTCAACCCAAAGAGTTGTGAGTTCAATAGATGGCCACAGCAGAGGTGAACAAAAATTTGGAGAGCTGAGTTACTAAAGGCTAGCATCCAGAAAAGGCATGGCATATGGAACTAGAATAATCTAACCCTGTGGACTGAATAAAGGGTTTGGTTTGAAATTCTAATGTCTATCACCTGAAGAAGGCCAGAGCATACACTGGCCAAAACATCTTGAATGTCAAAGACTAGGACAACAGTCAAAACAATATAGTGTAAACTGTCATATAATAACAGAAATTCAGTAGAAGCAGAAAAAGAAAAGTTCTCTTGCAACATGAAAAGTAATGCCGAAAATTGTCTCTCAGTAAATGTCAACATCAGTCAGTTAAGTGCCATATATGATACATGCTTGGGCAATCATGTCTCGAAAGAGACATGAATGACTGGGCAAAAGATTATCTTGCAATAGGTTGTGGTTGACTGGTTGCCAGGTAAAGCTATAGAACCAAATCTGTCCTGTTATTTAACCTATAAGTAGAGGAAAGAGACAGAATAATACCTTTTACAAGGGTATTTGTGCATAAGTGAATGCAAGGAATTCAACTGGAATTTGAACTTGGCTCCCCAATTTCATGTTCTGAGCTGATATCCGCTTCACCACACTGCACATCCTAAATGTCAACATACTATGTCATAATTGTTCAAGATTTCCAAGAAGCCCAGACTGATTTTTCTATATTGAATTTTATTGCTAGTCTTTCTTGCCAACTCAGAGACATCAATATTTGTAGAGGCTGAAAATGAATTTTGTATATTAGATGAAGAGGTCACTATTAGAAAACCTGGACAATTAGTTTAACTTGTCAACACAAGAAACATGCTTGGTTAGACCATCGCGCACAAGTCAATATGCTTCTGTTAAGTTCTCTATTGGCAGGGCCTACCGATTTCTATTACAAAATGGACAGTGTCCAGCTGAGCCAAATAACAATGTAATGCAAGTTTATCACCAAAAGATTGGCAGCATTAGTTTAATGTTAAAGAAATCTCAGGAAACAAGGAACTGTGTAAGAAACATGCAAATGTCTGCTTGAATAAAATTACCTAAATTGTTTGTGGTGTTTTTCTTCAGGCAGTTGATTGAATCAAAGAATACAGTGGCTGCCTGCTGGTTCTCAACTGTGTTTGAAAAGCACTGCATATGTATATCTTGTCCTGAAAGTCCATGAGGTATAAGGAAGGCCTGAAAAAGAAATAGTTTGTGAATATTGAATATGGAGATGATGGTGATTTGTTTGAATATATGTCAACTATAAAGATATTCGTTTTGTTAGGGTTGTGGAAATTTCCAGGGATAGTGAAAAAAAAAACAAAGTTTTAATTAGGAGGAGTTAGGAAATACTTGACACAAGAACTGGGCGGAGACCAACAGGACAATGTTGAAGATGATTTAATAAACAAAAGTTTGCAAATAACTTGCCGAGATCTAATGGAGTCCAAACTTTAGTCAAATGAGTAAAAGTCTGAGTTGAAATGGAAAAAAGTTTGCTAAAGAAAGGAGACAACTTTTGAATCAAAGGTTTCACACAGGTATAAATGCATTGTGATATGAATCCATGTTGATCATTTATTTCAATTATTTGGTCATTTTAAGGGAACTAGATAGTAAGTTTTACATGGATGGTTAGGGTTACGAAAATGGCAGGATTACCTACCTGATTAATTATTTTAGAAAGGAATGAATATATTTATAGAGTATAACTTGTTTTGTCTTTTAACACCTCTTTGCATTGTCTAAAAATATAAAATGAATGAAAAATATGACAAATGACAATCATAAGAGATAATATTTGGGACACATAAGAAAAGAAAGCTTGGTGATATTAACACTAACAATATGCATTTAAGGCAAGATAAGCAAAAGAAAGCAGTAAAAAAAACTACTTGACAAACAGATTAGGTTGGTTAATTTAATGACATGTTAATTGTTGTTGAATTGTTTAATGGGGACACCCAGTGAGGATTAAACCCATTACTTTAAAGTTATAGTCACCTGATTAGTTTTGTTAACCATTATCCCATGCTAATGCATCTTCTACCTGATAAGTTTGACCACAAAGACATAGAAGAGTAAAAAAAGAACAAGTACTGTTTGAGAGCAACAAAAGACAAGAAGCTTTAAAGAACCATAATTGCACACGTCCTGAAGTTACATTAGAGAGAGAGAGAGAGAGAGAGAGAGAGAGAGAGAGAGAGAGAGAGAGAGAGTGAGAGAGAGAGAGTGAGAGAGAGAGAGAGAGAGAGAGAGAGAGAGAGAGAGAGAGAGAGAGAGAGAGAGAGAGAGAGAGAGAGAGAGAGAGAGAGAGAGAGAGCGCTACCGAGAATGTGTATGTAAAGCTACCATTTTAACACATGTCACATCAAAATTAACTTTGGTAAATGTTACCATTATGAAATAAAAGTGTATTCAGTCTCTTTTCCTCCTCTTGTATTATCAAAACAATTTTCTCTACTCATGTACAGCTGAAGGCTAAATAATTTGTAGAGAAGGGACATATATCAGTTGTTTCTGTACAGATGAAATACATATGTTTAAGACTTGGCAATTTTATTAAAGTACATATCTTTTTGCATTTTTTCAAACTTGCTTCAGTTATTGCAACTACCATATTCAACAAACTCCCAGAGTTTTGAAAATCAGACTCCTATATTGGCCTTGTTTCTTGTTCTTCTCGGTTTGACCAGAGAAAACACCATACTAAATACTCAATCATTTTGATTGACTTTGTTGTTAGAAACATTACAATAAACAAGTAATTCTAGAAAAAGAAAGTCAAAGTTTGGATTTTCAGATAATTTATTTCACTATTTCAGAGGGAATGATTATGATTTTGGTAAAGCCAGAAAGTCAAAGGAGTTACTCATTTTTCAACATCCTACTCTCTGAGACAGAAATGATGTCTGTTATTGTTCTTCAAACCCAAACAAGTATGGTTGCCTCTTTTCATCACTGATTTAAGTCCAAAATACAATGCCTACTTTTAGTGACTACTGTTGAGGATGTGTCATTTCACTTTGATTAAAATTTTAAATAAAGAGATATCATAACTTTTCCAAATATTTCTAATACTTTTTAAAAAATATTTAAGTCAAAACAAAGTGATAATGCCACAAGAACGCAAATGGTAAATGAAAGAGAAAAAGATGAGACTTAGTAAGGAGAAGTGAAGTGAGAAAAAATAATAAAAGAAAAGGATTCATGAAGAAAGAAGGTGGTGATTGGTGAAGCATTTAAATTTTTGAAGATTGGAGCTGGCAGGAAAGCAAAAAAAATCAGAAAGAAGTTCCACAGGTGAAAAGTGCAAGAACAGATGTAACCCTATTTTCGGATAGCTGGTATTAATTTTAAGTGATTTTCAAGATGAGATAAGATTTCTCTAAAATTAGAGAATACAATTATTTTTGTCGAGAAAAGCAGCCAAAACCTTAAGAAGTGAAAAACCCAGAAGTGAAGTTTACTGAGTAAGGAATTATTTTTATGTGAATTCATCAAATTGATTCCAGACAAAATATCTGTCAATGGGCTTTAACGATGGTTGACCCTGGGTCAAAAATAAGGTGTTGACAATTTCCTGTGTACTGGGTTACCAGGACAGTTGTTGAGAGCAGACAGACAAATAGAGGGAGTGAATTTATTATTGGAAGTTGACATGGTTAAATGTAATTGTTTTCATTTCAAGCTGGTAAAAGTTATACAGGGAGGGAGTTGGAAACCTTATCCACTACTTTCCCATATCGGTTGGAGTGCTGTATAACAATATCAAAATGCAAGACGAGATTTAGTGAGTTGGCTCCCATGTCTTGAGTGAAGAGGTTGGAAGAGAGATTTGAAATATGGATGGCCTGAAAACTTGCCTGCTGCTAGAAATAAGAGGAAAACGATTAAAGAGAGAGAGAGAGAGAGAGAGAGAGAGAGAGAGAGAGAGGCCAAATTCAACGAACTGATTGTCTCATAGAAAAAAAACAACACAAATATTATCTTGTTATGGAAATACCAGCCAACTGATATTTCTTTTCCATCACTTATTTTGACTTGCTTGTAATCTTGTAATTATTCGATATGTATAAATATATATAAATCTACACGGTGTTGTTGCTGTCTTGAATATGGTTTTCATCATATACCAATCCCTTGCAAGTCTGGACAATCCTCATCAAGTGGTAATAAGTGGTCCTGCTTTGGCTAATCTGAGATCAACAACACAGTATGGGCAGAATCAGCCAAAGGCCAGGGAAGTTGACTGGATGCAGCCAGGGGTCGTGTTTTACAGAAACTAATTATCTTTGCATATATGGGGAGAGACAAATCAGCTGATATAGTCAGAAAATATTCCACTAAATCAGCAAGATAAACCATAAATAAGAATCTAATTATCTCAATGTATATGGGCAGAGACACCTCACCTAATATAGTCAGGAGATATTTCTTTAAATCAGAAAAATTAACCAGATATGAGAAACTAATAACCTCAATGTATCTGAGGAGAGACAAATTACCATATATAACCAGGAAGTATTGCTCTAAACCAGAAAAAACATATGTAAGAAACTAATTATCTCAACATGTATAGAGAGAGACAAATCACTGAATATAAATACAAAGTATTTCACTCAATCAAAAAAAAGATAGAGGAATGAGAATATCATCATACTAGCAGCTGACAAAGGCAATGCAACTGTAGTAATGGACAAAACAGAATACACCAAGAAACTAGAAGACCTTATTAGAAATGGTAGCTATAGCAAAGTAAAGAAAAACCCTATGTTGAAACCAGAATGACAGTTGTTGTAGATCCTAATCAAGAACAAGGATCATTTCCTGTATAAGACATACAGACAGTTGTCTCAATGCTACAGTAACCTATCTCACATGTATGGTCTAACAAATATTTACAAAGACGGTATTTCACTCAGGCTTAATTGTTAGCAGTCAAGGCTCTGTGTGTCACTCCATGAGTCACTGCCTTGTGAATATAATTGACAATCATGTCTGAAACTTAGCTCATTCCATGGAACTAATCAAAGATGCTCCTATCCAATGCAACCAGATGCTGAGCCTGAATGTGGTGAGTCTGTTCACCAAGGTATACATGGTAGAGGCACTATCAGTAGTCAGAGACAGATTGGACTCAGACTTATCCCTAGGAGAATGTACCAGTATTCCACTAGATAACTTGATAAAGAAGCTGACTTTCTGCAAACAATACACTTAGGAATGGGATCAGACATATATTGGTAGGATGAAGGCTTATCAATGGGATTGCCATTATCATCATCATTGGCTAACATATACATGGACTACTTTGAAGAGATTGCATTAGAATCTAAAACACTAAAGCCATCTCTATGGCTGAAAGACGTTGATGACACCTTCATACTCTGTCCACACCAGGAAGTAGTATAGACACTACTGGACTATGTGAACTCAATAAGATCATCGATTCAGTTAAAAAAAAAAAAAAAAAAAAAAAAAGAACAACAACTAGCATTCCTGGATGTATTAATATCTTGAACAGAGAATGAGTTCAAGACATCCATATATTGCAAGCCAACATTAACTGGACACTACCTCAATTTCAACTTCCACCACCGATACAATGTAAAGAAAGGGATTGTCCGCTGCTTGCAACATTGAGCAAAAGTCATAAGCGGCAACCTAGAGACATACAAACAGGAAATGGTCAGTATAAGCAGTATCCTACAATGTAACCACTACCCAGGGTACATACCAACAACTTTGATGAACATGGAAGGAAGGGTGCATAACAACTCGCAGAAAACAGTCTCGGTCTGCCTACTCTATCTGAAGGGGTTATCAGAGAAAATACAAAGAATCTGTAGCCCATATAACAACAGGATAACCTTCAAAAGTGGTTTGACACTTTGCAGATACCTGTTATGAATAAGACCTCCAATTCAGAAGAAGACTAAAGACTGTGTGTACATCATTCCATGTAGCTGTGGAAAGAAATATAAAGACAAAATGGCCCCCTCCCCTTAAGGTAAGGATGCAAGAGCTGTAACACAAGTGGAAACAGAAAAATCATGCATAGCTGACCGTATGTGGAAGGAGAAAGGGAATGACTATATCTTATGAGATGAAGTTGAAATAACTGAGAACATCATTGGAAACTATGTAAATTTAAGGAATCAGTGCATATGCGAGGCCACAAAAATCTCCTAAGCTAGCCAAGCAGAAAAATGAATACAATATAGGAACCAGTAAGACAAAGTGCTAGAGAAAATCATTAGCTTCAAAGAATGCAATATGAGCTCTGGAAAAAAAAAAGTTTAACAAGACATTAGGTCTATAAGTCCACAAAATTCATACTCTGATGTACTCAAGGACATATCACCCAGTAGATATAGGTGTTACTTAGTTCCAGTATCTTGACCCAAAGAGTTGTGAGTTCAATACACAGTTACAGTAGTGGGGAACAAATAAATGAGAGAGCTGAGTTAAAGGGAGATAACTATATCACATCTGGAAGTGACATTGCACATGAAATTATATACCCCCAGTGATTGAAATAAAGGGTTTGGTTCAAAATTTCTAGCAAGAAGAAGGGTGGAGCATACTTAACAACATATATGGGGAGGGAGAAATCACGTAATATAATCAGGTTGAATTCTTTAAATCAGAAAAATAAACTATTTGTCTTTCCCCATGGCACCTCCAGAGTATATTAGGTGTTTTGTTTCTCCTTATATATCGTTAATTTTATGATTTAGAGGAATACTTTCTGAGAATATAGGAAGACAAATCACATTATAATTTTATGATTTAGAGGAATACTTTCTGAGAATATAGGAGGACAAATCACATTATAATTTTATGATTTAGAGGAATACTTTCTGAGAATATAGGAAGACAAATCACATTATACAGACAGAAGGTATTCTGCTAAATCAGAAAAATTATCTCAATGTATATGAGGAGAGACAAGTTGCCTTATATAGATACAAAGCATTACTCGAACAAATCACTTGATATAGTCAGAAAGAATTACTCTAAATTAGAAAGATGAACTATATATAAGAAACTAATTATCAAAATGTATATGGGAAAAGAAAAATCTCTTTATATTGTCAGGAAGTCCTCTGAATCAGAATAATAAACCATATATAAAAACTAATTGACTCAACATATATAGGGAGAGATAAATCTTCTTATATTGTCATGAAGTATTCCTCTGAATCAGAAAAATGAATCATACATAAAAAAAACTAATTATCTCAACTGATAAGGGGGAGACAAATCACCTTATAAAGTCAGGTAATATTCCTCTCAGTAGGAAAAATGAACTATATAAGAAACTAATTATGTCAACATTTATGGGAAGAGAGAAATCTCTTGTTGAGGAGGAGGAGGAAAGTAAGAAGAAGGAAGATGTGGTGGCATAGGAAGTCATCAGTATTTCAAGTTGTGGTTTGAGTTTTGTGTTTGATTGGAAAATATTCTGATAATATCATTTGAAGAATCTCTGACAACCTATGCCTTAAAGAAATTAAAAAATACTGTTTTCCCAAGTAAAGTCCATACTCTACAAAGTGCTTTATCTATGTGAAATATGTCTTTTCACATTTGTTTATTTTCCATATACGTGTAGTGAAAAATATCATGATTCTATTTCTGAACTTAGGTCTCTGGTTGGGACTCTTTTCTTATAAAAAAATGCGTATACAAGAGAAATCAATAAAAATGATAAGTAAAAATAATTTATTGGTTCTATACCAGGCATAGTTCTTATGCTGGTCTTATTTGTTTGGATACTTTATCATGTACATTTTTTGTCCAGATGAAGATTTCAGTTTATAAATTCACACCTGCTTCAGGACACTGACTAGAGTTAAAGAAGAATTGGTTTGCTTATACTATAATTTTCAAACAAAAAGGTAATTTTTTTCCCAATAGATAACTTCTAATACATGAGCTTAGTTATCTCAATCTCTTTGAAGGAATACCATACATATATCCTTATATGGGCATGAAGTCAGTCAGTTAAGTGCCATGTGATGCATGCTTGGGTGATCAAGTCTTGAAAGTGACATGACTAATTGAGAAGAAAACTTTTCAGCAGAAGGTTGCCATACCTTTATGTGGTAGACAAGGCTATAGAATTCATTCTGTCCTGCTATTAAACTCATAGCTGGAAGGAGAAGCAACGGCTTAATGTCTTTCCTAATGGTAGTTGTGCATAAGTGAATGTAACAAATTTGACTAGAATTCAAACTCGGCTCTCCAGTTTCTCAGTCTGATATACCTCTAAATTCGTACTAAACCACATCTAACATCTTTCAATTTTTGTCACCTTTCAATTTCTTTTTCATGATATTGTTCAAATTTTCTTATTTGGGCATCTGTCTAATTTTATCCCTCCCTGATTCTTCCTATCTTTTCTTGACTTATTACTTTGCTCAAAGTTATCCCCTGGTGTTTGAAATTGTTGGGCTGTGAGGTCACCTTATTAGTCACTGTTCAAAGTCATCCTCTTGTGCATGCAATTGTTGGGGTGTAGGGTTTTCTTACCAGCCAGAGTCTAAACTCATTCTCTGGTACTCAAAATTGTTAGTGTGTGGGGCAGAACATGCATTTGCTAATATAAGCTTTTAAATCCTACACCAGTGAGAGATCATATTGCAGAATTAGATGACTGTTACTTGTGCATAGATACATAAACTATTTTTGTTGAATGTTTGAAAAAAGATGATTTTTAAATTTTCAAATTCATCAGACAAGATAAAAAAATATATTTATAAGGATCCACAGCTAGTTCAATGGTTATTGGTTGGAAAAGTGGGAATGGCAAGCTGAGTTCAAATCCTGACCACATTACCTGGATTCACTTTGGCATTAACTTTGCTAAAGGCATGAATCCACCTCTTTCTCCTTCACGTATGAATTAAATAGCATGGTAGTCTGGGCTGTCCAGCCTTGAGTGGCAGCCAGTCTAAAAGAAGGACTATTCTGAATTCAAACTGTGAGGAAAGCAATGACAAACCACTCCATCATCTTTGTACAGAATCCATGGTAATTTATAGATAATAAAAAAAAAGGAATGTGGATTCATAATTACCAGTCTGAAAAGAACATGGCATGAGTGATATATGATGCCTAAAAATGGGAATAATACACAAGGTTATGATTTTTAACTATGCATATACAGGGTATAATGGGTCAATTGTAGCTACTTTATATTTTTAATTTTGAGCATGTGTGTTGTTTGCATTTTATTGTGTCAATGACACAGTATAGTAGGGTCAATTGAGCCTCAATTGTAAGAAAAAGAGCACCATGATGTAATTCCTTCTACAAGAAATTTGGAAATAGCATGCTGTACTGTTTGACATTTATGCTGGAAGCTCTAATATGAACATTTCAGAATGTTTGGGTGTCTATCTGAAAACAGTGCGGGGATTTGAAAAGAGTTGAATCATATATCCAATCAACATCTTGTGATCACTCCTGATGGCAAAGTTATACTTTCATTCATATTCTTACAGGGTCTCAGACTCAACATGGAGGCCTACATTAAGTACCTTCAGGAGGTAGTGCTACCTTGGGTCAAGAGGGTGGTTGCTGGAAGACCTTATGTCTGGAAACAGAACTCTGCACCATGCCACACAAACAGGAGAACCCAGTCATGACTGTCGGGCAATTTCTGTGACCACATCACCCTTTACATCTGGCCACCTAACTGTCCAAACTGCAACCCCTTGATTTTTATGTGTGGGGTGCAGTTGAGCGGAAAACCAACAAAACTCTGTGCAATACCAAATATGAAATGTAGGCAAGGCTTATGACAGCATTCATTAACTTGAACAAGGAGGCCATCCAGAAGAGTTGCAGGAGATTCTAAAGTATTGTGGAGGTCGTGGTTGATGCCAATGGTGATTTTATTGAATAAATTTACTCTTTAGTATTTTAAGATATTTTTGTGTCATTTTGGTAAACATATTTGTTGAAATGAGAAGTCATTGTTACTTTTTTTGTGTATTTTAGATGACAATTTATCCACACACCCTGTATATCTATAACAGTTTAATTTATAAATTAGGCACAATAAAATGTTAACAACAGTAACTAATAATAAAATGGAACAATTATACCAATATATTGTAATAAAAGTTATGTGACTTATAGAAATTCATTTTTACCAAAGATATTTTTAGGCCCAATAAGAGATTTTACATATAGTCTGGTGCTCCTGCTATATATTTAAAGATCCTTGATAAAATCCAAAGAAGAATCTGCTATGCGATTGGTCCTAGCCTGGCATCTTAGCTTTGGTCACTGTAATGTAACTTCCCATGTTTTTTCTTTAAATACTTTCATGGTAATTGTTCCAATCAACTTGTATCTTGACTTTATGAATATAAGGGTAGTAACAGATTGGTGGCAAGGTCTCATTTCACAGTTAAAATGGAGAGAAGTAACTGTAAGTTCTCTGCAATTTTTTACTTCACTTCTCATTTGTGGAACTTTCTTTGGATATCATCATGCTTTCCAGTGAACTTTGATCTTTAAAAAATTAAACATAATGTTGATTGCTATCTTCTGTCTTCTTAATTCCTGCTCTTCCTCCTTAATAGTGTTTTCTTATATTTTTTCACGCACAGTAACCACATGCATGTCAGTGCGTATGTTGATCTGCTTGGGATGAAAAGATTAAAAGAAAACACCAAAAAACTAATAATAAAATAGAACAATTATAACAATATACTGTAATAAAATTATGTGATGAAGAAAATATCAATTCTTAGTAACTTAACCATTTTCCTTAAGACGTTAAAAACCTTTTCACTTAAAGGAAGCAATTTCTATCTTTTCTTTGACACATCCACATCTCCAGCATCACAATGGTACTTTGAACTGTTCATTTTAGGTATTTAACTGTATATAAGAAACTGGATGTGCATTATGGTGCAATGGATAATGGCTCAGAAAGTGAAATCAAAGCTGAGTTTGAATTCTAGTTGAATTTGTTGCATTCACTTACATGCAAACACCCTTGGGAAAGATATGAACCCATCTCTTTTACCTCCAGCTATAGGTTGAATAGCAAGACAGATTGGGTTCTATAACCAGTATATGCCGAATGAAATGGTAAAATGTGGGAAAATTTTCTGCCTAGTCTGACATGAAATGAAAGAGATATAATCGCCCTAGCATGTATCCTATATGGTATTTAACTGATTTACTGAAGAATTTGTAGGAAGCAAAACTATGGATAAAGGGACTATCGTATTCTTGAAATATATTGACAAACTTTTGGAATGCAGAGTATGGATGGGTATTGACAGATTCTCAGTCCAATCCACTTTCCAAAATCTGACCAAATATTAGAATTTTATTTGGCATCACTTCTTGGCAGGCCAAGAATTTTTCAGCATTGCTTGATGCATACACTTGCAGACATATATATATATGTGTGTGTATGTAAATATACATATGTAAACTCTGAATGATAAACCATATATATTTGCCCCCTGGACACCAAACATTATAAATTGTTATAACCTATTTCTTCCCAGTCTCATAAAGACTTGACTATGTTGCCAGGTAATCTAAGAAATGGCTACTTTCATAACTTTGGCTTTCTACAAATAGAATTGGAGGGAAATCAACAGAAACCTGGTTCAAGTGTCCAAGCAAGGTATTGGCTGTTTTGTTTTCACACTAGTTCACTTTACTACTTCAAAACTGAAAGAATAACTTTCAAATTAATTTAGTTGGAAGAAACCCAACACTTCTTTTTTTCATGGACTTCAGCAAAGACTGAGACCTGATCTCCAATTGTAACTATGGATAATTCAATCATTTTTACCAAAATATATCACTGGTTCTTATTAGATTGGCTGACAGGTTGTAGTATTTTCAGAACTCATTGTTTGCTTTCTGACTTTCATTTTCATTGGGTGTTTTTAGCAACAAGCCTAAAAATAACCTCAAAAAGTCATTGCTCCCTCAACAAATTAAAATAATAATGATTTAAAATATAAATATTTCTCAGCAGTTATATTTATCAATGTTCACTGAAATAGACCATAAATCCAATTGCAAAAAAGAAAAGACTAAAAATTATTGAAGTCATTTACATCCAACAAAAGCAAACATCCATTAGTAAAAATAATAACAGTGTCATACACTATGTTCTTCAATACATATTGAAAAAATTACACATCATTGCATAAACCCATTCTTATTCGTTTTTTATGTGCCGTGTTCCTTCAGAACATAGACAATCATGACTCTTTACATCTTCCTATCATTTGTAGTCATTAATACATTTTGTTTTGTTATTTCTGCCAAACTCTGCTCTGCCATGCATTTGCTCAAGTGTATCAAATATGTCATGCACTTTTTCCCTTATTTCTCTTGGCTTCTAACCTCCCTGTGAGTATCAGATTCTCCAAGATCCCCTTCCTCATTACACGTCTCAGAAACTTTAACTGTATCTTGTTGGTGTTAAGTATAAGTTTCCTTTTAGATCCATGTTCTTCAAAACCTTGTCATTGCTCACATGTTCAGCCCATGGTATCCTAAGCATTGCTTTGAGTCTTTTCTTAATCTTTGAATTCACTGCCATATAGGAGGATAGATATCACATAACAGTCCAATATATTTTTATGACTTACTGAATATAACGATTCTTTCAAAATAATGCACTGCTTAAAATGTATTTGATGTTCTTTCTTTCTCTTTACTTTCTCACACCCCCTGATGAAGACTTATGCAAGTTGAAAGCTTGCACCAAATATAAATTTTGGATATTTGTTATATCTACAACAGCCACATTTGTGAAGAGATATTTACATTTCGGAAAAAGCAATGGATTTAATGGACATAAAATGACTATTCCTTTTTAGCCTAACTTGTTTGATAGAAAAATTTCTACCAAAATATATATACAGAATTTATTGATCTATATGTCTGTCTATGTGGCTATACTTAATATATTTCTACATATGATACATAACTATACAGGAGTCTCATTTGTACATAGAATTCTTATTAAAGTAAAATTATTAATAACTACTTCTTTTTAAATAAAAGGAATAAATAATATTTAAAATGAGGACATATTAATGTGACATTAGAAAGTCATCTTAATTTTATGAAATAAAAAAATTTATATAAATTTGCATGCCTTTTTTGTTGGTTCAACTTTTACAGTGTTATTTGTATAGACTTGAACTGGACTTTGTACAAATCAATAATAACAAAAGACTAAAGATTTTATATGTAAAATTACTGCTTTTTCAACTTATCAATTCCTAACAAGGTATTTATGCAGATGACACTAATATTTACTCCTGTCTTATAAGCAAGTCCAACAGATCCAATAAAGAAAACCTGGCAACTACTCTTGAAAAAATCTTCAATCAGTGGTTAACCAGAGCAAAAAGTGACTTGTAAATTTTATACAAGGAATAAATAATATCTAAAATGAGGAAATATTATTTTTATCTTTAATCCTTTCATCCCAAGCAAGGTGGGACCGCTACTAGTGCACAGAGGGTTACAGTGAGAGACAGCACTAAGTACAGGAGGCATTGAAGAAACGTATAAAAGATGAATGGTTTCAAGAAAATAGAAGATGGCAACTGATGTTGAATTTAAAGTTTTGGAAATTGTAGCTCTCAGGGAAGCAAGTAAATAAAAAAGGGAGCTCCACAAGCAGGAAGTGTGAGGAAAGAAACAGTTAAAGTAGAAGTGGCGGTTACATTTAACTGTTTCAATGGTAAAAGAGTGGGATCTAGACGGCAATCTAGTAGCATGGTTAAATTTATATGGACGGGGCACTAGATAAAAAAAGCTCAAAGGAGTAGTTGCCATGAAAATATTTGTAAAAAGACAGAGGGAAGTCATCTTAATTTTAAAGAAATGGCTTGTAAATTTCAATGGCACCAAAATAAAACTGCTTTCATTTAATCACCGCAGAGAACCTTTTCTGCCTGAAAACTTCAAGAGATCAACACTCTATGCTTTCTTGGCCTCAAGTTTTCCACTGACATGAAGTGGGCTAACAATACAGAGTTAATTGCTATGTCTGCTGTGAGTAAGAATGGTTCACTGTGTCGTGCCCCCAAATTTTTCTTGCTAGAATCCATATTCCATATTTATAAATCTTTCATTCATCTGTGCATTGAATACTGTTGCCATATTTAGTTTGGTGCTTCTACTCTGCCTCACAAGATTCCTGACAAAATCCAGAGAAGCATCTGCAATACACTTGGTCCTGATCAGGCATCTCATCTTCAGTCCCATGATATAGATTCCCTCTGTTCTACAAATATTTTCAGGGCAACTGCTTAAATGAGGTTTTTCCCTGTTGCCATGACTAGATGAATTTAAGCATGCTACTAGATTGGCAACTAGGTCTCACCGTTTTACTATTGAACTAGTTAGATTCAACTGCCAATTCTAACAGTTTTTTCTCACACTTCCCACTTGTGAATTTTCACTTCTATTTCTAGTTTCCACTACAATCTTCTTGAACCCGGTTCCTTTTATATCTTTTCCTCAATTCTTCTTTGGTTTCAATCTCCTCATTCTCATTTTCTTTCACTCTCTATAATGCATTGCATTCTAGTTGCATTGTTACCTTGCCTGGGGTGAAATGATTAAAAAAAAAACAGAACAAAATTCCAGGCTTGGCTAATTAATAGCAGTGTGCTGGTGTGTGGCTGTGAGAGTTTTCTCTAAATGTAGCTTCTTGTATGAAAGATTTTGTCTTTTCTCTTTCAGGAGGTAGGGTGCTTGCTGTCATCTGGTTGTCCCATGTGTGAAAATTCTAAGCACAACTGGGTTGATCTCCTGTATACCTGTCAGAGAGAGCGTGAGATGCAAATATGCACCTAATGACTATAAAGACATCTTCCAGAACCACATATCTTATTGATAAGTTTCTTTATTGGCAAAGTATTCAATTCAGATCATATAGCATTTTCTTACATGAATCAGATAAGATAATTTAATCTGGATATCATTTATAGAAATTAATGAAGAAAGTTTTTCTTAACTAAATGTTTGCTCAATAAAAGGCCTAAGAGCCACTTAAACTAAGGGTGTTGATGAATGAAGCCATTGTATGAACATAATAGGAATGAGTGAGTGCAGATTATGAGGATAGGTAGGATAGATAATGGCTTTCCTTAAACTTGAAAAGGTTGTGATCTTTGGTACATGGAATAGTGTGTCTGAGCTGTAAAGGTCTGCTTATGTGTCTTCCTGTCCTCAGGTTGTTCCACATGAGTAAATTCTAAGCTGATGGCTAGAAGACTAAATTCCAGATTTGCATTCTCTGATCGTTAGTGCAACACTGAGGGCAAAGTGGTATCTCTTAAGATGAACTCAGTATGTAAAAGGGTCAAGACAGATCAATTCCTCTTAGGAAAAAGGCTCCTTCAGTTAAATGCCATACAGAATACACACTTGGATGATCATGTCTAGAAAGAGACATGACTAACTGGGTAGAAGATTTTCCTGCACTAGGTTGCCATTACATACTGTCATAGACTGATTGCCAATCAAAGCTATAGAACCCAATCTGTCTTGCTATTTAATCTATAGCTGGATGGAGAAGTGATGGATTAATAACTTTCTCAAGGGTATTTGTGAATGCAACAAATTTAACTGGGACTTGAACTCAATTTCTTGCTCCGAGCAGGTATCCACTGCACCTCAATGCGCTGACATTAAATTCAGTTCAGATCAACAAGTCTTTCCTAATCACATACTATACTTTGATAATGGAAAGCATGAAGTAAGGATTTACATTATTATTATTTACAATTATATGCAGATTTTTACTACCAAAATACTTAGATCATTTTACTCTCTGGCCTTCATCAGATGTATGTAGATCTGGGTTACCTACACAGATTCTAAACTTTAATCTACATGAGTAGACTGTTCTTGTTCTACAACCCATCTCTAGGGATATTTTGTCTAGTTCTTATTTTTAGTATTGATCAGTTATAGCCCTCTCTATTTTCACTGAATCTAAGTACATGTTCCCTGACCAAATTCATGAACCATTGCTTAAATCCACTAGACTATTGTCCCATGAGACAATTTGTGTCTGGAGAACTTGGAGTCTTAAACCTAACCTGCCTGCTGATGTGTGTTGCTGCTGATTGTCATGCTTGACTGCCTTACTGAAGCTTTCTCTTTTCTTACAGCTACTGTGATAATAGCAAAAATGAGAAAAATAGTGATAATGAAAACTCCTCATTCCAGAAATTCAGGCCAAAATTAACAAATTTAAATGCTGTAAATGTATTCATTTATTCAGTTAACACATTTTGCACCACTGTGGTCACTACTCTCCTCTTTCACAAAATAGTTGTTTATAGTGATATTTAAAGAAGAATAGTGCAATGGCTTGTCGATTCTTTTTGTGATGTTGAGGTTACTCTATTCCTCCTCTCAGAAGTTAAAAAGGCAGGACCTACAAGACAGCAGGTGGTTTGAATTCAGAGTTTTCTTTTTTCTAGATTGGTTGAAAACGAAGGATTAGAGGCAAGTCTGTCTTGTTATTTATCCATAGCTGAGGGGAAGATAGATTCATACCTTTCTGCTGTGTAGTAAATAACACTTATTCCAGTGAATGAATGAACTAGTCTAGAAACATAAATAAAAAAATCCAAGTAACTCTAAAAAAACCTTCAGAGTATTTTTTACAGATACCAGGGCAAGTAAAACTAAACCAAAAAAGATTATCACAGGAAAAAATTTGTACATATCATTGTAAAGGAAAAAACAAATAAAGATAACCAAAGAAAATTTGTGAATGTGATAATTAATAATGTGGATGTGAAAATGCAACTAAACACTGGTAATGATATCACAGTAAACAGTAAAGTCATATGGAAAAAAATTGGTAAGCTTATATTAAGAAGAACTTCCAAAGCCACAAGTAGTGTTTCAGATGGAAAATTGTTTTTTATTGGCAAAATGACCTGTAATGTCTCATTCCATAATAAGTGTGTAAAACCCAAGGCTTATGTGCTAAAAAATATTATGAACTTATTTGGTACTGACTGGATAGAATTATTTGAACTGTGTGATTTACCTAAAAATGTTTATTGCAAAAATATAAGTAGACAAGCAACAAATTTAAAAAATAAACAGAGCTAAAAGTAAAAAAAGAATTGAAAAAATGTTTTCCAGATGTTTTGTTTGATCAGTTGGAATAAAATGAAGAACTCTAAGTAGTTCCAAAATCTATTGGAGTCAGTCTTTAAAGTATTTCTTACAGATGTCACAGCAAGCGCCTAAGCAAGTCTTTATACTATAACCACTAGAAATGAGTTATAACACTTTCCCAAGTGTATTAGCACACAAGTAAATAAAATGAACTTGACCAGAATTCAAACTCAACCCTCCTATTCCTCAATCTTAGCCACTATTCATTACTCCACTGTGCCTCCATGTAAATGTATTTAACTGATAAAATCTTTAGCAGTTATTCAAGGATGACTAGATTTTGTGTATTCTTTGGAATATGTGAGACAAATATAATTCAAGAGAAATTCTGGGGAGAATTTTTTTTTACCCATATCATCATTATGTTATATTTGAACAATAACACATTTAGGAATCTATGTAAGCAAAGTACTGGACTTAAGTTTAATAAAAAATTCTTTCAACATGAAATAACCAAGCAAGGGTTGATATGTCATAAAATCTACAGATCTGAATAAAAACAACCAAAAAAACAAAATTTTTTTTCTACAGATATTGTTTGACATGAAACAAGATCCAACACAACTCATATTTCAAAATTTACATTTGCTGTGCTCAACAAGAATTCATAGAGTGCAAAGGTTGTTATTATTTTGAACTGTTCATGCCTAATCTCATAATAAACGCTCATGTTTCAGTACCACTACATCATCGTTTTTTGTCATTGCTGTTCAAGGATATCTGATTTAATTTTGAACTTTAGAGAATGAAAATGTTAAAAAAAACGGACAAAAGCTGCAGATTTCACTATAAGTGGCAGTCAACTTGTATAGTATTATATATATTTTATATAGAGTCAGCACTCTATGTACAATATATATACTATTCTGGTATCTTCAGTTTATAACTTGCATGTTGGGCTGTCCCTTTTACTAACAACCATGTCATCTCAGACCAGACACCATGCATCTTCTTCTAGCCAAATGTTTGGGGGTCAAAAATAAACCTTTGGTTAGATCTTATAAACTAAAACAATGAGAATTTGCAACAGGAAGCAGAGGTGCAAACGAATATGAACTCCACCAAACAATCAGCTTAATGAGTCATGTAATAAAATTCATCATCCAAATTCTGATGAATAGAGAACTCAGTAGAATCAAACTGGAAATAAGACAAAAACAATGCAGTTTCATCAAGGACACTGGAACAAGAAACGCAATATTTATACTTAGAATGTTGTCAGAAAAGGTAATGGAAATGCAGAAGGACGTATACCTGTGTTTTATCAACTGCGCAAAAGCATTTGACAGAGTACAACACAAAGACCTGATAGAGACGCTTGGTAAACTTGACATATTCAGGAAAGACATTGGAGTAATCAAGAACCTGTACTGGCATCAAACAGGAAACTAATTCAGCAGATACACAATGATAGAAAGGGGTGTAAGACAAGGATATGTCTTCTCGCCAGATCTATTTAACCTATACAGTAAGACATTTCTGAGAGCTCAATCATTGGCAACCACTATCTGAACATTATAAGATACGCAGATGATACAGTGCTGATAGCAGACACAGAAAAGAAACTACAAGACCTCTTACAGGAAGTAGTTAAAGAAAGTGGAAAGAAAAAACTACATACAGACTACAAGCAAACAGAATGCATGGTAATCAGATAAAAAAGAGGAGCCAAATATGTCAATTACAAGTTGGGGATACTGAAATCAAACTGGAGCAGAAATTTAAATATTTGGGAAATGTTCTAACAGAAGACGGAAAGTGCCAAATGAAGATCCAAAGACATATTGGAATGGCCAAGAACACATTTCAAAACTTAAGCAGAGTAATGAGAGTCAGGAAGATTTCAGTTGAAAACAAAGAAAAAAGTACCGGACTGTTATGTGATATGTCTTTCAAGATGGCAGTGAATCATGGACAATCTCTTCAAAGATAAATGAGAAACTTACAGAAACCAAAATGGGATTCTACAGAATAATGCTGAGGATACCATAGATGGAATACGTGTGCAACGATGACGTTTTGGAGAGAAAAGACACAATTGAGAAACTGATATTTAACATCAGGAAAAGACTGCTGAAGTTTTTGGGACATATAATAAGGAGGGTCTAGAGAACCTGATGCTCAGGGGATGGATAGAGGGGAAAGAGACAATGGAAACCAATGCATAACTTACTTGATGGACTTCAGCTGATGGATGGTGGAGTTAGGACTGAGTGGGATAACAAGAGAAGGGGTATTAAGAGCAACAAGGAATTGGGGGATGCGGAACGTGATGATCTATGTCCTGATGGGACACAGCACATAGAAGAAAAAGAAGAAGAAGTACCTACTGCTATGGATGAGCAAAGCTAAGCTGAAATCAAGGTGGTGAGTGAAGGGAACAGTCTAATAAGCATCTTCCTTTTCCCAAAGATGTGAGGTGATCTTATAGAGATATTGTTACTTTTCATCTTAGTCTAAAAAAGTAATTGATCTTCATTCAATGACATTTTTTCTGTCCAACCCACTTGCTATAGTACTTGCGAGGACAATTCCACTTAGCTGATAGTCATCAGGGCAAACAGATATCATTTTTGTGAAAGGTCAGCTGTTTTCCATTTAACAAGATATCAGCTGACACTGATATCACTATACATACATGTATAGTAATATCAGAACCTAGATGCCAATCTAGTAGCAGGCTGAAATTCATGTAGTAGAAGAACTATGAAAAAAAGCTTGCCAGAGCAGTTGCTATAAAAAATATTTGAAGAAAAGACAGAGGGAAGCCATACTTTGTCAGTGAGAAAGTGACTGAAGTAGAAATGCCTGATCAGAGTCAATTATATTAGATACTTCTTTGGAGTTTGTCAAGAACTTCTTGATGAATAGCAGGGTCACCAGACCAGATATGGTAGCAGTATTCAAAGCGTAGATGTCACGAGATATCGTGGAGAGAGGAAACACCCCTACTACCCCGGCATCCACTAGCCCCTTTTCCCCTGCCCAGTGTGCTAGGCAAGGGGAGGGAGAGAGATAAGCCGAGATGGTGTGCAAAGACGCAAGTAGACATAGATGAGAGAGAGGGGGTAATAACTGTAAGGTGAGGGGAAATCCAGAGAGTGGCTACTGCCACCATCTCTAAACATCTTGAGAGAGATGAAAGAAGGCAGGGAACAGATACATTTTAACACTGATGTGTGCTGCGACGAGGTTCCCAGAAGCTATTCCATTAAGGACCATGACCACAAGGAAGGTGGTTGATGCGATGATCAATTTCCTCATGAAGGTGGGACTGCCCCAGATTATCCAAACCGATAAGGGATCCAACTTCATGTCAAGACTCTTCAAAAAGGTGACAGATCAGCTAGGAGTGAAACATGTGCAGTCCACAGCCTACCATCCTCAATCTCAAGGGGCACTGGAGAGATTCCATTCCACCCTCAAGAGTATGCTCAGGGCCCATTGTGCAGAGCGGGGGCAAGAGTGGGACCATGGACTGCCCTTTGTGCTGTTCGCGGCGAGAAGTGCTGTACAGGAATCGTTGGGATTCAGCCCCTTTGAGCTAGTATACGGTCGATCAGTAAGAGGACCACTACAAATGGCGAAAGAGCGATGGGTAGAACAAGAGAAGCTACCCAAAACAATTTGTAATTACACAAGATGGACTCTGATGATAAAATTTTTTTTGATATAACACAGTGAATTAACTTGCAGTAAATGTAGTGATTGATTTGATGTAGTCACTCTACTTCAAATTAGTTGAAAATGTGAGGCCACGAAAACACAGTGTGCTGCTCTCCTGGAGTATAGCATTGGCCATGCTGATGGCAGCCAGAAAAGTTTCTCTATGGTGAGAGCAGTTTTGTTTTAGAGGCATTAAAATTTACAGACCATTTCCCGCCCCAGTTAACCATTGATTGGGGTTTATTTTTAAGAGAAGCAGCCAGGTTTACTTTGTCAGCTCTGACACTATATTGGTAAAGAATATTCTCTTCTTTTGCAAAGAGTCCATTTATCAGCCTGGGCACAAGTTGAAATACAATTCTACTTCTGGACTTTAATAATATCTGAGCAATATATGATTTTAACAGAAAATGTATCTCCACAGACAAATTGAACTGATATTCCCTTTTTTCATCAAGAAAACCACTTTCAAGCCAAATGTGCCTTTAACAATTAGGCCACGAGAAGAGATTATGACAAAGGAAGGCTTAATTACCATATTTATGAAATGCACATCCCTATTAGGGACCCTTTTGAAGTCTATATCTGCTCACTTTATTTGCATGCTTGGAGTATAAACAAAGTAATTATTAAGCAATTTATGGATTTTTAAAAAAAAAATCAAATATTGTTTCTTATAACTATTATAATTTATCTTGCCTGTGTTGTTAATATTTGTGATTGGATGCTCTTATGATCTTTTTTGTGCATATATTTTTATCTGGTTCCTGACCAGAGATAACAGATTGTAACTGATGCATTTTCTTTTATTTGGCAAATTTGAGCAATGAGAAACCATAGTTTTAAATGAAAACAGTAATTTACTTAACTTTGTTTTGCAAAAGATCTTTGATTAGAGAAAAGAAATCTAATCAGCTTTTATAAACAAGAACATTAACAGAATGTGCTCATTGAACTGAAAAATGCATTAAGCTTTGCATTCATGGATGGTAATGATAATATTAGCCGTTTCCCTATAAGGAAACATTTGGTATTTACTAAGCAAGCAGCCAGTACTACTTTTGGTTAAAGGTTTTAAAATCTTTCTCTTAAAATAATTTTTCTGGCAAATATATTTAACAAGTTCAGTAGCTCTTATGGCTCTTTTCAGTATTGATGGGAGTTTCCTTCCTAATCTTTTATTTGAAGTACTGTACAATGTCAACATCTTGATTATGTCATTATTTTCTCAACAACTTACATGTGCTGTCCATTTTAGCATAGAGAAAAGCTGTTATTTGCAGTTCTCAAACTATATGGTTTCTGCTATTTGATCAGTCAGTCAAGTGCCATACATGAAACATGCTTGGGTGACCATGTCTTAAAAGAACAATGACTGACTGGGCAGAAGATTTTTTCTGTAGTAAGTTGCCATTACTTTCTGTAGTAGACTTGTTGCCAAGCAAGGCTATAGAACCCAATCTGCTCTGCAATTTGACCCATAGATGAAGAGAGAAGAGACAAATAATATTAATAAATAGTAATTAGAGGGGGGTCAGTTTATTACTTCATAACAATAGAAAACAAATTCCCCATTTTATGCCTGGTAGAAACTTATGTTTCTAACTATTATATTCAGTCAGTCAGTTAAGTGCCATATGGGATACATGTTTGGGTGATTATGTCTCAAAAGAGACATGACTGACTGGGCAGAAGATTTTCCTGCAATAGGTTACCATTACTTTTAGCAATAGACTGATTGCCAACCAAGGCTATAGAACCCAATATGTCCTGCTATTTATCTGTAATTGGCAGAAGAAGTGATGGATTAATACCTTTCTCAGGGGTTTTTGCATTAAGTGAATGCAACAAATTCAACTGGAATTTCTCAGCTTGACCCCTGTAAGGTAAGTAAAGGTGATGGAATCTCAGTTGTCATTCTAAAAGAATGTGCTCCTGAACTCTTATTTTCTCCAAACTCTACAGTTCGCCCTGACACAGCTATGGGCAAACATCAGTCCCCTAAAATACTAGGAAAGCCTAAAATTACATTTCTATAGTAAAATTACCAGCAATACCTTTTTATATATTAAAAAAATTACCAACAACACATATTGATAGTAAAATTAATAACAATACATTTTATCTGTAGTAGAAATCAGACAAATACATTCAAAATATTTAGATTTTGGCATTAAATAACTTATAGCAGTTGATATATGGTTATTTGGTTAGCAGCATATCTTATAATTTCTTAAAATCAAACAAAAAATACATATAAGACTGCTTCTTATAATTATGTCCACACACTTGTATATGCACAAAAGCTGAGTATCATCTATGAAGTATTCAAGTGTGAAAGGAGAATAACATTTTTATTACTTCAAATCTCTCAAAAAAATTAAACTTCAGTATTAAATAACCCATGAGGAATTGATGCATCATTAAACAAACAAATCAATCAATCAAAGTCAGGTAATCTTTGACACGACCCTCGGGCTTCACATGTATTGAAATTCTTATTAGTAAATATGATACATTCAAAATATATCAGATTTCATTTTTGTTTTGTTGAATAACCGTATCTTATCCAAAGGAAATCATTAAAATCTTAATTACACCGAGATTTTCATAAAGTTGCTAGCTCAAAACTTTTGAAATGGAACAAAAAAATTACAAAAACAACAAAGTGACTTGTTATATTTTTCATTTTTCTCTTGATCTCTGAAGAAGCTTTAATAAAAGTGAAACATGTTAGATTGAAATACATTTCCTATTTGTTCTTTCTCTTTATTTTATCATGTTGTTAGATTTGTGTGTATATATATATATATATAAGTGGTTTAAACTATATTCCACAGTTTAATATTTAATTTTTATAAAAAGTTCTTAATACAGAAGTAGAGCATTTATAGATAAATAATTATTATTATTGCTATAATAATAGCATACTGCAACTTAAAACAAGCTGTCCAGTTTCAGTGCTCAATGCACCATCACCAGGTTGTGAAATGTGGCTCAGTTATGGGCTCATATATATATATATATATATATATATATATATTGATAAGGAAATTTAAAATAAAAAGTAAAAATAAAAAATGCTACCATATTAGTTGAATATAGTGGAGTGGGTGGTTATTATAACTTAAAAGAATTGTGGATGTAGACCAATGAATATAGGGACATTACTGTGTAGCAATGTATAGTATTGACAGGAGAAAGTGTCAGTTGTTTCAGTTTAAATAAGGTTGAAACAAAAATATAGGCAATATATTATTTTAGATGCAATGAGATTGAAATTAAAACAAATAATTGTTTTAAAGGGTTTTGTTTATATCAAAAGAAAATTTAATATAAGGAAATAGACGTAAGGCCATAAAGTTAACAATAGTAAATAGCTTAAAATAATTTTCGATAAATTTAAGAGTGTAAATTATCTTATGGTATACATACATTTATATATATATATATATATATATAATCTAAACTTATTTATAAATGGAACTTTGTCTGTGTGTGTGTGTGTGTTCATTACCTATAGACTCCGAAACGGCTGAACCGATTTTCTTGAAAATTTACACAGTTGTACTATAAGCGTCTGTGAGTGTTCTTAGCTAGGTTTTGTGTCAAGGTACCCCCGATAAATATCAAAAATCGATACACAAAAAAATTGGGTTATAGAAAGATTGGTCAGATTTTAATCAAATTTGATACACTCATAGACAAAGACATAAGAAATGATATTCAGAAGTTTCAAGGTTGCAGTT
Organism: Ascarosepion bandense; assembly: GCA_037127315.1. Taxonomy (NCBI): domain Eukaryota; kingdom Metazoa; phylum Mollusca; class Cephalopoda; order Sepiida; family Sepiidae; genus Ascarosepion; species Ascarosepion bandense. The sequence continues at coordinate 2,688,987 of JBBBDQ010000181.1, read as the reverse complement.
CTTACAATAGTATAGAAAATCAATAATATATATATATATATATATATATATATCTTTAATAAAGGCAAAATGTGCCCCAGAACTCTCCTCTGTCCTCTCTAAACTCTATAACCTCTGCCTATCTGCTTCCTGCTTTCCTGCCTGTTGGAAGTCCTCCTGCGTAGTACCTATATTTAAGAATTCTGGCGAACCCTCAGACCCCGCCAATTACCGTCCTATTAGTCTCCTTCCAATCTTTGGCAAAGTTTTCGAAGCCATTATCAACGCCGAGGTGACTCAGCATCTTATGGCCAATGGGATTCTCTCTGACAAACAGTATGGGTTTCGCTTCACCAGGTCTACTGCTGATATGCTAACGGCCATTACCGAATACATATACCAGGCACTTGACAAGAATGGTGAAGCCCGAACCGTTGCCTTGGATATCTCCAAAGCATTCGACAGGGTCTGGCATGCTGGCCTCTTGTGCAAACTGCGGAGCTATGGGATAACTGGACATCTGTTTGACCTCATCCAGTCTTTCCTCTCTAACCGCACATTGAAGGTGGTATTAAATGGGCATGCCTCCTAAAACTACCAGACGAACGCAGGCGTCCCTCAAGGTTCTATCCTAGGCCCCACGCTCTTTCTGATCTACATTAATGATCTCCCCGATACCATTAGATCCCAAGTTGGCATGTATGCCGACGACACAACAATCTACTCCTGCATCGATCAGAAACCAGGTGTGGATGACAAAGTGAACCTCGCTGCCGTACTTGAAAGGGACCTCCAATCCGTAGTGACCTGGGGTAGGAAATGGTTGGTAAATTTCAATGCCTCCAAAACAAAGCTGTTATCAACTAATCACCATAGACAATCGCATCTACCTCCCATTAGCATGGGACAGGCTAGTCTCCCAGAGAGCAAAATACTATGCCTCCTTGGCCTTACACTCTCGGCGGACCTCAAATGGAATGACTATATTGAATCCATTGCCAAATCTGCTGCTATGAAAATGGGCTCCCCGTGCAGGGCCCGGAAATTTTTCCCACCTGAATCTATTCTGCACATATACAAATCTACCATCCGCCCGTGTATTGAATATTGCTGCCATATCTGGTCGGGAGCCCCTGCTGCTCTCCTTGGGCTTCTTGACAAAATACAAAGGAGGATCTGTAATGTGGTTGATACTGACTTGGCAGACCAGCTGCAGCCGCTCTCACACCGGCGTGATGTGGCTTCCCTGTGCCTCTTCTACAAGTACTTTCATGGCTTCTGCTCCGATGAGCTTAGATCACTGGTGCCGCCTAAGCACGAATTTACACGAGATACTAGATTGGCAGCTAGGTCCCACCCTTTTACAGTTAAACAAATAAGATGTAACCGTAAATTCTACTCCAACAGCTTCTTTTCTTGCGCTTCTCACCTGTGGAACTCCCTTCCACAAGTCTGCTTTCCCGACAGTTACAATCTCCAGGTGTTTAAATGTAGGGTCAATAGACACCTCCTATCACACTAACTCCCAACAATTCTCACAACACTCTCATCTACCCAACCCTCATTCTTGGTATCCTTACCCGCCTATCACCCACCCTCTGTCATTTCCTATATTTAATCAGCCTTTCTCCACTCTACATAGCCCCCTGCACAGTAGTGGCAGTGACATGCCTTGCTCGGGGTGAAACGCTTATAAAAAAAAAAAAAGAAAAAAAAGATGTTTGTGTGTGTGTGTCTGTTTATCTGCCTGTATGTCTATTTTGTTCAGCCCTTTTATTTTAGTTTTTGCTTTGGGTTTGGCTCTAAGTAGGTATAATTGTAGTTCTTAGTCTCAGCCATGATACCATTTACTCAGAGGACTTATTTAGCCTTCAAAATTCAGTTTACGATGAAAAAAACTTATTTGATATCGATAACAGGAAATCAAAATTTGACTTATATCCATTCATTTTTCTTTCATTCTATGGTTTTGCTTTAACTGGAAACAACTATTGCTGCTTTTTAGTCTTTCGTGCCAACGTCCAAAGAGTCTGAGCTCCAGGACAATGGATTAGTTTTAAAGCTTTCATTAGACCTGAGCAACGCTGGGTTATACTGCTAGTGTATATATATATATATATACACACACACACAGAGGCTGTTGCAGCAAAATCCTACACTTGACAAAAAGAAAACAAAATAGGCAATAAAAACAAAAGTTGTATATGCAGATACCTGACAGTTTGACAACTAACCTTTTTTCTCTCTACCCATTTTCCAGGATGGAATATGAGTGCAGATCAGTGGTAGTAGATTCTAAAAACCTGTGGAAGTGATGGCATAGTTTGGGTTCAAGAAAACAATGGTCATGAACTTTTGGAGAAAGTGAAAGGAGCCTGAGAAGAAGAATGAGTTTACTGCCAAACGAAAAGCCCACAACATTTGTTCTTTGGCTGTTAGGATCAACGAATTTGTCGTCGCCTTCAAGGAGACAGTCGACAATGATGGAAGCCAGAGCTATGCCAAGATTGCTGCTGACATGGGTGGTCACAAGTTGATAATCTACCAAACGATCAAGAAGAACATTGGTCACTGCTCCTACTGTGAGTCTTACTGCATGCTCATGACAAATGCCTCCGAAGAAGGTCAGCTTTGCTGAATGAACTCAAGCATGGGTCTGCCTGGATGCTGAAGTTCTTCTCTGATGAAAAGAATTTCATCCAGTACCAGATGAGCAATAGGCAGAATGACAGGTGGATCTGCAAAGACACTGAGGATGTTTCCATCGTGAAGCATATGAAGTTTCCTTCCTTCGTCATGGCCCTTGGTGTCATCTTCAGCAAGGAGGACATCATGCCTACATTCTTCTTTAAAAAAGGCCTGAGAGTCACCACTGAGATCTACCAGGAGGTGCTGAGGAGTGTGGTGAAGATCTGGATGAATGAGATCACCACTGAATGCCCCTACATCTTCCAGCAGGACTCTGCTCCCACACACAAGGCCAAGGCGAACGCAGTTGTGGCAGATCAACAATTTTCCTCATCACTGGTTGCCGGACTTGTGGCTGCCCTCCTCACCTGACTTCAACTCTCTTGACTATTTTTTTTGGGGCACAATCAAGGCCAAGACCAACAAGCACACGCACAAAACAGTTGCCGCCGTCATGGAGACAGTCGAGAATGATGGAAGCCAGAGCTACGCCAAGATTGCTGCTGACACTGGATGTTACAAGTCGACAATCCGCCGAATGATCAAGAAGAACATTGGTTACTGCTCCTACCACAAGTCTCACCACATGCACATCACAAAGGCCCCCAAGGAATCAAGGAAGGTCAAAGCAGCAGCTTTGCTGAATGAGCTCAAGCATGGGTCTGCCTGGATGCTGAAGTTCTTCTCTGATTAAAAGAATTTCATCTAGAACCAGGTGAGCAACAGGCAGAACAACAGGTGGATCTGCAAAGACACTGAGAAGATTCCCATTGTGAAGCATATGAAGTTTTCCTCCATCATCATAGTACTTGATGTCATCTCTCTGAAAAGTGTTTGCCTCTATGGACAAGGACATGGGTGTCAGAGCATGTGACTCATTTCACACCTGCCTTGAGATGGTTGTTGGTGCTGGCGGTCATTACATTGAAAAAAAAATTAGTATGTAAATCTAACTGTTGCCAAATAAACTGCTGGGTCACCCTATATATATATATATATATATATATATATATATATATATATATATATATATATATATATATTTCTCGTCACGGGAATATGGATAGTTTACTAGTATGTAAGTGGCATGGTAGATTCTAGATATTAAGGTTAGACATGGTAGAACCAAGCACTTTCCATGGAAATAGTGATAGATCAGTGAGAGACTTGCTAAATCCTGCCTGTGAGAGAGAGCTTGCAGGGTGGAATATTGTGATAATAATTTTAAAAATATATGTGTCTCATGTAAGACAGAAACATTTTCAAAAATGAATATCTTCAGTAATAAAAATAGCAGTTATATAAAACATGCTTAACATTGCCAAAATCCATTTTTCCAGACAGTTTTTATAAAGAACTATGTAGCATAAAACAAACACTTATCAATAATAACTTTGCCAACCATGCCATCAACAAAGAAATATAATAAGCTTTAATGAGATTATAAATATAAACACAAACAATCACCCACTTATAAAGAATAATAAACATTAACTTATTCTACTGTAACCAGATGCATCCTAATAACAAACAAGATGAAAAGGCAAGTAACTTTCTTAACTATGTTATGTGAATAAATGGCTGACCAAGAACAAAGAGGGATGGTAAAGGTGCAAAAGTTATGTAGAGCAACAAAAGACAGGAAGTGTGGAAAGCCATGACTGCCCAGATACTGAAAGAACAGGGCAGATAAAAAATGAAAAAATTAACAGAATGTTTGAACCGAATTGAATCCAAATATTATTATGAACTCAATTAGCCTAAAAATAAAATTACAGGATTATTTATGAATGAATTGCATCAGTTCATTTATTCTGAATCTTTCACATTCCTTGATAATGATTTCAGCAGATGTGACAAAATCTTTGTCTTCTTTTTTGGTCAGATTCCTACACTTCCAACGAGTGTTGAATAAAGAGCTTTAGTTAAAAAATTTTGTCAGAACACTCACTGTTTCTTCAAAAGAAATCTCGCCTGTTTTTTGGTAGTATAAAATTACTGTATTTTACATGTTCTACTGATGCTAACATTCTTTACAAAAGTCTTGTTTTTCTCTCGTTTTCCCTGCCACTGCACTCTTCTCTGAAAATATGTTTGTATCTTTGAAAATACACAGAAAAGGTACGTCTATCATCTGTATTGTATGCAAAATCAGATTGGGTGTTTGCCAATGAAAAGCCATTAAAAATACAATATACCTTAGATTTATCATTTACTCTAAGAAGTTAAAAAAATTCCCCTCTAGATAAAAAATATTGTCTATAAGTTCTCATGCCCTCTGATATTGCATCTTCAAAATCATCAATCAAAATTCTTACAATGGTCACAAATGCACCACATTCTCTTGTAGGTTGACTTGGCATTTGTAACTTAATGCCATTTCTGTACACATTCACCGGCACATCATGAACAACCAAAATACAAGTATCAACACAAGACAAATATTATCAAAATACTCTACAGCACCCAATGCAAGGAAAAACTCAAAATCCTAGACCCTATTATTATACAAAATAACAACTCATTAAATAGAATTGCTTTCACCACAGAAGACAATATCTTGAAGTTCATATAAAATATCTAATATGAGTAATAATAATAATAATATGCATATTATTTCACATGTTCTTTTCCATCTGGTTTTATACACTTTAACCATTACACCTTACATCACTTTGAACTAATTCAAACTTTTAGGTTGGTATAAAATAGCAAGATAGATGAAACAGAGTCTTGACTTGCACAGTGAGAAAATATGGTTCTTGATAATGACTGAGTTTGTTGAAATTACTTGGACAAAAATAACCAAAAATACAGTTTATTCACAATTTCAATTCTGATATACAACACCTTATTTAAAAAATAAAGTAAAAAATTAAACAGGTTGAATTTAACAAAAACCTGTTTGGAGATTATATCTAAAATATCCAAAATACTGACCTTTCTGCAGCAATAGTTTCTACCAAGATGGCTCTGTCAGGCAGAAATTACTGCCTGACAAGGCCATCTTGGTAGAAATCATGGTTGCAGGAAGGCCAGTATTTTGAACATTTTATATCTTAATTTGCTCTACATTTTCATTTCATGAAAATTGTATTGAGTAATCTTTTAATTTACTCATTCTTTTGGTGAATAGAATGTTTTGTTAAAGATTGTGTGTGTATATATATATATATAGTGTTTAATTACAATAAGTTTTAGCATCATGATTGTTGTTTTTCAGTGGTTTAACTGATAAATGTATTTTAGTAAGCAGGGTGTAGATAGAGCATTGATGAGTACAAAGAGTTTGTCTCTTTAACAGAGCAGATTCATGACAACATCAAACAGCCCTGATGAGTGAGAACATTATAACAGTATCTGCAAAGAAATTTCAAAGTTGACACGAATTTGCTTTGTTAGAGAAACTCTTTGTACTTCTCTCTGTCTGTCTGTCTGTCTGTCTCTCTCTCTCTATATATATATATATACACACACACACACACAGTATTGATGATATAAATGATAGGAATAGATCTTACCTCAAAAGTCATGCTTTTCACTTGAAGTGAAGAAGCAATTAAGCTTACATTGACCACATTTGGCACAAACAAACCTGGATTGCCTGGTAAAAGAAAAAGAAATAATGAACATAGTTGAAAAAAGTATACATCTTCCAACAATTTCAGATAAAAAAAAACATTACTTTTTGAATACTTTAAAAAGAACTACTTAAAAAAAAAGTTTAATTTTTCTTTATTTTTTCAATTGTAATTCAGCCTTCAGTTATAAGAAAATATAAAGATTTTGCTACTATTTAAGCTTACAAGTTTACCTGAGATTCTTACATCATTTTTTGATATTTTATTCAAAATATCATATCTGCTACCACCTAGTTACTTGACTTCAGTTACTTTTAGTTTTCCCTGTGCCTTTTCTCTAAATACTCTCATGGTAATTGTTTGGATCAGTTCTTTGTTATGGCATCTAGAATTTATGAATTTCAGTTAAGTACATGATTGGCTGAAAGGTATCATCGATTCCAAGTTAAATTGGCTAGATGTAACCGTAAATTTTATTCTAATAGTTTTTCTTCTTGCTTGTTGAACTCTCTTCCAGTTCCATAATTTCCAGCCAAATTTGATCTTCAAAAAAATTATATTCAATGTCAATGGTTATCTACTGTCTTCCTGCTTACTCTTCTAATGTTCTCACATTTAATTATGTTTTTCTTTTTCTTATTCTTTTACACTCAATAACAAATTGTGTCTTAGTGGCTTTACTGCCTTGCATGGAGTGATATAATTAAAACTCAAAAACAAGTTTATACCCATTTCACACTATTCTCCTATCTTTTGAACAGGATTAGAGGTTTATCCTTTTTTTCTTGTTTATGACTGGATTTATGATTCTTCCTAAAATATTTTTCTTCTATTTTGTTTACGGTCACCTTTGCATCTAGGTGCTATCACCTTGCTTGGCATGGTGCCTTTTACTCTGTAAACCGTTACTTTGAGTGGCTCTTGTGCCTTGTACAGAGTGAACATCACTGTAAAAAAATTACTTAAGCTACTTATATTGAAAGTGGCCTTTAAAAAGGAAGTTGAATTTTGTTCACATTGCTTAGTTTCTAACTATTTGCTCTTCTCACCTTTATCATCAGCAACACAACATAATATTTTCAAAAATTGCTTGTTCTACTGGGGGAGCAAACATGGCTATCATAAATTTATTACTATTTTTGTTTTTTTACTAACTAGAATAACTTCAGTGACTGTTAGTGACACTGCCATTTTTTGTCAGACTATTCGGTGTCACCTCCATTTCATTGTCAATATGATTACAGCAGGATTGCTTGGTTATATCATTCAAACAGAGCATACGATGGATAAATTGTCGTTTAAATTATGTAAAAAGAAAAATAACACAAAATTACACAAAAATATCTTGAAATAGAAAAAGAGTAAATTATTGAATAGAATCACCACTGGCTTCAACCACAGCCTACAGATGACTTTAAAATCTCCTGAAATGCTTTTGGACGCTCTCTTTGTTTAAGTTGGTGAATGCTTCAGTTCATCTTTGATATTACAAGGAGTTTTGTTGGTCTCTCACTCAACTGTGCCCCACACATAATAATCAAGGGGGTTGCAAGATTGTGGCATAAGGTGGCCTGTAAAATTGTCTGATGTCCATGACTGGGTTCTCCTGCTTGTGTGGCATGATGCAGATTCCGTTGCATGTCATCATCTGAACTTACTACAATGCATGGTATCACCTACCAAGGTCATTATCAACAAATCATAGAACATGGGTAAGCACATAATGATTCAACTGTACAGAAGTGGGTGCTTGTTATCAAACAAGCAATGGGTAATGACTAGAGCAGTAGTTATATACAGGGTGCAATGAATAAACTGTCATCCAAATTATGCAAAAATGTAAATAACACTCACATCTCATTTTAACAGATATATTTACCAAAATTGCACAAAAATATCTGAATGCTAAAGAGTAAAATTATTGAATAAAATTGGCATTGTTTTCAACCACTGCCTCTATACGACTTTGGAATCTCCTGTACCTCTTCTTGATGGTCTCCTTGTTTAAGTTGGTGAATGCCGAGATAATCCTTGCCTTCAGTTCGTCTTTGGTGTGAGAAAAAGTTTTGTTGGTCAAATGTAAGGGGTGATGTGATTGCAGAGATTGTCTGACAGCCATGAGTGGGTTCTTTTACTTGTGTAGCATGATGCAGAGTCTTGTTGCCAGGGAAGCACTACCTCCTCAAAGCACTTGATGCAGGCCTCCATACTGAGACCCTCACTAACAAATTCAGGAGTTTTTTTCTCATTAGAACAGTCAGAGTGAGTTTTCTGAGCTCTTGTACTTTTGTTATTACCATCAGACTTCTCCAACTCTTTCTGAATCCTCTGCACTGTCCTCAGATTGATACCCAAGAACTCTGAAATGTTCGTATTGGAGCTTCTGGTGCAAATGCCAAACAGTACTGCATTGTGCTTCTAAAATTCTGGCAGAGTGAATTAATTGTGTCATGGTGCTCTTTTTCTCATAGATGGTACCCAACTACTCTACTTATACTGTGTAGTCAACAAAATAAAAAACAAGCAATGTGTATGCACAAAATTAAAAATATAATATGACAATTTACCCATTGTACCCTGTAATTGTATCACAACTTCTACCAAAACCCTCTATCAACTTGCAGGACATTATTCATCAAAGTCTTGCCACTTGGAAATTTCCTGTCAGGAAATTAACAGAGTCTTTGTCATCTTTATCAAGTTTTGCGTGAGTGTGTGCATACAGGATTGAAGGAAAGGGAATGATCTTGTCAGTAACTGGATAGGAAATCTCCAAGAGGCAAACTTGCATGGGATAATGTCATGATAATAAATATATTAGAGTCAATTTTTATAAGAAAGACATGTGGTGGTAATCCATATTAAGACAAATGAAATTTTATCTGAAATGATATCACACCATACAAATGATATGAAGCATTTCCTTGTGGGGGTAATGTTTAGCAGAGTTTGGTTGATCTTTACTTCTGAGTAGTGAGTTCAATCCTCACTGTTTCATAGAAAAATTTTAATAATTGGTGCTGTTTTTCTTATTTTTCATTCCATTTCATTGTTTAAAAACAAAACATATGCAAATAGCACAACCCTCTCAAGACATATATGGGACCTAAAAAACATATGCATAAGTAACATGAAAAATAACACAACAACAGCTTACACTTGAAAACAAGTAAACTTTGCTTCAACAAGAAAAACAAAATAATCACCTTTCTATTTCATTGGAAATCAGAAAAAAAAAGGTCAGTGGTTATAAATAGAAGTAACCAGAGAACTAAGAACATAGGGCTATTTTATGCATAATATCCTCTTAAACCCATTGCTCCCAGTGGAGCATAGATCATCGACAATGCCTTGCCATCTATGAGGGGTTTGTCAATGCTTCTGTAACTTGTCTTTTTTACAGGTATTACTGTTGGCCTTACACAAACCCTTATACATATACATGCTTGAGTGATCATGTTTCTTTCGATCCATGACTGAATAGACAAAAGATTTTTTCAGAGTAGGTTGCCATTTCTTTCTGCAGTAGAGTGATTGCAACCAAAGCTATAGAACTCAATCTTTTCTTCTATTTAACATATAGCTGGATATACACAATATAAATTGCTATAAATATCCAGTGAAAATCAGGAAGAATATAATTGTCAAAAATTTAAGCAAGAATTATAAACAGACCAGAGATATTCATTTTTAATCAATTCACCTCAATCAAAGCAATAAAGCTACTAAGAAGCAAAGAGCTTATTGAATGTGAAGGAATGAAAAAAGAAAAACACTATTAAAAAGAGAGATCAATAAAATAGGAATTAAGAAGACAGAAGATAATGATTGCCATTTCATTTTGCCTGTAGCGTTTTTCTAATTACTGAGTACATAAAATGTGCCTCATTCCAAAAATATGTTGAAATATTAAAATGTTAAAGGTGTAAAGGAGTAATAAAGTTCAAGACATTAAATATGTCTTTCCATCATTTTCCCTCTTTTCTTTTATCTACTTTTCTTTTCATTTTTCTCCAACATTTCTTAATAACCTTCTACTTTTCTTTCTTTGCAACTTCTTTCCACCTTTCCTTCTCTCCATTCTTCTTCTTTATGTGCCACATCCTTTCAGGATGTAACCAATATGGACCTCCACTAACCCCTATCCCTTTTTGCTCTTAACACTTTTCCTCTTGGTAACTCTCACAAATCCTGCTCCATCATCCCCTTGCTCAAGCTAATCAATTATGTCTCAGATTACTTTCCTCTGTCTCTTTTTACCTCTCTCTGTCCTGTGAATATTGGATTCTTCAAGTACTACTTCCACATGACATATTCCAGAAACTTCAGCTGTCTCTTCCTGATGTTAAGTATAAATTTCCTTTTTGGTTCCATCCTCTTCAAAACCTTGTTGTTGCTCACATGTTTGGTCTATGGTATCCTCAGCATCCTTCTGTAGAATCACATTTCTCTTGCTTTGAGTCTCTCCTTCATCTTCGAGATCATCCAGCATTCACTATCATAGAGAAAGACAGATATCCTATAACAGCCCAGTAATCTTTTCTTTGTTTCCAACTGAAATCTTCCTGTCCCTAATTATTCTGCTTAAGTTTTGAAATATATCCTTAGCCATGCCAATTCAGCTTTGAATCTCAGTGTCACACGTTCTGTCCTCTGTCAGAATAGTTCACAGGTATTTAAATATCTTCACCTGCTTGATTTTAGTGTCCCTGACTTGTAGTTGGCATTTTGTGCTTTTCTTTTTACTGGTGACCATGCATTCAGTTTTCTTGTCGTTTAAGTTTAGACATTTCTTTTCACTTTCTCTTGCTTCCTTCTGTATGAGGTCCTGTATTTTCTTTTATGTGTCTGCTATAAGTTTTGTGTCATCTGCATATTTTACATTGCTAAGATTGTGGTCATCAATTGGCTTTTCCCAATTCTTTTCCAATTAGAATGAACAGATATTGAGTGCCTGTGTAAAACTTTTGACAGAGTGTACAGATACTACATTGAGCTAAGACTAGAAGTACCAGCAAGTGATATTTGGATTCTAGACAGAGAACGATAATAATAACATTGCCAAGCAGGAATGTCAATCCATTCATAAATAGTCCTGTAATTTTATTTTTTTTATGCTAATAAAGTTCATAATAACATTTGGATTCAATTCTGTTCAAACATTCTGGTTAATTTTGTCTGAAATTTTGTCCAACAGTATCTTCTTTTATGCACCCTGCTCTTTCAGAAGCTGGATGGTCATGGCTCTCCACACTTTCTGTTTTTTGTTGTTCTAAGTATCTTTTGCACTTTTACCATCCCTTGTTGTCATTGGTCTACCATTTATTCACATAACAGTTAAGTAGGTTACTTGTTGTTTCGCTTACTTTTCTTGCTTTCAGTATATCCTGTGAGTGTTAAATTGCCCAGGTCTTCTTCCCTTGTTATGGGAATTTGAGGTGATTAAAAATTAAAAATAAATCCCAAAATCTAACCAATAGTAAAATAATTATGAGGAAAATGAGAAAAGAGGCAAAGAATTAAAATTAAATTAAACATATAAAATGATGCTGATTAGGGAATCAAAGAAAGTTAAACCCAAAACAAATTTAGTGAAAAGTCGTTAGGGAAAACCATCAATGAATTTGAAGTACTTTAGACCTCTTGGCCATGTGTTATAATATTATCTGGGCTGGTGTGTAATTTCATGAAGTAGTGTATTTTTATGAAACAGCAAAAATATACAACTTGGCTAGCAAAAGAAAAATAGACATGACTACCAAAAGCGGCTTTGCACAAGGAATAAGAATGATATACCCCAGTGATCATAGTAAAGAGTTTGGTTTGAATTTCCTAGCACCTGAAGAAGGCCAGAGTGTACAATGACTGAAACATTGTACAAATGGCAACCAAGATGAGGACAATAGTCTGAATAATGTAAATAGAATATATTTAATTATTTTCATCTAGTGGGCTGAATATTTGAGAAATCTTATTATAGAAAAATATGTGGTGTCTGGCAGAATTCAAACCCGCATTCACCTAAGAGAAATTGTCATTAGATCTGATGTGCTTTTGACTTCTGAACCATAGTGTGTGTTGATGGTCTTTAGACACATTATTTTCATCTCTCAGCCTGAATATTTAAGTAATCTTATTAGAGATAAATATCCACTCTCTGGAGCTTCTACATGATTGACATCATGGAGATTGTGTTTAAGCATGAAACAGTCTGTCACCACTTGGTGTTGATCTTAATGCCCACTTTAATAATTGCATATACTTTAACTCTGATATTGACCAATTTTAACTTTTAAATATAATATGACTTAAAATTCTATTTTTACCATATATATATATATATATATATATATATATATGTGTGTGTGTGTGTGTGTGTGTGTGTATTTTATTTGTTTGTATAGTATAATGTGTGATAGGATGCGGTTTCCGGTTTTCTCTTTTCCAATCTTTTCACTCTTTTCCTTTATTATTTTATTTTTTTTTTTCAATTGGAGTAGATAGACTAAACTATCGCCCTGGTTCACACTCCACCCACATCTATTGAACAGGTGAAGAGGCTCATCCCTTGTTTCCTGTTTAGGATGCGGTTTCCGGTTTTCTCTTTTCCAATCTTTTCACTCTTTTCCTTTATTATTTTATTTTTTTTTTCAATTGGAGTAGATAGACTAAACTATCGCCCGGTTCACACTCCACCCACATCTATTGAACAGGTGAAGAGGCTCATCCCTTGTTTCCTGTTTAGGATGCGGTTTCCGGTTTTCTCTTTTCCAATCTTTTCACTCTTTTCCTTTATTATTTTATTTTTTTTTTCAATTGGAGTAGATAGACTAAACTATCGCCCTGGTTCACACTCCACCCACATCTATTGAACAGGTGAAGAGGCTCATCCCTTGTTTCCTGTTTAGGATGCGGTTTCCGGTTTTCTCTTTTCCAATCTTTTCACTCTTTTCCTTTATTATTTTATTTTTTTTTTTCAATTGGAGTAGATAGACTAAACTATCGCCCGGTTCACACTCCACCCACATCTATTGAACAGGTGAAGAGGCTCATCCCTTGTTTCCTGTTTAGGATGCGGTTTCCGGTTTTCTCTTTTCCAATCTTTTCACTCTTTTCCTTTATTATTTTATTTTTTTTTTTCAATTGGAGTAGATAGACTAAACTATCGCCCGGTTCACACTCCACCCACATCTATTGAACAGGTGAAGAGGCTCATCCCTTGTTTCCTGTTTAGGATGCGGTTTCCGGTTTTCTCTTTTCCAATCTTTTCACTCTTTTCCTTTATTATTTTATTTTTTTTTTCAATTGGAGTAGATAGACTAAACTATCGCCCGGTTCACACTCCACCCACATCTATTGAACAGGTGAAGAGGCTCATCCCTTGTTTCCTGTTTAGGATGCGGTTTCCGGTTTTCTCTTTTCCAATCTTTTCACTCTTTTCCTTTATTATTTTATTTTTTTTTTTCAATTGGAGTAGATAGACTAAACTATCGCCCTTGGTTCACACTCCACCCACATCTATTGAACAGGTGAAGAGGCTCATCCCTTGTTTACTGTTTAGGATGCGGTTTCCGGTTTTCTCTTTTCCAATCTTTTCACTCTTTTCCTTTATTATTTTATTTTTTTTTTCAATTGGAGTAGATAGACTAAACTATCGCCCTTGGTTCACACTCCACCCACATCTATTGAACAGGTGAAGAGGCTCATCCCTTGTTTCCTGTTTAGGATGCGGTTTCCGGTTTTCTCTTTTCCAATCTTTTCACTCTTTTCCTTTATTATTTTATTTTTTTTTTCAATTGGAGTAGATAGACTAAACTATCGCCCGGTTCACACTCCACCCACATCTATTGAACAGGTGAAGAGGCTCATCCCTTGTTTCCTGTTTAGGATGCGGTTTCCGGTTTTCTCTTTTCCAATCTTTTCACTCTTTTCCTTTATTATTTTATTTTTTTTTCAATTGGAGTAGATAGACTAAACTATCGCCCGGTTCACACTCCACCCACATCTATTGAACAGGTGAAGAGGCTCATCCCTTGTTTCCTGTTTAGGATGCGGTTTTCGGCTTTCTCTTTTCCATTCTTTTTACCCTTACGTAGCCCCCTGCGCATCAGTGGCGTTACTGCCTTGCTCGGGGTGATATGATTAAAAAAAAAAAAAAAAAAAAAAGTTTAAATTGTCAGCATTTTATATTTCTAATTTTGCACATGCATGTTATTTGTTTTTGATCTTGTCAACTGCACAGTATAGTATGGTCAGTTGGGCACCATTTGTGAGAAAATGAGCTCCATAACACAATTCTCACAACCAGAAATTTGGAAATAGCATTATGTACTGCTTGTCATTTGCACTGGAAACTCCAACATCAACATTTCAGAATGCTTGTGTGTCCCTTTAAGGACAGTGCAGAGGATTTGGAAAGAGTTGGATAAATTTAATGGCAATTACGAAGGTAGAGCAGCTCAGAAAACTCACTCTCATCATTCCAATAATAAAAGAACCCTTGAATTTATTATTTAGAATCTCAGATTCAACCCAGAGGCATACCTCAACTCAATTCAAGAGGTAGTGTTGCCTAGAGGTAAAAAAAAGTGGCTGCTGGATATAGGGTCTATGTCTGGCAACAGGACTCTGTATAATGTTGCACAAGCAGGAGAACCCAGTCATGGCTGTCTTATAATTTCTGTGACTGCATCACCCCTTACATCTGGCTACCTAACGCCCCAGACTGCGATCCCCTTGATCAATATGTGTGGGGTACAGTTGAGTGAGAGACCAACAAAACTCCTTGTAACACCAAAGATGAACTGAAGGCAAGAATTATGACAGCATTCACCAACTTAAACAAGTAGACTGTCCAGAAGAGTTGCAGAAGTTTCCAAAATAGTCTGGAAGCAGTGGTTGAACCTAATGGCAATTTTATTCAATAAAAGTACTCTTTAGTATTTCAAGATACTTTTGTGTTATTTTGGTAAATATATCTGCTAAAATGAGATGTCAGTGTTATTTTCATTTTTTCATTAAAAACGACAATTTATCTATCGCACCTGTGTGTGTGGGTGTTCACAAAATTGGGGAGAATAAGTATTTGGATGCTAGCAAAATATTTAGTCACTGCACTTATGATATTTACATTAACTTTAAATTTACATGCATTTTGATAAATTATTTCTAAGAAAAGTTCTTTTTATGAACTATTGTAGAATATTTAAAAAAAAATCACACTTAGCATTTTTTTAAAAGTAATACATCTTCATCTGACGAAATAAAACAGATACTTTTTATCATTCATGTTAAAAATGAAAAAGTCTCAATCATTTCTTGACACTTGTTACTGAGAATTTTAGACTGCATAAATAAAGTAACATTATTTGGAATAAATTTGCTATTTCAAAAAATAGAAGACATCATTTTTCATTTATAATATTTCATCAATGAGAAAAGAAATAATTCAATGATGAGTCAACTAATCACTTTTTATGAAAAGTATATGTCAACATTCAAAAGAATAAAGTGAAACTTAAAAAATATATATTTTTTCCAACTTAAAATAAAAACTTTAAAATCCTTTAGAAATCTGAATAGTATTTTTATAAATCTAACAAAATTCTAGACATAAAAAATATATTAGATAAATATTTTACAAGTGTCTATTTCTATATCTCCTCCATCCTGCCCACTGTATACACTGTTTCAGGGGATTTGACACAAAGTGGGTGCGTCTTTATATATATATTTTATCATTTATTTATCACACCAGCATTCTATATAATTAGGTTTCCAAAGGCTAGCTTGTTGAACCAATGTAATAAAATCACTAGTTTTTGCCACCAAAGAATTTTCCATACTCTTAAATATATCTTAAATTATCTCAATATATTTACTATAATAAATTATTTTAACATGAAATAACCCATAGAAGTTAATCAAAACAAAAAACCTAAAAAAACTAAAGAAAAAATGCAAATCAACTTTAGGAAAGGTGAGATTTCTCCAGTGATGACTTCATTTGATAACACCATGGTTGCTGATGAGGGGATAATTTTCAAATTTCAGGTGGGTCAAAAATTTTTTTTTTAAATTATATTTAATACTTTTTAGTAAAATCTGAGAGATTCATGAAAAGTCCATCATGAAGTCTGTGTGGGTGTGTGGTGGGTCGTTGGATCGAAGAAACAAAACTCTTTAGTCTCCTGCCAAATCCAGCAGGCTTGTTAGCACTCTGTGTGTTGTGACAAAGAAGAAAAAAAAGAAAATAAAGAATATAACGTGCTTCAAGAGTTTAATGACGTCATATTCCCCTATTAAACACTATTTTTTTTATTATTTAGCTCTGCTTTTTCATTTTTTTGCTTCATTATTTTGATTAATTTGGTCTTTGAATCATGCAATACAATCTTTCGGTTATTTTTTGCAGTTCTTTTTTTCCATTCTTTTTATTTTGCTTTTAAATTCTACAGAAACAGAAGAATTGCAGACATGAGATACAGAATAGTAGAGTGTATTGGGAAATGGTTAATTTTCTGAGTTTCCAGATGGCAGGAGTGACAGTACAAAGAGGTCAGGAAGATATAAATTTTACTGAATGTCATAAGAAATTAAGTGAATCGTTGAAAGATCGTTCTTGACACTGAGACTGAAAACATTAAGGAAAAATTGAAAAAAATCAAGAAGGTACCACTAAATAACCAAAGTGACAGGTGGTTATTTTTATGATAAACATTAAAATGAGAAAAAAAAAGTATATTCTACTAAAGAAGAAAAACGTTCTTCTGATAATCATTGTCTTTCAGTTCATTTGCAGCAATTTCCTTGTCTTTTAGTCTGAATTTTTCAGATGATGAATTATCATTATTATTATTTTACACTGATTTGTTTGGACTAGTGTCCATATCTAGGTTGTTACTTTCACTGTGTTTTGTATGCTGTACACTCTGACATTCAAGAGTTTGTCATATTTGGTAACATTCAAGGAATTTTGAACTTAACCCTTTATTCAATTCATAGGGTAGAACATTTGCATGCTTGAATTTCATCTATTCTCTATTCAGGAAATCATACTATGTCTGTTGTAGACACAAAATGAGTCCTAATTTTCACAGGGTACGTGTTCATCCAAAGTACTGTTTTTACAAAAATCTCCAGTACTCCAAATTTTAAGTTTTCAGCGGTGCACTTAGCAAAATCGCCCCCACCCCCAAGTAGCTTCCTTCCCACTTTTATCTTTCCCAACTCACCCCTCCCCATCTTGAGAGAAATAACAAGACTTTGATATTACAAAAGAAATGGCTGCCAGACAAACAAATTTTCCTTTTTCACAAGTTTGTTGACAGCTAAGTATGCTTATTTCTTTCAGTAAGCCACCCAAACTCATTTTAATAACAGCTTCAATTTTGTTAAACATTCACTATACTCTCCATGATTCTTGATCACAACACAGGCATAGTCATGGTGGCAATCTCTGGCATGTACTTTTTTGCTGGAGTGGTCATGGAGTTTCAGCTTCATCATACTGCTTCTGCTCTATTTGCCGGTCTGGCAATATGATAAATCCCATGTCACTCAATGATTCATCATCATCTGCTTCATTAGTCAGGATAATGTTTGTCCAAGGTTGTAGATATTTGACATGGCATAGAACCCTGTTGACCACAACAGATGGTGGGCTGATGATTTCTGTCATGTGCCTCTCTTGAAACTTAGAAATACATCAGTAATGGGGTGTTTTGACCCACACATATGATATTTATTTTGTGCCGGGGCTAGTGAGGGTAGTACTGGGTCAACTCCTCTTATCCTGACCTCATATGTGTAGATCCCATTGGCAGGTGCAGTCAACGGTGATGCATCATCTTTAGGAGCCATGTTATACCAATACACGGCTTCCTGAATGGAACACATCATCCTGGTTGCAATCCGCTTACCACTGGTGGCATTGCTCAGTGATGCCGTTGTCTGTTGGCACAGCAAAACCGCTGATGAACTTCTCAGCAGGCTGCTAACTCCCTGAACTTGCTGCTAGAAAATGCAGTGTCATTGATTGTCAATAGTTCCCGTGATGGGCCACGTTAAAAAAAATATTGATTCAAGTTGCCAAATAATACTCCAAGAGTCCTGCTGTGACAATGACTGTCAGACAGAAAAACGTGTTGGGCAACAATCGATTACTGTTAGGAAGTAGTTGTTGTTGTAGTGGGTTATGTCCATTCCAAATCTTTGCCAATTGTCTTTGATTGCCAATTCTCCGTTGATCTAGTGAACTGGGCTTGGGTTAACCGTCTGACAATCTTCACATGTCTGATTGGTAGACCTCACAACATCCTTGGTAATTGATAGGCAGACCCGCAGGGTGAAATACATTGTACATTGGATATCAAGTGTCCACTACATTTATGCAGTTAAAAAATCTGGCTGCTTGCCATTGACCACCGTAGCACAGGCAAGAAGTACAGGTTTGGCTGCACTCTTCATCATCTTGAGACATCTTTGAGGTACCTGGGTTATAGGGTCTGCCAGGTTTTGGTTTGATGGGATGGCATCCCATTCTCCATTTCCCAGATGCTTCAACACAGTGTGGCCCACTTTATAGCACTTGTGACATTGTATGTTTGGTTTTCCATGCTGTTCAGGTCTTTTAAGAAGACAGTGCCTAGCAAAATGATTGGGCCTGGAACAGTTAAAACAGTACAGTGAGCCCTCGGCAGGCTTGAGTTTTACTGTGGCTGGTTAGTTAGCTGTGGCAGCAACCTTTTCATTATTAATGATGGCTCGTGCTCAATCCAGCATATGTTCTGCATATATAGTCAACATCAGTGGATGCCTGTAAAAGCTCTTCTGTGTGAGCAGGCAGTCTGGCTATAAAGGCATACATCATTGCCCTGTCCTTTATCAGACAGTTTGATATGAGATCAACTCTTTCTAGCCAGTCCACAATTGAAATGGAACTAGTATATTCAGGTATTAGCTTGTGGTCAAATTTTCTTTCTGCCATAATGCAAAGATGGAGCTCAATTTTCACAGGGTATGTGTTCATTTAAAACACTGTTTCTGCAAACATTTTCAGTACTCCCAACGTTCAGTTTTCAACAGTGCACTGAACAAAATCCCTCACATTTAGTTTTTTTCCTCTTTTATCTTTGTCAACTCATACCCCAGCCTTCAAAATAATGAGACTTTGATATTACAAAAGAAATGGCTGCCTTTTTCACATCAGTTCGTCGACGGGTAAGTATGCTCATTTCTTTCAGTAAGCCACCCAAATTCATTTATAATGGTGTTTTCTTAGTTTGATTTTGTTACACATTCACTACAATGTCACAATTCAATCTACAGGTCATTGATTTAATAATAAAATTGATATTATTAAACTGTTGTGAGTAAAATTTCCATTTTTTTATCAATTCACCCCAAGCAAGGCAAAATTGCCATTAATATGGACTATTGGGTGTGAAAGAGAATGAGAAAACTTTAGAGGGAACTAGAAACCAAATCCTAAACAGGAAACAAGAGATAAACTTCTACTCTTGTTCAAAAGAACAGGGAAAAGAGTAAACAGTAAACAGGGCAATAGGCACACCTATCTACTCTTATTGAGGAAAAAAAGTAAATAAATATTATGTCAAAGTTTAGGTTGGAATTTTAGAAGTATAGAATTGAAGTAAACTTTTGAAAACCCAATCATAAACAGTAAGTAAGGAATAAACTGCTTCTTTTGTTCAAGAGACTGGGGAGGAATGTTATATAATAAATAAATCATGTGAATTTCGGTTCATAATATTTGTTTTTATTAGAAATATTTAAGTAACTTATTCGATAGCATCATGGTTTTAATATGCACTGTTAGGGTTGTTCATCATATTTCAAAAATGTATATAGTGGTATGCAGATGTGCATTGTGGTGCAGTGGATATCGGCTTGGAACGAGAAATCGGAGAGCTTAGTTTGAATTCCAGTTGAATTCATTGCATTCACTTATGCGCAAATACCCTTAGGAAAGCTATTAATCTGTCTCTTCCTTCCAGTTATGGGTTAAATAACAGGACAGATTGGGTTCTATAGCCTTGGCTGGCAACCAGTTTACCACAGAAAGCAATGGCAACTTACTGCGGGATAATCTTCTGCCCAGTCAGTCATGTCTCTTTCGAGACATGATCGACCAAGTGTGTTTCATGTATGGCACTTAACTGACTGATATAGTGGGACAATTATTGATATTTGCTTCTAATATATAAATTTGGCTATGGATTTCAAGAAGGATGTAACCTCAGAAGAGAAACAAAATATTGTAAAATAAATGGAGATGAGATCCCAATGGTGGAAATAGGGAAAAAGATCGACAGAGATCAGAGAACATTCTAAAATGAAATTGAAGACATTGAAAAAAAGAACAGGAAAGGAACCTGCTTTTCAGAATTTGATGAAAAAATATCTGAGAAAAGTTAAAAACATAATGAAAAAGTTGACTAAACACTCATTCCCACTATGTTAATTTTAAACACTAGCCAGATGTGATTGCTCTGAATGCCCAAAATATGACTAAAAATCTGTCTGCTGCGCAAATGCTTGGAACATATCTTCCTTTTAGTCACACACTTAAAAAGAAAGCAATATGATTCAGAATTTCCACCCAATAGCACCCATTCTCGCTTAAAGAAACGAAATGAAAACTGAAGCTGATTGGAAGCTCAAAAAAGACATAAAAGCCCATTAAATGGACTGTTGGATGGCATCTTGATCTGAGGTCACACACTCGTCAAAAGGTAACCAATCATCTGCAAAGATATCAGACTCCACCATTTTGCTAACACAGTCACCCTAGTAAGTCATAACTTATCTTCTCTCTTACCAGATGACTTTACAACTCCACATTTTTTCAATATGGGTGACATCTACCCTAATTTGTCATTTATTGTATTTATATCGATACAATTGTTTTCACTTTAAATTTTCGTTGTTTCTTCTTCCTTCTCCCAACATATACTTAGTAAATTGAAAACACACATTCATATCATAACAATCAGGAAGAAAGTCTTAGACAAAGCTGGTGTTGCAAATGTATACAGATTATTAAAAACATTGACAGGACGACAACAAATAATTTGGAAATTAAAATCACAAAGAGAAATGTTTAAGTGAGAGAAAGAATTAAATGAAAACTGCTTTCTCGACAGTACTTTTTAGTGACGAATGTCAAGCTAGATTGCATAGAAGTATAGAGCGAACTAATATTTTTTTATGTTATCATTTCACCCCAAGCAAGGCAGAAATGCCACTAGTGCATGGCGGGGTGGTACAATGAGAGAGAAAAATGGTACATGGGATGTCAAAGAAAAGATAAAAAGTGGATGGGAATTAAGATAAAAGATGACAATTGATGTTGCATTTAAACTTTTGGAGATTGTAGTTATCAGGGAAGCAAGCAAATGAAAGGGACTTCCACAAACAAGAAGTGCAAGAAAAGAAACTGTTAGAGTAGAAGAGACAGTTAAGTTTAACTATTTCTATAATAAAAGGGTAGGACCTTGATGCCAATCTAGTAACATGAGTAAATACACAGTGAACAAACCTTTCTAGCAGTAGATGCAGCTATAGATTTGAAGTAGTCATTCTATTTGAGGTCATTTGAGAGTGTGAGGCCAAGGAGACACAGTGTGTTGCTCTCTAAGTAGGACTAGCACCATCCATTCTAATGTTAGGCTGGAATGATTTTCTATGGTGATTAAAGTTCATAAAAATACTTAAACAACACAACTTAGAAGGCTACAGGGATGGTAGAGAGAGTAATGTTTGTAAGCTAATATATATATATATCAGCATGCAGTGTGGATATAGAAGAATCCAAAGGAGTATCCTGTACATAGAGTGGTAGGATAGCTCTCTAAGAGACCCCTAAACATATATGCATATACATACATATAGAGCAAATATAAGAAAAATTAAGACAGACACATTATTTCATGGTGAATTGAAAGTATAGGCCTATTTCAGGCTCCTTTGTTAAAGACGGAAGCTGATGATGGTTCGCCTGAAATAGGCCTATACATCCAATTCACCATGAAATAATGTGTCTGTCTTATTTATGAAATGTAATGCAAAAAGTATGAAATGGAATTAACAGACATATTTTTAACTTGTTTGAACATTATTTTTGATGGTACTAGTATTTAAGTAGATAATTTGTTTTTTATAATTAAACAGTATATATATATATACCAGACAAAATATTAAAAAATTTTGTTAGGAAAACATGCATCTTCTAGCAGGATTCAAATCTGTCACCTCAAGACATGGGGAAGACAAAATTGATCTGACATGTCTTAATCACTTGACTATGAAAGAATTTGCATTTAGACAAAGCTGAAATATGTATTTATAAGGCTTAATAATCAATGTTCACAACAGAGGCATAAATAAAAGAATCTTTGAATGTGCAACATTTTGAAACTTGAAGTAGATAGAAAACCAAGCCTGGTGCCGCTCCTGTCAGATAAGAACAATTGAGGCTACAATTCACTAAGGATTAAAAAATTTTGACAATGAAAAACTGGAAAAATTAATTTGTATATGTTGGCAAACCCAACAATATCCATTGCAGCTTGTTTCTGCACTTAGTGGGCATGATTTTACCTTGTAGATCAACCCTTTGAGGCATCCAGCTCTTTTGACATTCTGACGTCACTGAATACAAAGTTTACTTTGGAATCTCAGTATATATTAGAGTCAGCACAGGTCAATATTTTGATGAGTCATCATTTCTGTTGCAAAATTCAGATGGCAGGGCTAGAATGTGACATAAACATGAAATGGTATGGATCTATCCTACCTGATAATAATGGTTCAGGGTGGTGGTGGTGTAATGGTATGGGCAATATTTTCTTGGATATTCATTGGGATTCTTAATACCAATAAAAGATTGTTTAAATACTGCAGCCTATATAGGTACTGTGGTAGACAAAGTGCCTTAATTTATTATCCTCTAGTGGTCACTCCTAACAGGACAACTCATTGTATAACAAATAAAAAATAGTGGCAGTTTGGTTTTTGTGTTGAAATGGCCTCTACAATTATAGAATCTCAATCCAAGAGAGTATCTTTAGGAGGTGGTGGAAAAGGAGATTGAAATCCTAGATGTGCAGATAACTAATCTAGGAGAATTGTGGGATGCTATAACAAAGAGTACCAAAACATGGTCAGATCTTCTTCTTCTATGTGCCCTGTCCCTTCAGGACGTAGGCGATCATGGTTCTCCACGTCTCCCTATCCCTTCTGGCTCTTAGTATGTTTGAGCCTGTTGCTCCTGGCAACCCCCCGTTCCGTCATCCACCTGATCAGGCCCTGCAAATATGTTATCCGCTGCCTTCCTCTGTCTCTCCTTCCTTCTATCTGTCCAGTCAGTATCAGGTTCTTCAGGCTCTCCTTCCTCATTGCATGTCCCAGGAACTTCAGTTGTCTCTTCCTGATGCTCAGCATCAATTTCCTTTTTGTTGCCATTCTTTCCAACATCTCCTCGTTGCTTGCATGCTCAGTCCACGATATCCGTAGCATCCTTCTGTAGAACCACATTTTGGCTGCTTCCAGTTTTGTCCTCATTTTCGATGATATTGTCCAGCATTCACTGTCGTATTGAAGAACTGACATCACGTAGCAGTCTAGCACTCTTTTCTTCGTTTCTATTGAGATTTTCCTGTGTGTTAGTATTTTGCTCATCTTCTGGAACGCGTCCTTTGCCATGCCAATTCGCCTTCGGATCTCCGTGTCACACTTTCCATGCACTCAGTTTTCTTAAAGTGTATTTGTAGTCTCTTCTTGTCACTCTCCACTGCTACTTTCTGTATGAGGTCTTGTAGTTTCCTTTCCGTGTCCGCAATCAGCACTGTATCGTCCGCATACCTTATGTTGTTCAGGTTGTGGCCTCCAATAACAAATCCTGGTGTGTCATCTAGGGTCCTCAAAATATTCTCGCTGCATAGGTTGAACAAATCTGGTGAAAAGACACATCCTTGTCTTCCGCCTTTTTCTATCTTTGTGTATCTACTGAGGTCATTACCTGTCCGTATGCAGGCCGTTTGCTGCCAGTAGAGATTCTTGATTATTCTTATGTCTTTCCCGAAAATGTCGAGGCTGCCTAGCATCTCCATCAATTCTTTGTGTCGTATTTTGTCGAATGCTTTCGCGTAGTCAATGAAGCATAGGTACAAGTCTTTCTTCATTTGTAATGCCCTTTCAGAGAGCATCCTAATCATGAATATGGTGTTTCTTGTTCCAGTGTCTTTGACGAACCCGCACTGTTCTCACCCTATCTCTGGCCTGATTCTGCTTCTCGCTCTATTCATCAGGATTCTACAAGAACTGTAGCAGTTCCAAAGGCAAAAGCATGTCCAACCCAGTAGTTGAACAATATACTAACAGTGAGTATACATGAAGTATATAATTTATGCAAGGAAATACCAAAGTCCTGGACTGAATTTAATATCCATCTGAAATGTTTGATCAGAAAGGAGTTGATTTGTGGTGACCCCAATATATACTGAGCTCACCGTAAGAGATTCCAGAGTAAACTTTGCATTCAGTGTGACATCAGAATGTCAAAAGAGCTGCCTCAGAGGATTGACCTACAAGGTAACCTTATAGCCACTAAGTGCAGAAACAAGCTGCAATGGATATTGGTAGGTTTGCTAACATATACAAAAATTGAACCTAGCTGAATTTTGGATGTACACACAAGAAAACTGGATAACAGGAAGTTATATAATTAGCTAACTGAAAAGTAGCATGGAAAGTTCTCTGACATCCTTGTCAGAAGATATAGTGTTTAAAGAAAGTGTCCCCAAACGACATACCTTTGAAAAGAAATAATACAGTTATTAATAAGAATAGTCAAAATTAATGCCTGCAAGATTTCACAGCTTTAGCATCACTCCTTAGTAATCAGCCTCTGAACTTTTCAACCTGCCCTTGTACTATTGTATTAATTTTATCACCTATCAAAGTAATATAGATATGTGTTCCTAAATACCTAAATATAAAATGTATCTTTGCCAGATGATAAGGTGTATTTACAAGCAGATAACATCTAACATCTTACATGTTATGCAAAACAGCAGAAGGTCGTTCAGTATGTCTTCAAACATTGTAATTACAGGATGTGTGGGTTTTGCAAGTGTGTTTATGTCATTAGGCAGATAATGAACATTGCATGTGACAACACTGAGTCAGATCAGCATTATACGTTGATAAAAATTTACCTATTCAGCAGAACAGCATCAATGTGAAGCTACAGTGTATTGGGATGAGCAATACAGATTTTGTGATGCTGTACAAAGCCAAGTGTCAGTCAGTTAAATGCCATATGTGATGTATGCCGCTTGGGCAATCATGTCTCAAAAGAGACATAACTGACTGGGCAAAATATGTTTGCAATAGGTTGCTATTATTTTCAGTGGTAGACTGGTTGCCAACCAAGGCTAAAGAACCTAATCTGTTCTGCTATCCAGCCCATAGCGGGGATGAGAAGCAATGAATTAATACCTTTCCCAAGGGTATTTGCACATAAGTGAATGCAATGAATTCAACTGGAATTCAAACTTGGCTCTTTGATTTCTATTTCCAAACTAATACCCACTGCATCATAACACACAAGCCAAGTGTATCAGAAGAAAAAGGTCTGTTTATTTTAAAAAATAAATAATTCTATTCAATTAATGTTGCATAACAAAGAGCAAAAGCCAAACAGGATTAATGCAACAAGAAACTTTAATTTTAGTCGTGATAATAAATAACAGAGACATTTGAGATGCTATGATAAAAAAAAAATCAACAAAAGAGAAGGAAATGAGTTCAAGTAAAACAATACAATGAGAAGAAATTTAATTATTCTAAAAATAAAGACGCGCAGTTTCATTTGTGGTCAACAATTAAAGTAGCAGTTAGAATCAGTGACTAAAATTACTTCAAATAATTTTAGTTACGAGCAGTAAAAAAGAGTGATAACATGGAAATATGAAGTGAGGGGATCAGGTAGAAATAGAATATAAAATAAGAGGGAAGCATGCTTAATTTAGAAAGTTATTATTTTAAGGCTGTCTGAGCGTTTTTGCACAACTTTATGGGGAAAAGTTTATGAAACTTGTATCGGAAATTACTTCAACATTTTGGAAAGTTTAATTTCACTTTTCTTTTACTACAGATCAGAATAGCTTTCAATATTTTTTCCACTATTTTTAGTCGTAAAAAATATTATGAGAGACTGACATAATTAAGGGAAGGTTATTTACAGGTTTCTTCCCGTTAAAAAAGGTTATATATGTATATGAATAACGACAAAAGGAAAATTTATCTTAGCTGGAATGTTTTTTTTTTTCCTCTGAGGGACCTTTCAGGGCAAATGTCAGGATTTAATTTTGTTGCAAGTATTTACATACAAGAGTAAAAATGTTATTGCTTTTACAAAATTTTTAAATTTAAGAATGCTCATAAATATTCATCACTTTAACCAAAAATCTAGGCAAGCTATGGAGGATGCCAAGTGACACAATTCAGTGTTTAATAAACAATAGTTAGTAACTGATGTTCTTGAAATTAAAAAAAAATTATATTATATATATAAATATCTCCAAGTGTAAGGTTTAAATTAATGTCTAAGGAATCACAAATATTCAATATTAACTTGACAATCTATGATAGATTAAATATTTTATTTTATGTATATTATACATTTTTATTTTAAGGTGAAATTAATAGTCAGTTAGTAATACTGATTTCTATTCTAATCAAACATTAACATTAATGAATCAATAAATTGTTTTTAGGGTATGTTGTCAAGTTTTTCAAATTACCATTTACTTGTATTTTGATTGGTCATTACAGACTATGTAACAATATCTCCTCTATTTGGTTAGTTTTTAACTTTTTAAAATTCACAATTGATACCATCACTTAACAAGACGCAAGAAGTGTTGGAACAAAATAGCTACTTTGTTGTTATGTTGAAACATACTCATGTTATATATATATATATATATATATATATATATATATATATGTAAACATGTTACGGAAATTAACGAATTTTAACGAAATTTGGTTATAAGCAACCGACAATTTGTAATTAATTATTTTGAACATTATTTTTACCGATACTCATATTTAAGTAGATATTTTGTTTTTAATTAAACAGTATTTTTATATTTATATCTATCGGCCTCATTATTTACGATAAATTTTTATTACGAAAATGTGTGCTATCCAGCAGGATTCATGGTCGAGTGGTCAAGATGGTACCAGATCAAATGGTATGCTTCCCTTATGTAATATGGGTCGCAGGTTCGAATCCTGCTGGATAGCACACATTTTCGTAATAAAAATTTATCGTAAATAATCAGGCCGGTAGATAGAAATATAAAAATACTGTTTAATTAAAAACAGAATATCTACTTAAATACGAGTATCGGTAAAAATAATGTTCAAAATAATTAATTACAAATAATAATATATATATATATATATATATATATATTATAAGAAAGTGAAAGAACAGGTAGATTAAAACTCTCTGTTCATGCATTTACTTTTATAACGAGTGCTCAATACAAAGTAGAGCTTAATATTGTAATTTTGTTATGACAATGGTTTATAAAAACAGTGAAAACATTGTAATAACAAAGTTACAATATATATATATATATATATATATATATTAGTCATCCACATACAAGCCTGTTTGCCTGTTTTGCTGTATCACAGCTCATCAGGGTGGTTAGACATCCACTTGCTTCCAGCCAAGATCAAAACTTGACTGATTTGATGTCACTTGGAGTGCCTACTCCCTAAGCTATCAGTGCATGTCTGAGAGAGAAAGGAATTTTAGTGTATTATATATATGTCGTGTATACGCATGCTAGCTATCAGGAGAACTCAATTCATGGCTAAAGAGTAATTAGTAAATCACAGAAGTGGTAACTGTTTTTAAAATTTTCCTCTCTAGAGAGTTCAACTGTAATAAAAGCATAATGTATTAGTCATCCACATACAAGCATGTTTTGCTGTATCACAGCTCATCAGTGTGGCTAGCCATCCACTTGCTTCCAGCTAGGATCAAAATTTTATATATATATATATATATATATATATATATATATATATGTTTTATATAGAGTTTTGTTATGTGGCTCATTAAACTGACTGTTCAGTGGAGTTCACATTCCTTTGTTCCTGACTTCATGAGTAGTGCTAGGAAAACTGATCTGCTTAGGTGCTCCAGGATATCGCCACTGTTGTAGATTTCGTTTATTATTTCTGTGATCCTGTCTATGCCAAAGCCATTTAAGGACGTCAGCATCTCTATTATAATACGCTCAGGCCCTGCTGCTTTGTTCCTATTCAATTTGGCCAGTGCCGTTTCCACTTTGGTCTTTAATATTTCTGGTCTTTTGTATTTCTGTGTATTGCTGGTTGCTCTCTCGTCAAGAAAGAGATCTTCAATATACTTATCCCATCATTGAAGTATTTTTTTTCTTTTTCAAGTATGAGCGTTTTGTCCTTTGCTTTTATACATTTTGCTGCTGAGCATCTTTTTTGTCGTCAGTTCCTTCATTTTTTATGCATATCTCCTTCATTTGTCATGCTCAGTATCTCTATTTCTGCACATTTGTTGTTGAGCCATATTTCCTTAGCCTGTCTGCATATATAAAATGATATATAGATTTTTATATGCTAAGAACAATTTTAGGCAAATGTAATACAAAATGGTAAAAATCTTTTGCATAACATGTTTTATTCTTTGGGACATTATTTAATGAAAGTGATGGTTACAGTCATGCAACTGCACATGTTTATACAGGAGAGAGGATGCTGAAAGTTTAAATTCTTCTTCTTCTATGTGCCGTATTCCTTCAAGATGTAGGCAGTCATGGCCCTCCACATCTCCCTATTCCTTGTCATTCTTAATACCCCTTCTCCTGTTATTTTACTCAATCTCCGCTCTACCATCTATTAGTTTAAAACCATTAAGTATGTTGTGCTTGGCTTTCCCTCATCTCTCTTCCCCTTTATCCATCCTGTGAGCATCAGGTTCTCCAAGCCCTTCTTCCTGATTCTTCTTCTATGTGCCCTGTCCCTTCAGGCGATCATGGCTTTCCATGTCTCCCTATCCCTGGTGGCTATGAGCACGCCTGCTCCTGTTACACTGTGCAATCCTCATTCTGTCATCCACCTGATTAGGTCCTTCAAATATGTTATCCATTGCTTTCCCCTGTCTCTTTTTACCACTATCTGGCCTGTTAGTATCAGATTCTCCAAGCCCTTCTTCCTCATTGCATGTCCCAAGAACTTCAGTTGTCTCTTCCTGATGCTCAGTATTAATTTCCTTGTTGTTTCCATCATTTCTAAGACCTCATCATTGCTTACATGCTCGGTCCATGATATCCGCAGCATCCTTCTGTAGAACCACATTTCAGTTGCTTCAAGCTTTTCCTTCATTTTTGATGGTATTGTCCAGCATTCACTGCCATATTGAAGAACTGACAACACATAGCAATCCAGTACTCTCTTCCTTGTTTCTAGCGAAATTGTCCGGTTTCTTAATAACTTACTCAACTGTACAATGGCTTAAGCATTGAGAATATGGAAATAAAGATGAAGACAACAGTCTGAACAATGTAAATAATGTAAATACTTACAATGCCTCATATCCGAAATATAAACAGATGATGAATCTATATATCTATGTATCGGTGTGTGTGTGTGTGTGTGTGTGTGTGTGTGTGCACTTAGCTTGAAAAGATAATCTCTCAAAATTAATAAAATTTCTTCAACACTATTGTCGCTGGGAATTTATTATCATCAGGTAAACAAGAGTCATTACTGACAAATACATAAATTAGGTTCTATAATTCTATTATTTCTTACTGTACACTATATCAAGTTTTATTATACAAGTTTCTACAATAAACTCGTTATTCACAAAACAATACAATAAATACACAAAGTGAATTTAAGCTTATAATATTTGTTCCTAATAGAAATATTTACATTAACTTATTTGATATTGCGATATTTCATAATGCAATACAGATGTTGGTCATTATATATTATGTATATGATGTTCTAAAACATAATATATATATATATATATATATATATATATATATATATATATATATATATGAGTAAATCCAAGTGAAGAGGATCCAAGGTTTTACGATTTTGAGTCCCTTGGCATTTATGTTTTATATAAACAGTGCTCAATACACTAAATATTGTAGAGCTTAATATAATCATATAATTATGGATAAAATGTACATTGCGACACAGAAATTTCTGTTTTGAGATCAATTTCCTTATGGGTGACAAGAAAACATCAGAGATATGATTTTACAGAAGAATACTGGGAATACCCTAGGCAGAGTATGTGAGCAATGAGGAAGCTTTAAGAAAATGGAAATAAGAAGACAGTTTTATTTCAACACTAATCTTGTCATCAGGCAATGTTGGATGTTGGTTGTGAAAATGATTTACACTTAAATACAAAAAACCATCGTTTGCTAGTTATGTATGTGGGAAGATGTAAAATTTATATGTGTGTTCCTTTTAACTAATCAGAATAAAGATTCACTTTGAAATTTGGCCAGTGGGGAATACATATTTACTTTTTTTCTTTCTTTTTTTCTTTTTTTTTACTCCCTAATGGTCCCTGGATGTGCGTTGTGGCGCAGTGGATATCGACTCGGAAGGAGAAATCGGAGAGCCAAGTTTGAATTCCAGTTGAATTCCTCGCATTCACTTACACGCAAATACCCTTGGGAAAGGTATTAATCCGTCTATTCCTTCCATTTATGGGTTAAATAGCAGGACAGATTGGGTTCTATAGCCTTGGTTGGCAAACAGGTCTATCGCAGAAAGCAATGGCAACCTACTGCGGGATAATCTTCTGCCCAGTCAGTCATGTCTCTTTCAAGACATGATCGCCCAAGCGTGTATCACATATGGCAATTAAATGACTGACTGAATGGTCAAAGTGTCAACCTACTTTTAACCTAATTTTCTTTTTATTTTGAGTTTTATTGCTTCTCACTCTATCCTATTACTTTTGATGTATCTATTCTAGTACCAAAAATGTCCTTTCTGCTTTCTCCATATTTTGACCTCCTCTCATAGAAAACAGGAAAAAGATGAAGAAAGAAAAAAAACTTTTTCTATTTTTGTTCAAAGTTAAAGGGGCTTTTGAGTAAATTCATTTTTCTTAACAGTACATATTTAATGCTAATTTTTTTCAAAACTTTTAATTTCTTAATAACATTTTCATTTTAATTCTGATTTACTTCCTGCTATCATTATCCCATCTTTCTAATATTTATTTATTATAAAATTTTTTTATACCAATTTACTTATTTTATTTTAATATCTCGTCAATGATTATTTTCCTTAAGCAAATTATTGGGTATATGCATGTTAATTAATACAGAGTTTTTTTTTTATCCATATTCTAAGGTGAACATCTTGCAATGTCTACATATGACATTTATTTCATTACATTTATTTAATATATTTTTATTCTTAATTGATTTAATAATATAAAATGTTTTGTATAGATACAATGAGCATGGGTCGTTTAAAGACTTACATGTTTTAGCTTCTTTTAGAATTTTCCATTTTAATGTGGGTGTTTTTTTTAACATAAATATGTTATAATATCACTACAAAAATAGCTACTTTGTTTCAACAGTACTTGTGTCTTATCAAGTGATGGTGCTGATTTTGAGTTGAAGAGTTTGAAAAAGTTCAAAACTAGCTAAAGCCACTCTATCAGGGAAACATTGCTACATGTGGTGACCAATCAAAATACAAGTAATTTCTAATTTGAAGAACATAAGAGCAGACTCTAAAAACAATTTATTAAGGCATTAATGTTAATATTTGATTAAAATAAAGATCAGTATTACTAATTGACTACGTATTAGTTTCACTTTACAATAAAAATTAAAGTTTATTTTCCAAAAAGTTTCCTACGAATTAATGTCAGAGAGTATGTATTTTAAATTCTAAGTTTAACAAAGCATTAAATTTAGATTATTATAAAATTATTCAAATATGAAATGGGAAAGAGAAGTAGGCACACATACATATATACAAATATATACATACTCACATAAGAACAGACAAATATATACACACATAAATACATATACTTGAACACACACACACACATATATATATATATATATATATATATATATATACATACACACACACAAATTTTTTAACTCTTGTTTTTAGTGACATTTAGAGCCAGGATAAAGGACGTCTATGAACACTACATAAATTGGATACATGTAAGACCAAATTTATAAGATAACATGGGCAGAGGAAGTTTTAAATAAGGTCAAAACAAACACAGTCATATTACAGTGCCTAAACAAATAAATATAATTAACTATATACACATGCAAATTTACATGCAAAAAATCAAAATATGTATGCAACATAAAAAAGACCTCAAAGGATTATATACAGAATAAAACAACATACATGGATCTACTAATAGGCAGCTATAGACATAAATACACAAAAATAGACAAGAACACTCACACAAAACCATCCACACGCATATATATATTTTCTAAACATATACTGTTAAATATAAGAGACAATGAACGTCTATTATGTTTAATCATGAGCCGTTCTAAATGTCGTATTTTGGCTTTAATTTCACCTGAAATTAAAGCCAAAATACGATGTTTAGAATCGCTCATGATTAAACATAATAGACATTCATTGTCTCTTTTATTTAACAGTATGTTTAGAAAATTATCTGCTGCCTGGATATACATATCAGTCAGTTAAGTGCCATACATGATACACGCTTGGGCGATCATGTCTCGAAAGAGACATGACTGACTGGGCAGACGATTATCCCACAGTAGGTTGCCATTACTTTCTGCGGTAGACTGGTTGCCGACCAAGGCTATAGAACCCAATCTGTCCTGTTATTTAACCCATAACTGGAAGGAATAGACGAATTAATACCTTTCCCAAGGGTATTTGCACGTAAGTGAAGGCAACGAATTCAGCTGGAATTCGAACCCGGCTCCCCGATTTCTCGTTCCAAGCTGATATCCACTGCATCACAACGCACATCCGGATATACATATATATGTGCATAAACAAGAAAAAATATAGATATACTCACACATGGATACATATATACACACAAATACACATGCACACATATATGTATGTAAAACAATATATCAATATGCTTACTAGTACATAACGCCACATGCACACCTATATACATGTATTTATATGTAGACAAACCCATGCACCCGTGTATATATATTCACATATCAACACAAGTAAAAACAAACAGAATAAAATACATATATACATACAATTTAACCTAGGTAATAATAACAAATTCAGAAACTATGTGAAATTGATGCCTAAAGAATTATAATTATGAAACAATTTGACAATCTGTGCTGGAATAAATACTTATTAAATATTAACTAGATGCTTTATGCTAGATTAAAATCTATCAAATAACATGATAATCTATGTTAGATTAAATACCTAGTAACTAGATAACTTGGCAGTCTATATTAGACTTAGCAAATATTAATATGATAATATATGCCAAATTAATTACCTAGCAAATATTTTATCCACAACCCATGTCAAATGAAATACCCAGCAAATTAGGGTAAATAACAATTGACATCAGTAAAAATAGTTTATATGTATTCATAATATTGTTAAGTAAATACTGAACTATATTTACAGTAACAGTAAGTTCATTTCTCTGGTTTAGCAGGTTAACCCTGTCATTGAATCTGATGATTTCTAACTTCTTATTAAGAAAAAGATAACAAGGTGCACGGAGAGAATTACAAGCTTCATCTCTTCTAAGTACTTTCCATTTAACAGTAGGAGCTTTGTTTTTTCTTTTTAACACCAAAAGTACTTGGATAACAAAGTATTGTATTCATAAGAACTATTATTGAAAGATAGTACATGGGTTTTTAGTAGACCTGATATAAACTTTTTAATATTAGGATTTACAAGTGTAGATAAACTAGGGGATTGGATAAGCAATTATGTCGTGACATTCCTTAGAATTCCTACAATTGCATCCACTGATATTAGTTTTATTATATTTGATATTATCTACCTCAACATTGCGATGCATCAA
This sequence comes from Ascarosepion bandense, assembly GCA_037127315.1. Taxonomy (NCBI): domain Eukaryota; kingdom Metazoa; phylum Mollusca; class Cephalopoda; order Sepiida; family Sepiidae; genus Ascarosepion; species Ascarosepion bandense. The sequence continues at coordinate 2,654,556 of JBBBDQ010000181.1, read as the reverse complement.
ATTTTTTGTATTTTTATATCTATAGAGGACTTTGTTATTGTGTTTTTTAAATTATTTTTTGAGGTTATCTGTGCAACAATAGCTTAATTTAAGAGTATTATTATTATTTAATATTTTACTAAGAGGATTAGTTTTGGGAAAGTGTTTACTAATAAAGTTTAAGAATTTTTGTTCCAATTTAGTTTTAAGTTGTAAGTGGAGTAAACCAGATGATCTTCCTAGAACATTTTTCTTATTATGGTCATTATTAATGGGTCTTTTGAAATTGATAGTAGTACCTTTATAACCACTATTTCTAAGAGCAGACATATAGAATTTGCTATGTTTATCAAAAAATAACTTTGCTAGACGAGTTAGTGCTGATTCTAAATTCAATTGAAGAGGGTATATACTTTATGACTGACAGGGGTGGTTAGAATTAGGATGTACATATACTGGGTTAGAATTAACCTTCATAAAAGGTTGAAAAGAATTATTGTTAAGGTAATATCCAAAAAGTCTACTTGTTTAATGTTAGTAGTTATTTTGATTTTAAGACTTAAACTTTTTAGTTCTCTGTGGATCATTTTCCTAATACATTCTACTTTAATTTTTGTAGAATCTTTAATTATTAGTAAGTAACAGTATCAACACAATCATTGGCACTTAAACTATACAGCATAATAATCCTATTGGATCAGAAGCTCTAGCAGAATCTAATAAACCCATTGAAATATCAAAGTATTCATTTGAGGTCTTTTTAGTCCATTGTTCTTCATTGTACATCAGAACAGAACTTTTGCATTTTAAAATAATATCCCGTTCCCTGTTCGAAATGTTTTAAATTCCAAAGGCAAAGTGAAAAGGTCTTTGGAAATGGATGGATAATAATCAGTTACGACAAATTGTATTAACTATTTTTGTATTAACTTAACTGTGTTAACAAAATGTTATTAACTGGTTAAAAGGAATCCAGAATAAAAATAATTGCACTTTTATACAATTTGACATAATCTGAATGTTTTTTTCTTCAACTCAAAATCAGCACCATCACTTGATAACACACAAGTAGTGTTGAAACAAAACCGTCTTCTTATTTCCATTTTCTTAAAACTTCCTCATTTCTCACATACTCTGCCTAGAGTATTCTCAGTATTCTTCTGTAGAATCATATCTCTGATGTTTCCTTGTCACCTATAAGGAAATTGATCAGAATTCACTGTCATATAGGAGGATTGATATTACATAGCAGTTCAGTATTCTTTTCTTTGTTTGTGTTGCCTCAAGTCTCTTTTTTTATCTGATGAAATTGTCTAGTATTCACTGTGATCTAGGAGGATTGATATAACAGTTTAGCTGTCTTTTCTTTGTTTCTAACATTTTTTCTTATGTCTTAATAGTTTAAAAGAATACAAACATTAAAGTGTCAAACTCTGGTTAAAACTGAGCTCAGTATACAATTTTTTGTTGAGAAGTAAATGTATTAAAATTTTAGTAAACTTACTAAAATGTAAAATTAAGAAAAAAAAGAATTAGTAAAAATGTAATTTTATCCTGTATTCAAGCATTCCATTAATTCTACTGTTTTAGTTACATTGAAATGTCTTTGTTTTTCATTTTATCAAATGCAAGCATAGATCAACCATTTAAGCAATTTAAGTACTAATTCTACCCAAAGTTGCTTATAAGAACAGTTCTCCTCTATCTATGGGTTAATTAATGTTTTGTATCACTAAACCATTGTAAGGATACAAATGGCGATTGTTTCCCTTTCATTGAGATAGTCACAAGTGTCATTTGAGAGCTGGTGAATGATGTCAGGGGATAGTGATGAAAGGCAAAGTTGTGAGGTAGAGCCTGCACAAAAAGGATGTCCTTAGGTCACAGCAGTAAGTTTTGTTGAGAAAAAAACACATGGATTCACCAGAGTGGTGACTAATTAAACTAATATTTAAGCAACAAAAGACTCTGATATTGGCATGCAACTGGGATAAATGGATGGAGCTGGTCAGGTGCTCAGCTGTGTAGCAACTTTATGATAACACTTGGTCATAGATGATGAGTATTTGATCAAATCAACTGTGATTATATTTTGATATTTATTCTAAATTAACGTATTTTAACATGAATAAAGAAAAGCAAATAAACTCTTTTGTTGTTTAATATTGATTTCATTAGTCATCATTCTGGAAAAGGTTGTAGAACGAACTATAATAACTATCTCACTTGTTGGTTATTGTGGCACGTGGGGGCTTCCTTACTTTGCTTGATTCAGCAGCAGCAGCAATAGAAGTAATCAGAAGGGAATAACCAGAAGTCCCATATCTTATAAAAGTGCAGATCAAGCTCTATTTGGACTCTTTTTCCACACTTCTTTTTCAGCAGCCACTACCTTCAAGGCCCAGCTTGATGGATTTTTCACAACCCTTGCTGCAGAAGATACGTGGCCTGTCCTAACACCTTAACCAGATATTTCTCATTTCACGAGAACATGTGGAAAAATCTCCCTTTCGAGACACCTGTCCAAAGGGACTCTACTCCCAACCCTTGTTGCAGAAGACCTATACTAGTCCTAGCACTCAGATTTCTCATTCCTCATGGAAACAAGTGGAGAAATCTTACTCTGCAAAACATCTACTCAATGGAAGAACTTTGAAACCCAACTGTTTTTTCCTAAAAAACAATACTATTTTCAACCACAAATAAAAGCTGTTTAATAATTATTTTGAGCTTTGGATTTGTTTCCACTGTATAAACTTCTGAGCACACAAACTTACATGTGCAATCAGAGAAAAATTCCTATAGAACTGGCTCAAATGCAACAAGAACTGGTTCAATAGTTTGAACATCTCTTACAGATAGTAAATATTGATAACTACATAAGGCATTTTTTATATTTTGTCCTTTATTAATTTATGTTTTGTCACAGTTATAACAAACTAATTCTACTTGTACTGAAAAGGTGATTTATACTTTTTCAAACATTGGCTGCTCATAGTTTATTTTAATCAGGAGATAAACAAAAGAATATTGTAAGATGTAATTTCAAATTATCACTTTGGTACTTTTCACAGGAGGAAGAAAAAGATCTGAATTTGATGAACTGAATCAAGAAAGGAAAAATATAAAAACATCTTTACAGTTTGTTCTTGTATTTTTCATTATTTATTTATGGAGAAGGAGGGAGAAATGTACCCAGGGGAGATAATACACAACAGTATAGCAATTTTCTGCCTCTCTACACAGGAGAGCTGGCATGCAGCAAGTGCTTTTGTTACAAATTACAGTGAGACGTGTTCATCCTTGTGTTGAAGCCAGAAGAAAAAAATGGTTTCAGTGGAGGGCAAACAAAGAGGAGAAGAGCTTGTTGCATTCTGGCACCCATTCAAGAAACTCTATGAAGATAAATAATTGGTAGGAAGCTGAGTATTGGATTTTGAATGTCTTGGAACAGCTTGTGTGTGTGCATGTGTGTGATGTCTGTCTAGGGGGGGGTCTGTCTCTTGTTACTGCTGTGCAACCTTGTTTTACTTTTACTAGACAATGTAAAAGGTTTACAGCAGGGGTGAAGATATAAAAACCTATAACTAGTGTTATTCTATTATGTTTTCTTTTTTATTTCTTTGAGGTTTTGTTCTAAAATAATGGCTCTTTTTTTGTGGTGAACTTAGCTTTTATTTTTGTTCTCGATGTTTTTTCTCTCCCAAAATATTTCTTTTCTTTCTCTCTTCCTGATATCCTGTTGATATATTTTAAACAAATTCTTGTGTTTATATACTTTACTTATGAACATATTTATACTAGTACATAAATGTCTATGTCACCATATACAGAGTGCGATGGATAAACTGTCATCAAAATTACGTAAAAATGAAAATAATACTGACATCTCATTTTAGCAGACATATTTACCAAAATTACACAAACATATCATGAAATAGTAAATGTAAATTTATTCAATAAAATTGCTTCTATCTTCAACCATGGCCTCCCATTACTTTTGAATCACTTGCAACTCTTCTGGACAGTCTCCTTGTTTAACTTTGTCAATGCTGTCATAATCCTTGTCTTCATTCGTGTTACAAGGAGTTTTGATGGCATCTTGTTTAATTGTGACCCACAGATAATAATCAAGGGGTTTGCAGTCTGGGGAGTTAGGTGGCCAGATGTAAGGGGTGATGTGGTTGCTGAAATTGTCTAACAGCCATGACTGGGTTCTCTTCGTGTGGCATGGTGTAGAATCCTTGTGCTAGACATAGAGACTTCCAGCAGCTACCATCTTGACCCAGAGTAGCACTACTGCCTTACCATCACCACTAGTTACCATCACTAGGGATCACTGCAAACACTTTGATAATCACCATTTGACTTATCTATCTCTTTCTGAATCCTCTGCACTGTTGTCTGATTGGTATTCAAGATTCAAAGAGTTTGTTGATTACAATGAAAAGATTGAAGGGACAATACTGTAGTGCTCACCCTCATTCTTGAAAACTGGGCATACACTTGACACTTTCCACAGAGTTGGGAAGGATTTCTCCTTCAAGAGGGGGCTAAATAGTATCACTAGAATTAGGGATAATATTCTTAAGGATGACCACTGGGATTTTGTCTAGACTGGTGACCTTCTTAGGGCAAAGAGTTTTAATAAGTCCTGTGATTTACTGGGTTGTAATGAAAATGTTACTGAGATTGTTCTCACTGAGGCACTAGTAGTTACGAAGTGGGTGGCCTTTGTCATCTAATGTTGAGTTTGAGACATAGATCAGGTTGAAGAGATTCACTTTTTTTGACAATGACCTTGGGGTTATTTATAACAGTAGGTACTAATACTTTGCCTCTGTTCAGAATTTGGTTAGAGATCTTACAGAACTCCCAGAATCTGTTTGTTTGCAACTTTGCCAAGGATTATTTGAGCATAGTCACACTTAACTTTTTCTAGACTCACTTGCAACAGTTGTGTGCAGTTCAGAATGCAGCAAGTATCCAACTACATCAGCTTCCTATGATATGTACTGTAGTAGTCGTTATTATGAGCTATGTCTGCTGCACATTTTGGGTTGAACTAGGGATGGCTGTTTAGGTTTTGCTGGATTTTTTTTTTCTGGAGTGTAAAACTATCTATTCTAGTGATGGTCCGTTCTGATACAAGGGCAGCAATTTCGTGAAAGTGTTTGAAGAAGGCGGTGGTGGTGGTGTTTTAACATAACTGAAGACGGAACAAAACCTCTTTACTAGGCTTTACCGAACTAATTTCGCAACACAAGAGCATGCAGTAAACGCAAGAGCAGGTAAACAAAATGCCGAAGAAAGAAAAGAACTCAGCCTTCTTAAAGGAAAAGGAACGTGTGCAAAATCACGTGCAATAGAAATTTTTACGAAAATATAACAATCTCCCCCCACTAGTAAGAGAGATTGCAAGGTGGGTGTATATATTATTTTATTTATTTTATTTATAAGTCCAGTCGCTGAACTGGTCTATGAATCCTGCTAGACCGCCGTGGGGGCAGTTCACTATTCGAAGGACTGGCAGGTCTCTGGGAAGGCTGATGCTCTATTTCCTCCGCATTAAGTGTAGTGTCAACTGGACTTGTTTCAATCAAACGGGCCGGGTCTGCATTTGCAAGGTTGGGTCGAGTATTCTCAGCAGGACCCTGATGTTCATCAGAGCGTGGAAAGCGAGCCAAATGTCTTAGCGCCACTGAATCCTCCCGGCCGTCATCATGCCGTATTCTTGCATGAGTAGGGTTGGCCTCGAGGAGTTCCATCACCTCTACGATCGGGTCATACTTGCTCCTGTTGCCAAACCGTTTCAGCAGTACCCTTCCAGGTTCGCAGAGCCAAACAGGTAAGGCAGTACCGGTAGAAGAGCGCCTTTCAAATTTGAACAAGTGTTCGTGGGGAGTCACATTTGTACTAGTGCATAGTAGGGAACGAATAGAATTTAAAACATTGAGCAGAACGTCCTGCCAAGCACTAAGGGGTAACCGTTTAGATTCCAATGCCAATAATATTGAGTGCCAAATAACGCTGTTGTAACGCTCGCACTGTGGTGTTACTGCACCCAACCCCAAGTCTCGTCAGGAAATTTCTGAACTCCTCTGACACGAACGACGTTCCTCTATCAGTCATGGCAGAAAAACTTCTGCCATGACAGATCTGAAACTGTCCCACTCTGCTTTCATATACCAAAAGGAAGTTTCAACATCAGTGTAGGAGATTGTGGATCTGGGGTTTATTTTTATTTTTGTGAGGTTGGGTTTGATAATTTTGTTTGTTTAGTTTCATATGTGATCTTTCACTAAGACAACGTACCCGGTCACAAGTCGATTGAAATGATGGCAAAACTACATGAATTGCACTTCAAATTGCTTCCACATCCACCCTATTTTCCAGATCTGGCCCCCAGCAACTGCTGGCTGTTTGTAGACCTCAAAAGAACAGGGAAAGAGAATTGGCTCCATTGAAGAAGTGATATTAGAAACTGAGGCATATTTTGAGGCCAAAGACAAATTGTTCTACAAAAAAAGACATTGAATTGTTAGAAAGTCTTGGAATCAGTGTATCACCATAGAAGGAGACTATGTTGATGAATAAAGTCAAATTTTGCCTAAAAGTTGTTGTTTTATTAGTTAGGCCCAGGATTTATTGAGTGATGTATTAGCTGACTACTGGTTATCATCAATACTAAAAAAACAGTATATATATTATACTATGAAATATACAGTACTTATTATATGTGAATGATAATTGTAGGTTTGTATCATATATTGTGAGAGCTGACAAAGACCTCACTGCAATTTCACCTTTCAGTGCTGAGAAACAGGGTGATTATCAAGGGCATTTAAAAAAAAAAGAAGTATCTTAGCAAACAGAAAATACAATAAATGACATTTCAGAAGTTTTGTGAACCTAATAACCAAGTTAAGGGCAATAGTCTGAGATGTAAATACTCAATTAATAATGCTATATGATCTAAAAAATGTTAGAATATAGCAACCAAGATTAGAGCCAATTTTGAATTCTAGTTGAAGTCGTTATATTCACTTACATGCAAATACCACTGAGAAAGGTATTAATCTGTCTCTTCTTCCTCCAACTATGGGTTAAATATCAGAACAGATTAGGTTCTACAGTCTTGGCTGTCTACTGCAGAAAGTAATAGCAACTTACTCTGGGAAAATCTTCTGCCCAGTCAGTTATGTCTCTTTCAAGACGTAATTGCCAAGCATGTATCACGTATGGCACTTAATTAACTGACTAATATTCTTAAATATAGACTCACTGCCTTCCAAAAAAGGATAGTATAACATCTACTTTAATATCCCTGAACAGTTCTTTCATGTTATTTACATTGTAGAATCTTTGTCTTATGGGAGCAAAATCAGTTGTGTTTGAAGACTCAATCATTTGTTTATTGTCTGCTAAAAACATTAGCTTGATTTTTTTTTCCATAACAGAATAATAAAATATCAAGTGGCACTCATACAAATACTCTGCGTATATTTTGTATCTGTGCTTTTTCATGTGTTTGTCTTACTTTCCTTAATTTTGATTGGGTATGAATTTCACAAGGTTATCTGGTAGTAATTGCATGAAAATAGTTTCTAAGATAATGGCCAATCGATGAGAGTCTTAAGGAAGGAAATTTATGTCTATATTTCTGAGATGAGGTATATTTCTGAGATGAGGTATTTGCATTGTTTGGACTGTTGTCCTCATCTCTATTGTCATATTCATATCATACGCTCTGACCTTCATCTGGTGACTGAAATTTTGAACTCAAATCTTATTTTGATCACTGGGATAGACTGTTCTCATTCTATAACTTTCTGCTTGCCACTAATGTCACCAGGTATTTAACTCACAATTCTTTGGGTCAAGTTACTGGATTCAACCAACACTTTTATCCACTAGGCGATGTGTCCTTGTAAACAAGTGGTAAACAAAAACTTAGAAAATTGTGTTAAATCTAGATAACTAAGATATTTAGAAGAGGCATTACTCATGGAATGAGAACAATCTACCCCAGTGATTGAAATAAAAGGTTTGATTTAAAATTCTAATAACATTAATAACATGAAGAAGGTCAAAGTGTACAATGGTTGAAATATTGTGAATATAACAATAAAGATGAGGAAAACAGTCTGAACAATATAAATAAAGAAATTTATGACTAACAGACCATCAACTTGATCTGAAATAATTCCAAGTGACTTCAGATAGAAAGGAGAATTTTTAACTTTGTACTAATGTCATAGCTGGTTATAATGCATAATCTTGTCATTTACTATGTTCAATCTTAAATTTAGTTCTTATTTAAAAAGAATCTTAAACGCATCAATATTGAGATAAAAAAGTAAAACCACATTGCTACGACTGAGGCATTGTTATCAGTAGTGGTGATATTACCAGAAGCAGATGCAAACACACAGACACGTTTTAATACCCATTTTCACTTTCTTTAATGTAATAAAACCAACAACAAAATAATGACACTGGTCATAAGATGTTAAGAATTACTATAAAATTGAATGTGTAAGTAATTGTTTGATATTACTGGCAGCAACAGATGTAAACACCTTGTGTTATTTACTTTCTATTTTTTAATGTAACAAAATGAAGAAAGAAAAAGTGAAACTGTTTTATAAGATGGTAACAATTACTATAAAAATTAATTTGCTAGTAATGGCTTGATTGTTTTTTCTCAAAAAGCAATGGGTTAATTTTTATGAACTAATTTGAATCTAAGATTAATATAATGTTTAGTCAAACAAAGAATGGAAATACAAACAAATGAAGAAAGAGAAAGTAAAAAATCATTTATTTTTCTTTCTTGCATCAAATTAAGCTGGAATGTGTACTCTTTACTAGAAACTGTCACTAAGGTCTGTTCAGTATTGTTGCAGTAGAGGTTAGTTCTATCAGTGTTGAACACGTATGTGCCTGAGAAAATGTCTGCAACAGGGATTATCTAGCTGCCTTAGAAGAAGAGTTTACTTAGAAAATGAGTAACCAGAGGTTATTATTATTATTATTATAGCTATGTCTTTTCTAAAAGTATTTTCACAGTAACTGTTCTTTCTTTTTTTACTGGTTTCCTGACTTCATGAATTTACTCGTGCTACTAGATTGACATCAAGATCCCCCACTTTTTTTGTCGAAATAGTTAAATGTAACCACCTCTTTTATTCTAACAGTTTTTTATTTTGTACTTCCCGTTTGTGGAACTCCCTTCTCTTTGCTTGCTTCCCTGATAGCTATGATCTCCAAAAGTTTAAATGCAATGTCAATTGCCACCTCCTTAAGTCCCATTCTTCTCTTATCCTTTCTTCAATGTCCCCTGTACCGTGTTTCTTTCTTTCACTGTAAACCCCTGCACACCAGTGGCAGTCCTGCCTTGATTGGAGTAAGATGGTTATATAAAAAAAAGTTATATAAGTTTCAAATTTTCAAATTCTTTTCACAAGTTCTAATGACTGACAGTGGTTTGCCATAACTTGAAATCCAATAGCTAGTTTACAAGTATATCATACTAGCAGTATAGCCCGGCGTTGCTCGGGTGTAATGAAAGCTTTAAAACTAATCCATGGTACTGGAGCTCAGACTCTTTGGACATTGGCATGAAAGACTAAAAAGAAATAGTTGTTTCCTGTTAAAGCGAAACAGTAGACTGAAAGAAAAATGAATGGAGGTAAGTCAAATTTTCATTTCTTGGTATCGATATCAAATAAGTTTGTTTGTCGTAAACTGAATTTTGAAGGCTAAATAAATCCTCTGAGTAAATGGTATAATGGCTGAGACTAAGAACTACAATTATACCTACCTAGAGCCAAACCCGAAGCAAAAACTAATATAAAAGGGTTGAAAAAAATAGACATACAGACAGACACACACACAAACGTCTTGCTTTTTATATATATATATATATATATATATATATATTATCGATTTTCTGCACTATTGTAAGAACTGCAACCTTGAAACTTCTGAATATCGTTTCTTAGGTCTTTGTCTATGAGTGTATCAAATTTGATTAAAATCGAACCACTCTTTCTATAACCCGATTTTTTCGATTATCGATGTCTATCGGGGGTACCTTGACACAAAACCTAGCTAAGAACACTTGCAGATGCTTATAGTACAACTGTGTAAATTTTCAAGAAAATTGGTTCAGCCGTTTCGGAGTCTATAAGTAATACACACACACGCACACACGCACACACACACACACACACACACACACAGAGACAAAGTTCCATTTATCAATAAGTTTAGATAGATGCGTGTGTAATGGTCATCTGGTAGATTTATCATTCACAGACGCTCTTATCGTCTGGTGTTCTCATGCTTTGCAGAATACACAAACTGTACTGCATACATGAGTATACAGGACTCGGTTTGCCAGTACCACTAATAATTTATTAGTTTAATTTTTTAATTAAAGGTTTAGTTTGTCCATGAGAGTGCATTGCAAGCTTTCCTGTTAGATTAGTTCTGATAATTTGATTCCTAGAAACTATTCTTCTAATAAAATCATTATATAATATGTCTTTATATAAAAAAAAACAAACAAACAGAGAGCCTGTTTGTTGGCTTAATTGGGTTTGTTCAGAGGAACCATTTATCCAAAATTATTTTGTTTAAGAATCTGCATAAATCAAATTGTTAAGTCTTTAAGTAAATGAATTAATCTCAAAGATTTTTAGATGTTTTTTTTCTTTTATTTCAACAGAAGAAGTAATTGATCACTTTCCATGTGAGTGTAGCTCGTGGATACACTGTTGAATACAGTTACGCAAAATTACTAAGTTACTGCCAAGTTAAAATTCAGGTTTGATTTGTTAAGATCCACTCAATGTATATTATTTCTTCAGACTTTCTTTATTAGTTTTTTATGCTTTTGATTTAAATATTCATTAAACCCAACCAACCTTTCTCGAATGTCTTTTCCCCTGGTTCTATACTATAAGACTAATCCTTTCTACACTTAATTTTGTCAGTTTCAGCCAAGCCCCCTTCTGGTTGTATTTATTTCATACAAGCGTGTCTCTACTCTCCTTATCCAAAGGATGCATATAAAAAAAGACAACAAAAATATAGCTTCATGTGGGAATAATAAGTAATGTGGAATTGCCTTAAAAAACAACTGTTTTTACATACACCTCGACAGAAGAGACATAATCTTTTTTAAGACTTTTGAATGCACTAGCTGGTAGACATAAATTTACCCCATTTAAGAAACAGAGGATGTCAACTTGAACATGTCTATCCACTAAATGTTAAGAAATAAAGTTGGTTTATAAATAACATCCATTAAACTTCTTATAAATTGTTTTCTTTATGTTTTAAATAAAAAAATAAAATCATTAGATGTAGGTCTTAATTTATCTGAACAAACATTCTTATATTTCCATCTGTAAGTGTATACTAAATTAATGTACAAGAAATACTATAAACAGTTCATTCTTGAAACTTGACAGTAAAAGCTTAAAATGAGTCAACTGCATAACATTAATTTTAGACAACATACGGATATCACAAAGAGTTGATTGATATCCAAGAGTTGATAAAAAAAAGAGGAAGAACCTCATTGAAATGGAATGAGCTGATATATAAAAAGACTCAAACTGAACTGGCAAAATGTTGCTGGAAATGGAAACAAATGAAGCATGATGATCAGCATAGAAGCTGTGGGACTGAATGGATAGAAGATGATTTAGCATTTGTCTTTTAAAATGAGAGTATTTTTTGTTGTTGTTGTATCAAAAATAGATTGTCATGAAATAGCCCAAAACTTGTCTTGTATACAGTCACTTTAAGAAAATTAGAATGACATCACTCAATGGGATTACATGCCTTTGGTTGAAACGGCTCACATACAGTGATGAAAGTAGTCAATTTCAGCTGGTTTACAGTAAATAAACCGGAGTGGTTACTTTTTTTTAGCTTGGGCACGCCATGGCTTGAGCAAAGGCTAAATCTGCTTCCCCAGCAGTATACAATTCCATGGTGCCGTTTCTTGTTGGGAATATCTCTTTCACAGATATAGAAAGAAAGAAACTCCAGCTTACAGTCCGCAATTTGTGAAAACCCAAGATTCATTGTTTCCTGTTCGTGGGATGTGTCCTTACCTGGGATATAGTAGATGAATCCACCCCATTTAAATCTGAAGCCATAAACATGGCTTCTGCAGACATAAGAGTATATTCATATAATATGTAAGAACAATTCTTCTTGTTCCTCCTTAAAATTGGATATAATAATGCCGATAAGAAAGAAAACACAAATGGGAGAATTAATCTTTCTTCCATAGCTCTTTCCCATCATAACTCTTTACAGATTCCCACAAGAAAATTAAAGCTAGTCTTAAATTCCGATGTCTCTAGTTAACCTTTCTCCTTGAAATCTTTATTTCAAAATTTAGTCAGCCATTTACACAGTTTAGTTTATCACAGAGTCACAAGTGCAAGGTATACTCTAGGGATGAAACTCATCACACCAGTAAAATTTCTTGTAGGATTAATTTGTTAAATATTGTGCTACACTGACTAGCTTTCAAACATACATATACACTCAGTTATAACATTCTGCACTAAGTTTAAAACTTGCTATAAAAATATAACAGTATACACATAAGCACACTAAAAAAACAATTCCCCAAGCATTGAACCAAGTAAATAGCAATTAATCATGCAGCCAAGGTCTTTTGAATTCCAAGAACGGTGGAAAAGGAAAGAAAAACAAAAATATGGCTTTAGGTGAAAGTATTTGGCATTAATGTATTTCTTTGTTTTTTCTTTTTTTTTTTGCATTTATGGCACCAAGAAGCCATTTTTTTTCCATCTAAAAATGTTTAGTTCTAAAGATACACTGGCAGTAGAATTTCTTTGAGATCTGCACTCAATGATGCAAAACATTTCTGTTAACATAAACATCAAGCGAGAACTTACAAAAACACATCCAAGTTCTTAGAAGGAATAAAAACCAAAGGAGGATGAAAATATTGCACTATTTATTCGATGGTACTTATTACTAAGAACGAATAAGTTTCTCAAATGATTCAAAGGAATTTCTTGCAATCACGATGTCCATTTTCTTTAAACATTTCTGAATTTCTGGAATGAGGATTTATTGATATTTACATTCTCACTAATGGCCTAGTTGACTACAAAGTTGGTTTGTGAATTTGGTGGTATAGTAATTGTGAGTTCAGTCTGGGCTGGATAGTTTACACATACTCAGTAGAAACAAGGTAAGCAATAAATGAACAATATCAAGAAAAGAACAAGATGAGATACTCCTAGACATGAGAAATAGAATCTCATAGATTAAGGAAAGAATTCAGTTTTGGAATTCTCTGAAGATTACCAAGATTAAGAGATGCTTGAAGAAAGCTGCAGAGGACAATGGTAGCAATTTAGTTCTTGTAATAATGAAGAAGAAATCGGGGAGTCGAGTTTGAATTCTAGTTGAATTCCTTGCAGTCACTTACACGCAAATACCCTTGGGAAAGGTATTAATCTGTCTCTTCCCTCCAGTTGTGGGTTAAGTAACAGGACAGATTGGGTTCTATAGCCTTGGCTGGCAACCAGTCTACTACAGAAAGTAATGGCAACCTACTGCAGGATAATCTTCTGCCCAGTCAGTCATGTCTCTTTCGGGACATGATCGCCCAAGTGTGTATCACGTATGGCACTTAACTGACTGAATAATGACAAAGATGTAAACATTTGTCACAATTTAAAGAATGTAAATAAAATAAAAACCTGATTAATTTTCATTTTGTGATTTTATACAATAACTAAAATCTAGAGTAAGTCATTTACAACTTAATGAAATCAATTTCAATTCATCACCATGAGTCATATATTGTGGTTCAGTAATTCTTTACATGACTATGTGTCATGTCTTGAAGTTTGGTAATTCTTTACATGACTATGTGTCATGTCTTGAAGTTTGGTAATTCTATTCATTACTATGTGTCATGTATTGTGGTTCAGCAATTCTTTCATTACTGTGTCATATCTTTGGGTTTAGTAATTCTGTTCATTATTATGTGTTATGTAATGTGGTTCAGCAATTCTTTTCCTTACTATTTGTCATGTAGTTAGTAATTCTATTCACTCTTATGTGTCATGTATTGTGGTTTATTAATTCTATCTATTACTACATGTTATTTTTTGTCATCCACTACATCTATTCATTAGAATGTTTCATGTTTTGTCACTTAGTAATTCTATTAATTACTATGTGTCATCTAATGTGGTTCAGTAATTCATTTTATTAACTATGCATCATCTATTTTAGTTCAGTAATTTTAACTTCAGTCCTTCATTTATAAATGCAACCATAGCCATTCTTTTAGCCAATAACAATAACTTTTTTGTTTTGGAAATTAACTATTCTTTTTAGTATGAATGAAACAGATTTTATGATCTATTACAAAATTAAAAAAGAAAAAAAAATGCACGAAGTTTTTTTTATAAAAGTAAAAATATTTGTCCCAATAAAACATCTTTCTTTTTTTTCATTTGGTTTAAAAATGTAAAAGTTTCAATCATTTCTTGACAGTTTTTACTGAGAGTTTTAGACTGCATAAATAAAGAATTGTTATTCCAAATAAATTTGCTGCTAAAAAAGACATCATCTTTCATTTACAAGATTCCATCAATAAGAATAGAAATAATTCAATGAAGAGTCAAACAAATCAATTTTATACAAAAGCATTTGATAATGTATATCACAAAAAACTGTTGGAATTTCTAGGTAAGTTTGAAATATTTGGGAAAGATATTAGAATAATCCAGAACTTATATTGGCAGCAAACCACCTGCATAAGAATAGAAAATGAATTCAGTAAATACACAAAAATAGAAAAGAGTGTAAAACAAGGATTTAACTCCTCGCCAGATTTATTAAATCTATACATTTAGGCAATTCTAAGAGAATAGTATCAAGATTCATTATTGATGGTCACAGTCTTAACAACATAAGATATTCAGATGACACAGTGTTGATAGCAGATACTGAAAGGAAACTACAGGATCTCTTACAGAAGGTAGTAAAATGAATGTTATATACATACCCATGAGCATTAATGGGTACATCTCAATCCTCATAAATATGTTCATCACTAGCAGTGGTTATCTACTTCATGAAGCTGCCAAGTATTGTATTTTATTGATGTTATAAAGATTACTATTTCATTTTTCAACCTCTGTTTTGATTATTTCTCATTCAGTAATATTTGTAGGTTACAACAAGAAAGCAAAAAGGAAGGAATAAAAATCAATCCTAAGACAGAATATATGCTTGTCAACAAAAGAAAAAAGATAACGAGATAATTACAAATTGGATAAACCAAAATAAAATAAGTACAACAATTTAAATATCTAGCAAGTATTTTAAATAGAGATGGAAAGTGACACTGTGATCTGAAAAGCATATTAGGATAGTGAAAATGCCTTCTAAAAGCTAAGCAAAATATTAAGAAACAGAAAAATTTCATTTGAAACAAAGAAAAAAGTACTGAACTGTTGTGTAATATTTGTCCTTCTATATGCCAGTGAATGCTGAACAATTTCTTCTTTCTCAGAAGACTGATGCAAGAGAAATGTTGTTATACAAAGAAATGCTGCGAATAACATGGATAGCTGAAATATCTAGGGCACATAATGAGGAAAGAAGGCTTGCAAAATTTGATACTCACAGAACATACTGAAGGCAAGAAGGACAGAGGACAACACAAAACCTACCTAGCAAGCTTACGTAAATGAATGGCAGACCAAGGTTTTGAAGAAATAGCAAAAAGATGAAATTTACTAAGAGCTACAAAGAACAAAAAATTGTGGTGAGCCATGATTGCCAACAATAGAAGAAGAAGAAGAAGGAAAATGGTGAAAAACAAGAAATAATATAAGTAAATTATTATAATAAAAGAATAAAATAATTTATTTTTCAATAGAAATGTCAGTCTTAAGAGACATGAAACAGAATTCTTCCAGACTACTGACTATGATCGTACTGCTATTCAGAGAAAGTGAAGAATGAATTTGCTTATACATTTGTCAACAGCATATTTAAGGATTTTCTATTAAAAATAATTATGTTGAATAACAACTGAAAAAATGTGACATTTCCATATCTTAAATTAAATGTTTAACATGCGGAAATATTATTTCCACATCAAAAGAATTCTTTTTCTTGCATTTTCTTACTTTGACAGTGGATCAAGCAATGATTCAGAACAATTTCTAGATTGTAATGAAAGAAATGACTATTATAGAGTGGATGATGAGATTTTTTTATTTGACCAGGAAACATGCTTATCTAAGACAAGTTATAGGTGGTCATGAAATTAATAAAAGCAATAATTATTGTAAAGAAAGTGGCCATGGTTAAATGTAAATAAATGTTAGAACTGCCCAACAAACAGATTTGACAAAGCTTGAAATAAACAATTACAATAACAAAAAAAAGAAAAGAACAGAGTAAAACCAAGTTCACAAACTGCATGAATTGGAGTAGACATGCAAGAACAAATTCAGATGAGAAAATGCAGCATTCTGACTTCAACGCAAGACATACTGGGACTGAGTCATATAAAACCAAGAACCGAACTATTGGCTAGGAAGAAATCCCAGCATGCATTTGTGTGCTTCTGCTTATAAATTAGGGAATGCAAAATGTTTTTCAGTCATTCTCAGTAAGATTGGGAACACCTTGACATGATTTATTGCTTAGAATGCTTGTCTTGCTAGAACCTATTACAATTGAGAAGATAGTTTGATCCTCACTGGGTACACTATGCATTTGGCCTTGTGACACATCTAAGCAGTGCTTAGAAAATCATCATTCCCAATAAGATTGGAACAAACAGTTATCTTAGATGAGATATTGAGACAATATGACATCACACAAAATACAGTGGTTCCAAATGTTTAATCAATTTGTTTAAAGTGGCTGATATAGATGGGAAAGGTTAGTAGTAATTGAGAATTTCATATAAAACTGGTTCTTTTGCACATTGGCCAAAAATGACAGCCACAATCACATAGTTTACAATTGCATTGATTTTATGTCCCATATGAAATCAATGCATTTATTATATATGAGAGGGAATTATTAGTAATTTTAAATCATTAAAAGTAAAATTATTCAAAAGGAAATTAATGTTAGTGAAAAGAAAGTCAAATCAATTTATTATCAACTTGATCTTGGTTGATTTTTTTAGTGGCATATCAAAATCAATGGGTTATTAAGTGCTGAAATCTAAATATTTTGTCTATAATTTTATGCTTTCAAGGTATAGGTATACTTTTAAAGATCATAAAATGTACTGTTGGTAATTCTGCTTCTTCCAAAACGAAGCTGCTGTCAATTAACCACCACAGACAACCGCACCTCCCTCCCAATAGCATGGAACAGGCTTGCCTCCCAGAGAGTAAAACACTATGCCTGCTTGGCCTGACACTCTCAGCAGACCTCAAGTGGAATGACTATGTCGAATCCATTGCTAAATCCGCAGCTATGAAAGTCGGCTCTCTGTGCAGGGCCCGGAAATTCTTTCCGCCTGAATCTATCCTGCACTTATATAACTCTACCATCCGCCCGTGTATTGGGTACTGCTGCCACATCTGGTTGGGTGCCCCTTCTATTCTACTCAGGGTTCTTGACAAAATACAGCGAAGAATCTGTAATGTGATTGATACTGACTTGGTTAACCGCCTGCAGTCTTTCTCTCACCGGCGTGACGTGGCTTCCCTGTGCCTCTTCTATAAATACTTTCATGGCTTCTGCTCTGATGAACTTAAATCACTGGTGCACTCTAGATGTGAATTTGCATGAGATACTAGATTGGCAACCAGGTCCCACCCTTTTATAGTGAAACCGATGAAATGTAACTGCAATTTCTACTCCAACAGCTTCTTTCCTCGTACTTCCCGCCTGTGGAATTCCCTACCACTTGCTTGCTTCCCCGATGACTACAACCTCCAGGAGTTTAAATGTAGGGTCAATAGACACCTCCTAACACACTAACTCACACCCACTCTCTCCAACTCTCTCCCTATGTACATCCTAAGTAGTCTATCACCCTCCTTCTAACATTTCCTATACCCAATCGCTCTATGTAACCCCCTGCGCTATAGTGGCAGTGGAATGCCTTGCTTGGGGTGACACGATTAAAAAAAAATATATATAAAGTCAGGTAAATTTCGATAGAGACAAACTCAAAAGAACTCAATGTTAAATTTATTTATTTAAGTTAACAGAGTAATAAAATCTAGAAAAAAATTTTTAGATATTCTACAATTTCATGGGTAATATATATTTCGCAGGCAAAACCTGCTCATCAGACCCAAATGATACAACAGTTAATAATCAAAATAATCCAGAAAAGAATTTCATACAGACATATTGAGAATAGACATTTGTAATGGTAATCTACAAAAACATTTTTTCCCCTCATTCAAAAAATACCAAAGAAAGAAAGAAAGAAAAAGAAAAATATAGAAAATTAATAAACAGAAAGAAGAGAAAGAAAAATAAAAAACAAAAGGAAAAGAGAACAAACAGTATAAAGAGAAGGGAAGTTAACATCTCAGATCGCAGCGTCTATTGCAATTCATCTGCTTTCTTAGAAAAACATGACATGGAAATTTAACATTAAAATTTAGTTTTAAAGATAATGGGATTTATCTACAGTATAAAAATAAATTGTAAATCATACTTTTTAATACAAATTAAAATATAACCAACAGTAGTATGATACTATAAATATAGTTAAAAAAAATTCAAAAAATTATTAAGAAAATGATAAATGAAATATTAAAAGACAATCTTAAAAAAAAGGAAAACATCTTTAATAATAGTAATAAATAATATTAATAATAATAATAATAAATATAAAAATTTTTTAATATTAATAATAATAATAATAATAATAATATTAAAAAAGAAAAAATGTTAAATAATAGTAATAAAATAATATTAAGGAAAAAAATAATATTACATATATATATATCAAAAAATTTTAAATAATAATAATAATAATAATAATAATAATAATAATAATTTTATTATTAAAAAAGAAAAAGGATCTTAAATAATAGTAATAAAATAATATAAATAAAAATAATAATAATTATATATAAAAAATTTTAAAACAGTAATAATAATAATAATATTATTAATAAAGAAAAAGATCTTAAATAATAGTAATAAAATAATATTAATGAAAATAATAATAATAAATATATATAAAAAATTTTAACACTAATAATATTATTAAAAAAAATTAAAATATATACACACACACACATATATATTCATATACATAAACATCATCATACATCCAAAAAACAAATATGTATATATATATATATATATCCCATATATATATTTTCATTAATATATACACATATACAGACACATATATACATACACATGCATCTAAATATATATATATATATATATATATATATATATATATATATATATACACACATTCATACACACATATACACATACATACACAATATTACAATCTAAAATATTATAAAAACATTACAATAATATAACTATAAACATATTAACTATAAATATATTTAGGGGTAAAACGTTCTAACGGTATATTCCAGATTTTTCTCCAAAAGAAATCACCCTTTTAAGTTAAATTAATTTCAATTATAATTTTGATCTAGCTAAATTATTTTATACTTATTCTTATGCCTGTATTTAAATATCAATTCCTTACATTGATTAAGGAGTTTCTTTAGATTATTGTATTTGATAATAATCAATTTCTCCTCCAGGCATAAATTACACCTGTCCCTGAAGTTGTTGGGTATGATAGCATATTCTATTATCCTACATTTGACCAGTGGGATAAATCCTCCATCCTTTATATCCCAGTAGTATTTAGACAGGGCAGTTTGATGTTTCAAGAAGCATTGGAAAATGAGTGTCTATGATTGTAAAATCTCTGTTTCCAGCTACCTGCAGATATCTTTATATAAACTATTTTTTTGCTAGGGTCCTTTTCTGGAAAAATAGAGGCTTCATAAACCGCTTTTTCAGAATTACATCTGCCATCAGTGGAGCAGTTGGTTTTACTGATGCAATTGCAGGAAAGTTTATTTTCCAGAAGTTTGTTATGAAAGTTTTTGAGTAATTTATTATTATGAGAATTAATTATGTTTTGCATGTTATTGGTAGTTGAATAACTAATTTTTTAACAGGTTTGCGTGTGAAATATGTATTACCCATAAAATTGTAAAATATCTAAATTTTTTTCTAAAATCATTTTTTCTAGTTTATATTACTTTGTTAAATTAAATAAATAAATTTAACATTGAGTTCTTTTCAGTTGGTCTCTATCAGAATTTACCTGACTTAAATAACAAATATTCTACTTTAGAATTTGCTCCTTATTTACAATAAGTTGAGCTCTTTTTGGAAAATTCCTTTCTTGAATATTATTACATATGCTGTGTACAGCAGTATGGATAAATTTAATCCAGAATATTCACTGAAAACTATTCCCTATTCTCTCACTACATTCCTTCACTCTGGATCTCACTGAAAAAAAATAATTGAATTCATTAAAAGACTACGATGGAAAACTTATTTTCACCTTAATCCACAGAATACTTTAAATGAAAACAAGGAGAAATATAATATGAAATCTCAAAAAAACCCACCAGGCAATAAACTTCTCGAATCTTTTGAAAATGACATGTTTAATTTAATCAAAAAAATCCAATTTAAGAAGCAATCTAACCAGTTCCAGTTTCGTCTCAAAAAGGATATTAAAATGATCAGAAACTCCAATAAGATGTGGATTAATGCAGATAAGTCTAAAAACATACATAAAATAGAACCCTCTGAGTATCACAAACTCATCCGAAAAAAATCTCCAGTACATAAAAAAAAAAATAACATGATGTCCACAATTAATCAAAAAACTGTTGCATTGGCCAATAAACTTGATATTGCAGATAGAATGGGAAAGACCCATACTAAAAACATGTATTTACTTTTTAAAGACCATAAACCTAACTTTGAAAATAACCTTCAATTTAGATTCATCAATCCCTCCAAAACAGAATTTGGTTTAATTTCTAGTAATATAATTTAGAAGATAATACTATCCATACAGGAGAATCTCCATACAAATTTATGGAAAGACTTGTCTGATACCATTACATGGTTCCAAAATATTCCTGATAAGAAAAAAGCTTCTATTTTACAATTTGGTATCATAGATTTTTATCCCTCTATTTTGTATGATTTATTAGTTCATAGTTTAAACTATGCTAAAAACTTTAATAATATTTCTAATAATGAAATAGATATAATTATAACCTCTAGAGATTCTGTGCTAGTATACAATGATTCTACCTGGACTAAAAGTGTTAACAATAGCTTTGATGTGCCAATGGGAGCTTATGATTCAGCTCAAGTCATGGATCTGATAGGGATATATATATTATATATTCTCGGTAGAATTTTTGATTCTAATCAAGTAGGTATTTATCAAGATGATGGCCTTATGTATATACCTAACAGTAACAGGCCTCTTACATTTAGAATTAAAAAAAAAATTATTAGAGCATTGAATATTTTAGGTTTTAAAATCAAAATTTCATCCAATCTCAAAATTGTTAATTTTTTAGACATTAGCTTTAATCTGTCCAATAATACCTTTAAACCATACCAGAAAAGTAATCAATCCCCTATCTATATTAATGTTAATTTAAATCATCCTAAATTTATCATTAAACAAATACCTAAGATAATTAATATTAGAATTAATAAATTATCATCTAATAAGGAAATATTCGATAAGAATAAAACAACAAGAGTAATTAAGAAGAGTAATTTTAAAGGTGAAATATTATATCGAGAAAAATTGAAAGATACAACTAAAAATGGAAACAAAGGCAAAACTAGATAAAGAAAAATAATATGGTTCAGCCCTCTTTTCTGCAAGTTGTTCCATATAAACATAGGTAAATATTTTTTAAATTTAGTTAGCAAACAATTCCACCAAAATAACCCCCTAAGCAAAGTAGTCAACAGAAAAACTCTTAAAATTACCAATAACATGCAAAACATAATTAATTCTCATAATAATAAATTACTCAAAAACTTTCATAACAAACTTCTGGAAAATAAACTTTCCTGCAATTGCATCAATAAAACCAACTGCTCCACTGATGGCAGATGTAATTCTGAAAAAGCAGTTTATGAAGCCTCTATTTTTCCAGAAAAGGACCCTAGCAAAAAAAGAGTTTATATAAAGATATCTGCAGGTAGCTGGAAACAGAGATTTTACAATCATAGACACTCATTTTCCAATGCTTCTTGAAACATCAAACTGTCCTGTCTAAATACTACTGGGATATAAAGGATGGAGGATTTACCCCACTGGTCAAATGTAGGATAATAATTTAACTTAAAAGATGGTTTCTTTTGAAGAAAAATCTGGAATTTACCATTGGAAATATTTTACCCCAAATATTTTTTATAGTTATTATGTTTATAGTTATATTATATAATTGTAATGTTTTTATATTTCAGATTGTAATATTGCATGTATATGCGTATATGAATATGTGGGCATGTACGTGTGTGTGTGTATATATATATATATATACACACACACACACACATATATATATATATATATATATATATATATATATATATATATATGTGTGTGTGTGTGTATGTATGTATGTATATGTGTAAATATATATATTAATGAAAAATATATATGGGATGTATATATATATATGTATATATTTGTTTTTGGATGTATGATGATGTATGTATATAAATATATGTGTGTGGGGGGTATGTGTATGTGTACATATGTATATATTTTAATTTTTTTAAATAATAGTATTATCATTATTATTATTATTATTAGTGTTAAAAATTTGTGTATATATATTTATTATTTTTATTAATATTATTATTTTTATTTATATTGTTTCGTTACAAATATTTAAGATCCTATTTCTTTTTTAATAAATATAATTAATAATAAGAATAATATTATTATTATTATTATTCTCATTATTAGTGTTCAAATTTTTATATATATATATTTATTATTATTATAATTATTAATATTATTTCATTACAATAATTTAAGGATTTTTCTTTTTTAATAATATTATTATTATTAATGATAAAAATTTTTGATGTATATTTATTATTATTATTAATATTATATATTACTATTATTTAAGATGTTTTTCTTTTCTTTTAAGATTGTCTTTTAATATTTTATTCATCATTTTCTTATATAATTTTTAAAATTATTTTAACTATATTTATAGTATCATACTACTAATGGTTTTGTATTAAAATGTATGATTTACAATTTATTTTTATACTGTAGATAAATCCCATTATCTTTAAAACTAAATTTTAATGTTAAATTTCCATGTCATGTTTTTCTAAGAAAGCAGATGAATTGCAATAGAAGCTGGTGTCGATCTGAGACGTTAACTTCCTTTCTCTTTATACTGTTCGTTCTCTTTTCCTTTTGTTTTTTATTTTTCTTTCTCTTCTTTCTCTTTATTAATTTTCAAAATTTTTCTTTTTCTTTCTTTATTGTTTTTTGAATGAGTGAAGAAATGTTTTTGTAGATTACCATTACAAATGTCTATTCTTGATATGGGCACGTGAATGTCTGTATGAAATTCTTTTCTGGATTATTTTGAATATTAACTGTTGTATCATTTGGGTCTGATGAGCTGGTTTATCTCTGAAATACATACTAATTATGAAATTGTAGAATATCTAAAATTTTTTCTAGAGTATGTATATATATATATATATATATATATATATATATATACACAGACAGAAAATCTGAGCAAGGGCCAACAACCTACCATGGTTTCGCCCAACGGCTCACCAGGGAAATATATATATATATATATATATATATATATATATATATATATATATATTTCTAATGTTGCATTCATTATCATTTTACTATAAAAATGTATTGTCGGTCATTTTATTATAAAATGTCTGTTGGTTTTTATTTCGAGGTTCATTCTTTACCCAAACAGGTATTACTGGGGTCAGAGTAGACCTAGGAACAACCACAGTTAAAGGATGGTGCCACATTTCTCAAAACCTCTATTCACTTGATTAGATGTAGTTTATAGTCATGCTCAGGACACAACAGCCAGATCTCCCCAACTAACTTTTTTATTGTTATAGCACAAGTTGTATTAAGTTATTAGTAGAGAGTAATAGCTCCTGTCACTATAACAATGAAATATATCATTAATAAGTAGAAAAAACCAGGCTGTATAACCTATAAATATATAAAGAGATATAAAGCTATTTTAGAGGAGGAAAGTATGAAATAGTGAAAAACATTGTCTCCATTTAACTTTAGATATAGAGGAGAAGAAATGGAACCTTCAATTTTGAAAGGAATTGGTGTAAAGTGTATGCAGCAGCCTCTGCCACAATCTGAACTTGGTCTGCTAATTCTAATTTCTTCACTGATAACTATTCTACTACCAGTGTATTCATAACCTGTATATATTGACATGAAGTGGAATGATAATGTTGGATCAATTTTTTATGTTTGCTGTTAAGGAAGTTAGTTCACTGTGTTGTGCCAGAAATTTTTTCTCCCCAGAATCTATCTTGCAAAGAAAGACATAGGACATAAAAAAAGAAATATTTATACATATTTATGTATAAAGGAGGGAAGAAACTCTGCAAAACATATTTGTAGTTAATTAATATTTACTAAACAAAAACACCTTTTTGATTTTGTTGATGTTTGTTAAAATTGTCACGATTCCCACCTGACATAGAATATTGCAATAGAAAGAAAAAGGATCATATTAATAATAATCATGTAATAATATAAAAAGGGTGCAGGACAATTCAACACTGGCCAACTCATCTCTGTGACAACTCAACTTCAGGATAACTCACCACCAGCCAATTCAACATTAGGACAACTTAACATGTAAACTATGGAATTTTTTCATTGATTTTTTAAAAACAAGTAAAAGTAATTTATTATGGATCATTTTTAATACAGTAAATATATAATATTATATATAGATATATATATATAAATTTTAGCACTAATAATGATAATAATAATAATATTATTATGAATAATGTAACTTTATCAACAGAATCAAATTTTAAAAGATTTTTTTTCCAAACAACAGCGAATGGAAAGATATTTGATCCAGATTGTGTGCTATTTAATTCCACAAACATTGCATGTACACAGTATTTGAAAAGCTGCTTCTAATTTATAAATTCTTGCATAAAATACAATCATAATAGGCTTAGAGTAGGTGTACACTCATATGTGCAGTCAAAAAGCAGGCATAAACAAATTTCCTTTCACGAACCGAAAAACAACATTGACCAAATCATTATTTACTTTTATAATTTTTAAAAAACTTTTATATAATCAGATGTAAAGTGTCTTTTCTTCACAATATCACAATCTTGAGTTATAAGTCATTTTTAATTATTGGAAGACTTGCTATGAATGGTTTTAGTTTAAAAATTTATTGAAAATTGTATGCAATTCCCCTGAAATATTCAATTAAACAGAAGATACAATGTCCAAAATTCTTTCATTTGCCTTCATATATTTCTTCACTTTAGGTAGAGAGAGAGGACCAATTAATTGCTTGAAAAATGCATCTTAGTTTCTTTGCACCTTTTGCAGCTCCATAATGAATCTCCACATTGTGGGGTGCTCGATCCCCAGTTCTTTATAGTCTTCTACTTGCTGCTTCAGTAGGGTTATTTGTTCAATTTTGAAAATTAAACACAAATCAGCCAAAAAGGCTGTTATGTTTTTAATTTTTATTTTTTATAATTATATCGCCCCAAGCAAGGCATTTTACTGCCACTGTTTTGCAAGGGGTTATATAGAAAGAAAGTTATGAGAAATAGTAACAGGTTATAGGGGATGTCAGGAAGTAGGTAAGAGAAGGATGAGAATACTGATGAGAGTGGAGTGGACAAAGAAAGGAGCATGAGAGAGAGGATGCAGGTTAGTGAGATAGGAGATGACTATTGACTTTACATATAAATTCTTGGAGATTGTAGCTGTTGAGGAAGCAAGTAAATGGAAGGGAATTCCACAGGCGAGAAGTGCAAGAAAAGAAGCTGCTGGAGTAGAATTTGTGTTTACATTTTATTGGTTTGACAGTAAAAAGGTGGGACCTATTTGCTAATCTTGTGGCTCGAGTAAATTTATATATAGGGGCACCAGTGAGCTAAGTTCATCAGAGCAGAAGCCGTGAAAGTATTTGTAGAAATTAACTATATAACTAATAAATCACTAAAACAACCAAGCAAACTTTCAAAATTAGGGCTTGCAAACAAATAATAATTCTCAAAACTGAGTTTAAGTGTTAGTCATTCTCAAAGCCAGTTAAAAACTGGTTTTGGCCGACTTAGAGCAGTGCCCTCTGATACTAACTTTTTTTTATTTTATTTTTTTTTTAATGAATTGATATCGATTAAACATTAAACTTTCAGATTATTGTGAAAAAATTCAGAAAACTGTATTATTTTCAAAGTTTCCCACAGGACTTGGGTCATTACGTCATTCAAACTTAAAGTAAAACAATATCCTAATGGAACCGGTCCTAACATTTAGAAGTTAGGAGTTTAAAAATTTATTTTATTTGAGCACTGCCTTTAACACCAATTGTGCAAGACTGTAAAACTTTAAAATGTGATCTGGATTGTAAATATTCACATCCTCGCATATTCCATGTTAAAAACAATGCACAATAGAATGAAATTAAAACTGCAATGAACAAAAAAACATGAGTAATTATGAAATTAATTTGTTATTGTTAAAAGAATTAAATTGGGGATTTATTTTCATTTGTGCATCATTTCCAACATAAGCAATCAAATCTATGATATTTTAATTTTCACACTGGTGTAGGCTACGACATTTGACTTATTGTAGAGTAATGAATGTACATAAAATGTTTATATATATAAAACACCAATCATCATAACAGAAATTTGCTTTTTGTGACAATAGTGCAACCAACAGAGGAAAATGTATAATCCACACACTCAGTCACTCGATGTTAAAAATGGCGCATAAATAAAACTATGTTATTCAAATTTCAAGCAACAAAACATTTTGTGTCTTTATTTCTGTTTGCCTTTCATTAATTACCTTATAGCATTTTTTTGTGTACTGTTTTTTAACATAGAGTGTGTGAGGGTGTAAAAACTAACAAAACAGGAACCACTTCCTTGACATGATAACCAAATCTATGCTAGAAATAACTTACAACGATATTTCTTCAAAGGAAAAAATAGAGAAATGTTTTGTGGAAACTACAAACATTAAAATCGGTTTTGGCAAATCGGTTTCGGTTTTAGTGATCATCCTATGAAAACCAGTTTCAAGCCCTATTCAAAATCTCTATGATTCAAGGCTGGTCTAAAAGATGTGCACACTATAACAGCCAACACTGAAGCTATGATTTTGATGCCAGGGTTGATTTGTTCTCACACTGAGTAGGCCAGTGTTGAGTGGGTGGTAATAAGATGTCCCTTCCCAATATAAAAATATATATAATATATGCAAGATGTCAGATATAACCATTGATCATTTATAATTGTAAAAATATAGTCTGTCTTGACCAGTGTATTTTGTGTTTATTTTTAATCACAATAAATACAATGCTGTTCATTGCTCCTTAGTTGAGAACTCTTGCTTGATTGGTTATGTTGGGTAGAAAAATAAAGAGTAGTCAAATAAGGAGATGAGTTTTTTTTATTACAAATTGTCATTGTGAACCAAGGGACATAAATATTTGATCATCTAAATTGTAGACTGTAGAAGCCAACATCTCCGTGCTGAAGCACTGAACATTTAAAAGGCAACAACAAATGAATGCTCCAACAAATATCCATTTAAGAATACTTTACATATTCCTTCCATAGTTAAAGTCAGATCAATACAGAGGATATACTTTATTTTTCATGTTCCTATTTGTTTGTTTATCTTTTTTTAATTTACTTATACTACCGAGTTTAAGAAAAATGGACTTTGATCACACTATCCATAGCTCCCTTTGGTTGAGTAATAGTGCTAAATCTATGACAATCAACAAAATAAATACCCATTATTTTTTTTTTAATGAAATATTGTTTACTTATATAATTCAAAGTTCCTTTCACCTGCTACAATTTAAAAGAGATGGAGAAAGTTTATATATGTATATATGTAATTTGTTGTACCACTTTTTCCAGTTATTATTTGAAGAAAAGCTGAGCTAGTGTAGAGAAAATAACTTTGTGGCATCAATTTCCCAGAGGGGGTAAAGAAATCTGTCATCAAACTTTAAATCCTACATTTAAATACAATGTTACAAAGATGATGCCTCGATTCTCAAAGCATTTTTTTCCATTACTTCTGTTTCATTTTCCTTTCCTTGCTTGCTTTGATTGTCGATCTTATTTTTCTCTGTTTCTTTTAGTAACAATATCACTTGGACATTTTGCACATAGTCAAGTTACCATAACGAAAAGATTTCATTTTTTTCCAAAGTTTGCCTTAGAAACACGTAAACAAACTTCATTAAAGAGTCTTTACTTTTCTACTTTGTACTTTTCTTTCTGCTCTTTTCCCAAGAAAACTGAATAATGTAACTTTATCAACAGAATCAAATTTTAAAAGATTTTTTTTCCAAACAACAGCGAATGGAAAGATATTTGATCCAGATTGTGTGCTCTTTAATTCCACAAACATTGCATGTACACAGTATTTGAAAAGCTGCTTCTAATTTATAAATTCTTGCATAAAATACAATCATAATAGGCTTAGAATAGGTGTACACTCACATGTGCAGTCAAAAAGCAAGTATAAACAAATTTCCTCTCATGAACTGAAAAACAACATTGACCAAATCATTATTTTCTTTTATAATTTTTTAAAACTTTTATATAATCAGATGTAAAGTGTCTTTTCTTCACAATATCACAATCTTGAGTTATAAGTCATTTTTAATTATTGGAAGACTTGCTATGAATAATTTTCATCAATTATTATCATAATGCCAGATAATTATACTCAACATTTGTTCTATATTAATTAAGTTGAGGTGAGAATTACCTGATTATCAAACAAAAGAAAGTACCATCAAAACCTTATTTTTCTGCATAAGCTATGATTGCAATGCAATAAGCTATGATTGCAATGTTATATAATATCAGTTTTCCTATACGACAGTGAATACTGGACAATATCCTCACAAATGAAGAAGAGACTTGAGGCAACAAAACTGTGGTTCTATAGAAGGATGCTGGAAATACCAAGGGGTTGAACATGTGAGCAATGATGACGTTTTAGAGAAAATGGAGACAAAAAGGACATATACATAAAGAGAAAGTTGAAATTTCTAGGTTACATAATGAGAAAAGAGGGCTTGGAAAATTTGATACTCACAGGACTGATTAAAGGCAAGAGAAGCAGAGGAAAACAATGCATAACCTACCTAGTGAGCTTGAGTAAATGGATGGCTGAACAAAGTTTAGAAAAAACAAAAAAGACAAAGTTTACTAAGAAGTACAAATGACAGAGAACCGTGATTGCCAATATCCAGATGCTGACGGTGCCAGTATAGCAGCCAAGGTTGACCCCCAATAAATAACTCATATTTTTTTTTTACCATGTTACAGAAAACTATATAACAAAATGGTAACTTACATGAAAGTGCATATGAGGAGATAGCATTGTCAAATTTCTCTAACTGAAAAAATAGCACCCATTGCTGCTTGCTGAATATTTACAGAGACCAAATGGTGGATGTGAGGAGAGTTAGGTGGTGGGTAATGTATTTGAGCAGTGGCAACACTGATGTGTGTAACCAGCTATGTTTTAGGTAGCCCCACACAGCTGTCAAATAACAACATGAAAGTGACTCAAAAATGCATAGCAAATGGTGGTGACTAGTATTTTGTAGCTGAAAACCTGCTCTATCCAACAGTGTTATTGTGCTCTCTGTATCTATTTTAATTTTGGTAGCAATAAAGAAGAGGTATTACTTTTGATTCAATCATCATATATAATGATATATAAAATAATTTTTCATCAGAATGTCATTTAAATATTGAGTCAAAACATCTTTGAAGGCTGGAAACACTAGCCATAATAGCATATAAATATAGATGAAGAATAATTGAATAAAAAATTTTTTTTTTCTGTTGCTTCAAGTCTTTTTTTTAACTGTGAGCTGATTGTCCAGCATTTGCTGCCAAATAGGAGGACTGATATTGTACAACAGTTTAGTACTCTTTTCTTTCTTTCTAACAAAATTTTCCTTTTTTTTTTAGTACTTTGCTTAGCCTTTGGAAAGTATCATTTGCTATCTAAATGTGCCTTCAGATTTCAGTGTCACATTTTTAAGCACTGTCTAAACACTTTACAGATATTTAAATTTTCATATTTGAATTTTGTATCTCCAATTTCTAATTTGCCTGTTGAGCTGTTTCTTTTGCTAACAACCATGCATTATGTCTTCTTGCAATTGATGTTCATCCTTTTCTTGTTACATTCCTTCACTATTTTCTGTAGGAGTTCTTATATGCTGAGAATACCAGGGGGTTGAACATGTGAGCAAAAAAAGATTTAGGGAAATGTAAACAAAAAAGACACTTATACTTAAGAAAGAGAGAGTTGAAATTTCTAAGGCACATAATGAAGAAAGAGGGCTTAGAAAATTTGATGTGCAGAGGCTAGTTTGAAGGCAAGAAGGCCAAAAGAAAACACATAACCTACCTAATAAGCTTGAGTAAATGAATGGCAGAAATATGTTTAGGAGAAATTTACTAAGAGCTACAAAGGAGATGAATCTGTGGTGAGCTGTAATCAGCAATATTCTGAAGAGACATGGCATATAGAAGGAATATTTTTTGTTTCCTTCATTTATTTTTTGATGTACTCTAATATATATATTTGCTGAGGAAGTGACATATCAGTTTTTATTGCCAAAAATAGAGCTGGCAAACAGAGTTCAAATTTCAGCGATAGCCATTACATTTGCTTCACACTAATACTCTTTTGAATGGATCCATCTCATTATTGAACTATATGCAAAATAATACAGCTGACAGATCTCTTTAGCTTTGATAGGGTAATCTATCTATGTGAAGGACAAGTCTACCCACCAACCTCTCCAAAATAAAGGAAAATACCATCATCTCATGTGTCAGCAGAGTGGAGTAGAGTCTACTACTCCTCATGCTTGACAGATCTAGAGGAAGTCCTGTATCTAGAAATGGATTAAGTAAAAGGATAATATAGATAAAATAAATAAAAATATATCAAATGCATATATAAATATTAGAGTGGTGCCAGCACCTTCTTTGTGCAATGCTTGGGAAATCTTAGAAGTGTATTTGTCATTTGCTCAGATTGTTTTTGTAATTGATCAAGAAAGGTGTGTAGGTAGCACAACTGTTAATAGTATGGAAAGCTAATTTCAAGTTCTGGCCTATTCTGTTGCTCTTCAGAAAGACATGCATCTTGCTCTTTACCTTCCAGTAGATAGGTTAAAATTCAAACAAATTGGGATCTCCAGCCTTGGGTGGTAGCCAATCTAGGACAACTCTGAATTCAAAACTATGAAGAAGACAATGGAAAACCACCCACAATTGTTTCCAAGAAGTAATAGAAATGTAAAGAAAAGGAATATGGAGAGCCATGACCACCTACATCTAGAAGGGATATGGCATTAAAAAAATCCATCAACTCCATTTATAGGCTTTACAAACAATTCAGAAGTAAAGAAAACTGTCAATGTTTGAAACACATAAATATGTAATTTTTGAAAATTGAAACTGGATTTATTACAAAACTCTAAATAGAAGAAAACATGGACTAGACCCAGATTAGCATTTAATATATTAATCTAAATAGAATTAAGCGAGGAAAAATTTATTTTCTACATTTTGGGGGAATCAAAAAGAATTCTCTTTTAGGAATTGTTCAAACCTGGACAAACTGTTATTGATCAATACTACACTGAGTAATTGGCTCGTTTGAATGACACAATAGATCAAAACGGAGTAATGATTTAAATTTATAAAGAAATGTAATGCAAAGAATGTCCATGAAACTGGGATGGGATGTTCTACTGCATGTAATGTTTTCTCCAACACTGTCACATTGTTTTGCATCTCAAAACATTCATAGACTTGTCAGTGGTTCTAACAATTTCATGATATTAAAAGAAATTCCTTGAAGGTTTTATCAAAAGTGGAACCATTCTTTTATCTATGAGATGGCAATATAATATGAAAGACAATTTAGTTGAAAAATAGCATAAGATCATTGAAAGGCAGAGATAATTCTCTACTGACTGAATGAAATTATGTTAAAAGATTTTGTTAAAAATGCAAGTAAAATTTTACATCAACCTAATAAGATGTATACACCTAAGAAACGAATTCCCGAATTTATTGGTAAGGACCTCAGACTCAACTGAAAACCATATGTCCAACAACAGGACTGCATACCATGTCACACAAGCAGGAAAACCCAGTCATGGATGTCAGAAAATTTCTGTGATCACATCACCTTTTACTTCTGACAACCTAACTTACAAGACTGCAACCCCTGTGATTATTATATATGAGGCGTAGTTAAGCTTGAGACCAACAACATTCCTTGTAATACCTAAGATAAACTGAAGACAAGAATTATAGCAGCCTTTACCAATTTAAACAAGAGACCATCCAGAAAAGTTGCAGGAGATTCTGTAGCTGTGTGGAGGCCATGATTGAAGCAAATGATGAGTTTATTGAATAAATTTACTCTTTAATATTTCAAGCTATTTTAGTGTAAATTTGGTAATACATAAATATAGAAGAACATACTGCCAAGATATTTAAAAAAAAGAGCATTCTATGATGAAAATGACCCCATAATTGACAAAAACAAAGTTTTATTGGCAAAATGTTTATGGTATTATTAAGAAAAAAAAACTAAACTATTTTTTATTATTTTATTAAATTTTTTAACCATTTATAGCAAGTTCAAAATTTTGGTTAAAAATCTTGTTTTTCTTGTGTCAGTGAGTGGGCCAAAGAGATAAGCATTTTCAGCATTTTTTTGGCATTAAACACACATTGATTTGTAAATTATTGCAAAAATCAAATAAAAGTCACAAATGAATGAAATTATTTAAAAATTGTTTTAGAAAATCTGTTATATCCACTTTCTTAATTTTATGAAATTTTTCGAGATATTAAAATTTCAGTATTTTTATCATTGAAAATTAAATTTAATCTAGGAGCTTGGAATTAAAACTAAAATAAATGCTTCAAGAAAGATTTTTCATTTTAAAATTTCTTTTTAAACCTTAGGTATCGCATTTTCTGTGGTGGTCCTAACATAGAAGCATTTTCTTGACCTAAAAAATAAGCTTACCCAAGCAAAAATATGAAAACACTGTAGAAAATGAAATTATTTATTTAAATTCAGACTATTGTCCTCATCTTTGTTGTTGTTGTTGTTATTATTATGATTTGGATATTTATTGAATCTATGGTATATTGTTCTCATTCTACTATCTATGTCTAGGGACACCAATGGGCTATATAGTGCAACCAGTGTAAGCATTGACTGATCAGTATTAAAGAAGATATTATATCCCTAAAAGTGGTCAGTGGAATGAGAGCAAATAAAGGGTTGAATTTAAAATTCCATGAATGTTACTTAGATCCACAAACACCTGAAGAAGGCAGGTGGGACAATAGCTGAAACACTGTGATAATGCCAACAAAGATAAATAAACCAATAGTTTAAATGTAAATCATTTGAAGTCCTCACTGCAGAAATTCAGACATAAATGAAATTCTCTGAAACATTGTTCCAATCAATCTGTGAGTCTTTATAAATAAACACTTCATTGATTTTTTCTTCATCCTATCTAGAAAATATGTAAATCATAATTCTCAAAGGGAGGAAGATAAGAATGAAAATCAAGTACAATGATCTTTGAGTGTTGGACTCCAAAGCCAGCAACTAAAGATTTCAGGGGTTCCATTTTGAATTTACACCTTAAAGCTAATCTTCATCTACTCCCAAATAAGTTGCCTGATTGTTGGTAATTCTATTAACATTTCCCATTACTTCTCGGCCATTTTTCTCTCCTCGTTATTTTTAGCGTTTCAATGTCTACAAATTCTAATTCCCTTTAACTTTATTTCCTATTATTTGCATGTTACTGCTGTGCGTCTCAAGATTCTCGACAAAATTCAGAGAAAAATCTGCAATACAATTTATCCTGATCAGGTATCTTGTCTTTAGTTACTTTTTCACTGTCGTAATGTGACTTCTGTTCTACAAATATTTTTATGGCAACTCTTTGAATAAGCATTTTTTTGTTTTGCTGTCATCATTAGTTTTCTAGTTGAAATTCAATCCTCTCACCCCATCAAAAATTAATTGCAAACAGCATTTGTTATTGTTTACATCCACAATATTTGTTAAATTGGAGTAATTCTGAATAGTGTTTCTTTGATTTAATGAAAATTTAAATTACTTTAGCATCATTTACAAACAAATACAATTCCAAAAAATAATATTTTTTTCATCTTTCTTTAGCATTTATGACCAGACTTTGGTCTTTCTGATAATCCTTGTAATTACAGAATAATTTTTAGAAAACTTTTGTAGACAAAAACAGGATAATCCTAGGCTAAAGACAATTTCAGTTTGAAGTTTTACTTTCATCTCCTTGAGATAATTAGTATTTATGAGCAGACATGAACTTCAGAATATTGATAATAAAATTGTTGTAAACTGTAGAAAGAAATTTCTTGTGTAGAAACAATTTCCATTTGAGATTCACCTGCCTCACAAATAGCTTTGTTTTCACATTTATCCATTGAAATGCATGGCATTTGATAATAATTATAAAAACTGAATAAAATGAAATTCTCATTTTACTAAATTGTAATTATAAGTTATATATAGAGCCTAAAATATTTATAACTACAAGTTATATAGTGACTAAAACATCTATCGATTGATCTATCTATCTATCTATACACATATATACAGTTATTATTATAAACATGCCATACTGCAACTCAAAAGCTATTAATTTTCAGTGTTCAATACA
Organism: Ascarosepion bandense; assembly: GCA_037127315.1. Lineage (NCBI taxonomy): Eukaryota > Metazoa > Mollusca > Cephalopoda > Sepiida > Sepiidae > Ascarosepion > Ascarosepion bandense. The sequence continues at coordinate 2,619,382 of JBBBDQ010000181.1, read as the reverse complement.
TCATCATCAGGTAGTAAAATCTGGTTAATTTACTTGGTTACATACATATATATATTGATAAGGTGATTTAAAATAATTACAATTAAACTAAAAATAAAAAATGCCATCATATTAGTTGATTATAGTGGGGTGGGAGGTTAATAAATTTCAAAAGAATTGTGTGTGAAGACACATGAAAATTGGGGCAAAGTGTAGCAATATAAACCATACATGACATGTCAAAAATTTAAAAAGGAATGGAATAAGACAGTCGCTAATGTATTATATTTAGAAGTGAAGAGTTGAAAAAAATAAAAATAAGAACAATAAAAAAATAAAATATTTGTCTTAAAGGGTTTTGTTAATATTAAAAAACATTTCAAAGAAAATAGATGTGAAAAATTGAAGTTAGATTTTAAAAATAAAAGTACTTGATAATAAAAACCTAGTAGTGAAAGTAAATATTCACAACAATGTAACAGTGAATAAACTTTTGTTTTAAGGTATATATAATTAATTAAAAGGGATAGGTGTATAAATTATATGAAATAGGAAACATAATGAGATGATTTTAGATATAATTAAAAGTGTGAATAACCTCATGATGGCAGTAAGTAATAATTTCATTACATTGGCTTAATAAGTTAGTTCTTGGGAATTTAATTATATGGATTTTTTTCTTGTAAACAAAGAAAACATTTCATGTAATGATTTACATGTTCTAGCTTATCATCCATTTTACTGTAAAAGTTTTATTTGCATTTTTCAACTGCCAATAGTATTTGGAGAGAGAAGTTAAGTTACTATAGATTTTATTATTAAAGGATAGCTTATGCTGATAAAAACGAGTCTTAAAAATGTTCTTAGTACATTTGATATAATGTTTTATAAGATTTGGATCTTTTGTAGTGGAAATGGTAGCTTGGTATACTATGGAATTTGTAAGGCATCTTTTTTGCAGAGAACATACATTAGGGTTATGACAATTGCAAGTATTAGTGTTATTATCATTATTTATAAATTGGTTATGATGTTATGATAGTTAATTTTGTTATATTGTTTTAGAAATTTCACTGTTGTGTTTTTTATTATCATATCAAAATTATCAGTGCAGCTATAAGTAAGTTTCAGTGTATTTTTATTAAGGGGGTTATTAGTTAGGAAGTGTTCCTGAACTAGGTTAAAAAATTTACTGCCTAACTTAGTACTAGTCATTTGGTTAAATGGTGATGTGTACCAAATTACTTTTCTATATTTATTATGCTTATAATATTTAATGCCATTGCATTCATAGCCACTGTTTTTTAGGGCAGTATTGTAGTATTGAATGTGTTTATAAAAATATCTTCAGTTGGGGAACTGTTGTTTATTTTGTGCTAAACAGAATAGACAGTGGGTGATTAGATTTTGGATGTATGTAGATAGGGTTGGTGTTATATTTTACTTAGGTTGAGTATGCATTATTAACTAAATCTAGAGTAACGTCTAGAAAGTCAACTTTTTTATGTTGGTTTATACTATTACTTCAAGATTAAAGGTTTACATTATTCTGTGTATGAATTCTATCTACTTTAGAGTTTGTAGAATTATGGACTATCATTGTCTCTGTATAACTCAATGTCAGCTATATCAAAATCATGATGTGCAGTTAGATTGTACAAAATGAATAGACCTACAAGATCTGATGATTCTGCATAATCCAGTGCTCTCGTGGCAATGTCAAATAGGTCCTTGGAATTAAACTTTGTCCATTGTTCATTATTATGGATGAGGATTGATTGTTTGGAGTTCAATATGATATTTCTTTTCTGCTTTGTGAGGTCAGAATATTTCACAGCAAAATCCAAAGTTAAGGTAAACAATTCCTTTGAGATAGAGGGGTAATAATCAACCATGCCAAAATGGATGAACGAACATTTAGATTTGTGCTTAATGTGGTTCAACCAATTAATGATGTTATTGAGTTAATCCTACACTTTGATTTGTAAGTTAACTGACAAGTATTTGTTTACTAATTTTAACAATTTCTGGTTTAGTCGAATTAGCAATTCTAGTCGTGCAATTTGCTTCAAATTCAGGTTTGTGATATTTTATAGTAATGTATGATTTGATAGCATTGAGTTTGTTGACTCTGTCATTGATTTTTAACTTGTTAATTATCATTTGACTAGGAAGGTAAATATTATCTACTAAATTATTAATGTAAATGTTGACTTCTTTTATAATTCTTGGTTAGGTTTTTAGTTAGTAGAGAGTTGTAGTAATGTGGTGTAGTTCTAATGTAATTATCTGTTTTGTCAGAATCTAAAAAAATTTTGTCAGATGTACAAATTCTTTTACAATGGAGTCAAGTCATTGTTGAAAACAGATTTTGAGTGTGTGGAATTTAATATTGTTAATGATTTGAAACAAATCATATTCATACTCTAATAATTTATCAATGAGAGGTATAGCAACAGAGAACCTTATTGAATCAGAGCCATGTTGCTGATAGTGGTTCTTTCATCAGCCACCCTATTGACCAAGGACAGCACTATCTCCTCAAGTCACATGATGTAGGCTTCATTAGGAAGATATTGTTGTTATGAGGAGTGATCACATGAAACAACATTGTTATCACCATTAGACTCATTTCAAATCCTCTGAAATTACACACACACATATAATTATATTATATACATATATAATTATGTATTGTATATATATATATATATATATATATATATATATATATATATATATATATATATATATATATATATATATATATATATATATATGTATAACACACACATAATTTATTTATTTATATTTTCAATCATTTCACGCCAAGCAAAGTAGGACCTTTACTGTGGCACAGGGAGGTTACAGTGATAAAAAAAAAAGTACAGAGATCTTGAAGAAAAGATAAGAATGGGAATCAAGGAGACAAAAGATGGTAAATGTCATTGCATTTAAACTTTTGGAGATTGTAGCTATAAGAGAAACAAGCAAACAAGAAGAGAGTACAACAAACAAGAAGTGTGAGAAAAGAAATTGTTAGAGTAGAAGGATTGGTTATATTTAACTATTTTGATGTTAATAAGGAGGGACCTTGATGACAGTCTAGAAGCACACGTAAATAGAAGTGGTTGGGATGCCAGGGAAAAAGATTGTCAGAGGAGTAGCCATGAAAATAATTTTAGAAAAGACAGAAGGAAATCACATCACATCATTATATATATATATATATTTTTTTTTTTTTTATATAGATATTATATATATATATATATATATATATATATATATATATATATATATAAATTTTATATTGATTATTTAATTTCTTAGTTTTTGGTCATAATAAAATTAGACAGGTGCACATTTGTATTAAAAAGTGTTCAATAAAATTATATTGTAGAACTTTTAAATATTTTCCATTTGTAAATGAGTTATTGTGCCATTTTATATATATATATATATATATGTGTGTGTGTGTCATTCAGTCTGTAATGAATTCGAACACTCTCGGCTACTGGCATGTGTTTACACTGAATATAACATTCTAAAGTCTAAAGTTTGTCTTCCTCTACCAAGCGCCCATACGCCACAAAGAATTGATGGAGATGCTTAGCAAGCTCGATATATTCGGGAAAGACATTAGAGTATTTAAAAACATTTACTGGCAGCAGACTGCCTGCATACAGACAGGTAACGAATTCAGCAGTTATACAAAGAAAGAGGCGTAAGACAGGGATGTGTATTTTCACCAGATTTATTTAACTTGTATAGTGAGAATATTTTGAGGACCCTAGATGTTATGCCAGGATTTGTCATCGGAGATCACAATCTGAACAACATAACATATGCAGATGACACAGTGTTGATTGCAGACACGGAAAAGAAACTGCAGGACCTCTATTCAGAAGATAGCTGAAGAGAGTGACATGAAGGGATTACAAATAAACTGCAAGAAAACCGAATACATCAGCAAAGTGCCAAATACAGGTGGGGGGGTGTTAAAATCAAGAAGGTATGAAAATTCAAATATCTGGGAAGTGTTCTAACTGAAGATGGAAAGTGCAACACAGAGATCCAAAGCTGAATCGGCATGGTGAAAGACGCATTCCAGAAGCTAAGTAAAGTATTAAGACACAGGAAACTTTCACTAGAAACAAAGAAGAGAGTACTGGATTGTTATGTGATGTCAGTTCTTCAATATGGCAACAAATGTTGGACAATATCAACAAAGATGAAGGGAAAACTTGAAGCAGCTGAAATGTGGTTCTACAGAAGGATGCTGCGGATATCATGGACTGAGCATGTGAGCAATGACGAGGTTTTGGAAATCATGGAAATGAAAAGGAAATTAATATTGAGCATCAGGAAGAGACAACTAAAGTTCATGGGACATGCAATGAGGACTCCTTTATCAGGCAATAAAATATGGTTAATTTATTTGCTAATACATATAGATAAAGAGATTAAAAAATAAAAAACCTGATACTAACAGGCCAGATAGAGGGAAAAAGAGACAGAGGAATGCAGGAGACGTTACAGGAGAAAGTGTGCTAAGATCCACCAGGGATAGAGAAATGTGGAAGGCCATGATGGCCTATGTTCTGAAGGGACAAGGTATATAAAAGAAGAATTTGAAATGAGCATCATCACTTGATAAGACATAAGCAGTGTCGAAACAAAATAGCTACTTTTGTAGTGATATTATAATATATTTTTGTTATAAATTCTAATATTATATATATATATATATTTTTTTTTTTTTTTTTCATTTATAAACAAGTTATTTCGCTACCTTGGTTTCCACCATGAGTGGTTTCTTCAGGCGATTTTTAATAACTAAAAAAATTATTAAAAATCGCCTGAAGAAACCACTCATGGTGGAAACCAAGGTTTATAACTCATTTATAACTCGTTTATAAATGAAAAATATTCAAAAGTTCTACAATATAATTGTATAGAACACTTTTTAATACAAATGTGTACTGGTCTAACCCCATTAGGACCAAAAACTAAGTATTAAACAATCAATATATATAATACATATATTATATACATATATATTATACATTTATATTATGCACACATGCATATATAATAAGTAATGGTTACTAATGGAAGTACATTCCACAGTTAGATATTTACCAAAGTAGAGCATAAATATATGGTAATTATTATTATAATAATAATAATAGCATTCTGCAACTCAATACCTATAATGCATTGGTGTTTAAACATCATCATCAGGCAATAAAATATGGTTAATTTATTTGCTAATACATATAGATAAAGAGATTAAAAAATAAAAAAGAAAAATAATAAAAGAAAAAATAAATAAACATATAAGAATAAAGAGGTCATCCAAGATTATAAACATTTTAAAGAATGGTTTGTGTACGACTCATAGACAGTAGTGTTTCAATGTTTTGCTACTAAAAGCCAGACATGTCAAAATTTTAAACCAGAAAACAAGAAAAAGATAAAGGAGAAAAAATAAAAAGGAAAAAAGAAAAAAAAAAGAAACAGGAGATGAGAGAGAAGAGAAAGAAAAGGGAAAAACCAACAAAGAAAAATCGAAACATTGGAAAAGGTAAAATAAAATAAAATAAAAATAAAGGATAAGAATAATGCAAAAAATAAAAATAAAAAATTTAAATATAAATAAAAATAAATTCTTAAGGGGATTTATTCATAAGAACAAATAAAATAATAATAATTAAAAAACTGCCAGTTCAATAAGCTAATGTTTTTCTCTTTTTTTCCTTTTCTTTCTCTTCCCTATGTTTTTATTATAAAATATTACAAGATTTATAATGCTCTACTAAGTATTGAGCACTCTTAATAAAGTAAATCATTGCAAAATGTGGACTGTCAATCCATTAGTTTTTACTACTTCTGATATATATATATATATATATATATATATATATATATATATATATATATTCTTAGCTCATCAGAGAGAAATACTTAGATGCTCCATAATAAAGCATTAGCTAAAATGAAAATGATGGATACAACTATACAACTATCTTCTCCTCTGGGGCCTCTGTGGTGTGAGAGGCCAAATTGACAGGAGAAAGATAAGGAGATCCTATTTATTTGGGTAGACCTAAGTAGAGGAGAGATTGAGTTCCCACAGTGAGTAATAGAGCCACATCCAACTGAGGCCAAGTCTGTAATTCCCGCATCTTCTTAATCTTAATACCCTGGTATTTTTTCATGTTTTAGAAATTATAAGCCTCTATTAGAAAATCAGTGATGTCTTCTGTACATCATGTTCATTTTGATGTTTCATCAGGAAAATGAGATTGGTTGCATTGGCAATTTTACAAGATATGTTTTGTGTCTATAGGCCTTTTACTTGGTCATATTGCAGGTTCTTCATATTTTATTAAGATTCTTTAAATATATAGCAGAAGCAGCAGACCAGATGTAGGAGTAATATTCATTATATGGATGAATGGTAGACTTATAAATATATAAGATAGAGTCTAGCAAGCAAGTGATTCAATATAATTTTTCCACTTCATGTCAGTGGAAAACATTAGCCTAAGATGTCAGGAATTGTATGAAAGAAGGCAAGGGGACAAAGAAGAATAAAGGTTTGATGTTGTATTACTATATTATTTATTGGCTGATTCATATGAAACAATGTCTTTTTCAAAAGCCAGTCTTCAGGGGTACAAACATGACCAAGTAAATTCATAACCTTGATTTGGATGAAATGATTAAAAAAAATCAGAGAATGTAATCAAACTGTTTCTTTCAAATGTTCCATGATTAATCAATGCTAATTTCAGTTATTACAGCATAACGCCATTTCAATGTTGAATTAAAAGGTAGTAAGAAATAACACTTTTATTAATTACTACTTACCTGGAAGGCTTTGGACAGATGCTTTTCCTCCAAGGTTTTTGGCGATACAGGAAACTGTCACAGGGGACGTAAGAGAACCATTAACCAGGTTGTATTTAATCTGAAATAAATAAATTAACCAGAAAATATTGTTTACTTCTTTGTCCAACAACACTAAAATAAGATAATTTTTAAACTATAAATACACATATATATAGAATTAATATGAGTAAAAGATTGTCACTTAGCTGACTGATGTTATCTTCAGTATCCTAACACTAGAGTTTTGTAGACAAATTGCTAACAGTCAGTGGAATACTAATAGAAAGGCATTTGAGGCAAGAAGACTTTGTAATAACGTGCTCAATATCCAAGATAAAACATTAATAGAATTAATATGAGTAAAAGGTTGTCACTTTGCTAATTGATGTTATCTTCAGCTTCCTGACTTCAGAGTTTTGTGAGAAAAATTTTCTGTCCTCTCTTTAGGGGCATTTTCCAATTTACTGTTAGTATTTTCAAATTTTTGCCTTCTATACTGTTGTCAACTGTTCATTTGTTTGAGTTTTGTTTGTGCGCATATTTCTTGTTTTAACAGGTGTTGGCTGTCACTGACATTTTTATTACATTTTTAGTTTTTTCTCTTTATTTCTTTTTCTCTTTCCTTTTTTTCTCCAGAATTTTGTTATGTGTTGACTGATTGTTATTGTTCATAGAAGTGTCAGTGTTTTTTAATGTTTGTATAATAATATTCATGTTACAACTGTTGGTAACATCCAAGTGCTACCCACATATGGCCTCAAATGTGTATCAATTCTTCAAAATGATAATGCAATCTCTTGAAGACCCATAACTTAATTTCTCTCAAACAGCTACCATTAAACAAAGGGAGAGCATATTCATGTCTGTGGTATGACACCTGCACTAGATTCTTTCATTACACTGAATCTTATTGCAATATGAATTACTGTCTAGAGTTCAAACACAGCTGGTTCAGTGGTATGAATGCTATTGCATAACACGATAACAGAAGACTTTGAAAATTTCATGTGAATATCTTCAACTCATGGGGGTATCCAGGTCAAAATTTGCAGGGTCCTTCAGAATGTTGCAATTTTATTTCACATCAGTGCAGATATAAATTCATGTATACTATGATTACTATAGTAGTACTGATACATCAAAACAATTGCCAATCTCAATGTATCTTTCAATAATGCTAGATAAATTTGGTAGGTGAACAGCTTATTAATTGTATCTTTTTTATGGCTTTGCAGGTTATTTAAAGCCAAAAAATATTTTGGAAATAAGAATGTTTTTGGAGATGACAATGATTTACTACTAATTAAACTGTGGGAAGAAAAGACAGATTCATACTTTTTGCAAGGGTATTTGTGTATAAGTGAATATAATGAACCTGACAGGAATTTGAACTGTAATTTCTAATTTTAATCAATTATCCATTATACCACCAGCATACCCATGTTTACAGCACCTAATATTCCTAAGCAGTCATTCATCTAGGTACTAACCAGGCTCAGTGTTGCTTAGCATTGGCGATTGTATGAGAACTGATGTTTGAACGTGATATGGTCATAAACTGATTAGCTTGTAAAAGAAAATTCAGTACATTAGTGATTTCAGTTGGTAAAATTTATGCCTGGCTGTTCTCTAGTTCCAATTCATAAACATTAATATACTGACATGTTAAACATTTTTCTTTTTTTGAAATGAGAATTTCTCAGTTGATCTGGTAGTGAACAAAAAAATTAGATTTTGTGTAAAGACATTAAGTCATTTAAACTGGAGAATTTCTATCCACTAGGATTTACTTTCCTAGATTATTACGTTTTCTTTCTTGCAAATCTGTATGTGGTTCATAAAGAAAATAAAGAATTCTGTATTTTTTTTTTCTTTTAACACTGAACCGAACCTATAAGAACTTTTTTTTTTTCTTGGAGTTTTGCCCCAAATACATTTTCTATTGGTAAATAATCATGGAGTTGTTATGCATTAAAGTTTTGAAAATTTTTCTTTTTCACATTTTGCAGTGCTAGTTGCATTTTCTACCTTGTGGATTGTTGCAGACTGCATTTTATCATGTGTGTTTGGGTGAGTTAACTTTGAAATAAAAAGATAACTTGCAGCAATTGATTTTAAAACAGATTAAAAAAAAATATTTGTATTTTAAAACTTTGTTAGATTGTGAGCAAACAGTGACTTTGTTATAATTTTGAAAAAATGCTTTTGTTGTGTGGCATGAATTGAGTGAGAAAACATTGTTGTTTACTCAAAAGTGTGTATCATGAGAGAAAGAGAGAGAGATAGTGAGAGAACCTCAGGTATGGGAGAGAGAGAATTACTAGGAAAAGAGAGGAAATGAAAAAATAAGTTATGAGAAAGAGACCAAATAAGCTGTGGAAGCAGAGGAATGAGAGAGAAAGAGAAAGTAAAAACCCTAGGAAAACGAGAGAGAGAGAGAGAGAGAGAGAATCAGAAAAAAGAAAAAATAGATAATGAGAGAGAGCAAAGATGGCAAGGAAACAGAGGAAAGGAGGAAAAAAGATGATGAGAGAAAGGGACAGATAAAACAAACTTGAGAGAGAGGAAGAGAAAGAGAGAGATTAAGAAAGAGGAATGAGACAAATAGAATGAGAAATAGAGAGTGGGACAGTATTGAAAATGTTCAAGGAGGATCAATGCTGATTTTGAATTTGGCTTGATTTTGCTGCTTCTCTGTGTTTTAATAGTTAACAAGTGTGTGCATTCTAGCCAAGCATTATTCTCTTAAAAGTAACTTTGATCCCTCACATTCTGACCTTGTGCAAGACTAAGGTAAGCCTATTAAAAATGAGTGGTATGAGATGGTTTCATTTTTCCTAGTAGCACCAGAATTCAGGTTGTTTTTTTGAATCCAGGTCAAAATGCCTGGATTTGAAATGTTGATTTTCTACATAGACAGGTTCTTCTCAAGTTGAAAGCTGGTGTGGCAACCTTCCCACCTTTATTCATCCTCAAATTGGTTTTGTTCCATATGATTCTAAGCTTAGTAAATAGGAAAGATATTACAGACAGAACATCTTTTAAGCCTTGAATAGATAATTACTATATCTTTTATATTGTTTGTTCACCCAATACAAGCCTCAAGGGCTACTTAAGGTAGAGGATTACTGAAAGAGATTGTTGTTAGGAAGCAAAGAAAAAGAAATTAAGAAATGCATATTATAGTAATGTGTTGGATCCAGTTGACCCTGGATTTGAAGAGACCAAGATTGTAATTGTCATCTTTGGAGTTTATTTTTTCCACAAAGGAACAGTTCTAAAGAAGAAGCTGAGTGAAACTTACTCCTCATCAAAATAACATGATGGAAATGAGGATGTTTTATCACCATGAACATGCCATGGTGAATTCTAGCTATGAAGGTTTGAGCTGGTGGAGAATAAGGAATGGAACTCATCTGAACATCTGCCATAGCAATAAGGATACAGTAGTGAGAGTCTAGCAATGAAGAAAGAGGGCTTGGAAAATTTGATACTCACAGAACAGATTGAAAGCAAGAAAGATAGAGGAAAACAGTGCATGACTTACCTGACAAGCTGGTGCAAATGGAGGATAAAACAGGGTTTAGGAGAAATAGTAAAAAGACAAAACTTATGAAGAGCTACAAAGGCAGGAAATTATGGAGAGCTATGATTGCCAACACCCTGAACAGACATAGCATAGAGAAGAAGATAATCCAAAGACTATTAACAGACTGACTCACAAATGATCTTTTTAACATTTCTGGGCATTTTGCTGGTGATGATCAATGTGAACTGACAATTCAGTCAGTGAGTTAAGTGCCATACGTGAAACACACTTGGGTGATCATGTCTTGAAAGAGACATGACTGACTGGGCAGAACATTATCCCGCAGTAGGTTGCCATTGCTTTCTCTGGTAGACTGGTTGCCAGCCAAGGCTATAGAACCCAATCTGTCCTGTTATTTAACCCATAACTGGAAGGAAGAGACGGATTAATACCTTTCCCAAGGGTATTTGCGTGTAAGTGAATGCAATAAATTTAACTGGAATTCGAACTCGGCTCTCCGATTTCTTGTTCCGAGCCGATATCCACTGGACCACCACGCACATCCTGAACTGACAATTAACTTGCCTTAAAACACATGTATAAAGATTATTCCCAGAGAACATTACAAAACCATGCAGAATAAATGAATGCAAATAAATACCGACTTGGCAGACCGCCTGCAGTCTCTCTCCCACCGGCGAGACATGGCTTCCCTGTGTCTCTTCTATAAATACTTTCATGGCTTCTGCTCCGATGAACTTAGATCACTGGTGCCCCCTAAATACGAATTTGCATGAGATACTAGATTAGCAACTAGATCCCACCCTTTTACAGTGAAACCGATAAAATGCAGCCGTAACTTCTACTCCAACAGTTTCTTTTCTCGCACTTCCCGACTGTGGAATTCTCTTCCAAACGATTGCTTCCCCGACGGCTACAATCTCCAGGAGTTTAAATGTAAGGTCAGTACACACCTCCTAACACACTAACCTGCTCCCATTCTATCAAGCACTCTTCCCATCTGCCCGACCCTCATCCTCGCTATCCTTACTCATCTGTCACCTTTCTCCTGACATTCCCTATGTCTATCCACTCCTTCTCTTTACCTTCCCTTATGTAGCCCCATGCGCAATAGTGGCAGTGGAATGCCTTGCTTGGGGTGAGATGATTAAAATAAAAAAATAAAAAAATAAATAAAAAATAACACAAAATCTATTGACAGACTGATTTAGTAGGTTGTGTCCAAATAAACAGTACCTGCATATGCATTTCCATTGAATAAGTACAATGGTAGAAAGTATTTGCTTGTTACTTCATATAAGACAGTATAACAACATTATTAGAGAATCTATAGATAATTTAATGTTCACAAATCACTTTCAGATAATTTGAATTTTTATTCCATAGTTGTTTAGTATCCAATCCAACTAAATTTCTTTTGGATTTATCTTAGTCTGCATTTTTCTTTAAATCTTATCCCACATCCCCCCACAAAAAATTAATTCACTCTTAAACATAAAAATACAATGACTAAGGAAACATAATGGTAGGAAAAGTTTTTTAATTAACACAATATCCCATATACGTTAATGAATTATTATAAAACAGTATGAATCCAACTGTTCTACCCCCAGCTATGGGTAAATCAGGCAGGCTGGGTCTTATATTTGCCAGAGAAGGAAAACTGTATATAGCCATGGTGAAACAAATACTACACAATTAGGGAAAGGATTGTTCACATTGACTCAATGATTTTGACTATGATCAACTTCCAGTATTGAATCCTTGATATTCTCAAATCTTTGTCATTCTTTCATTCCTTCTTTTTTGCTGTTTCAATTATAACATTACCTGAAGCAGTTTTTATTGCTCCCTAAGGATTTTTACTTGAATATTAGTTTCCATTTTCATATCTTTTAATGATAGTATCCCAAAAGTTATCTTTTTAGTTAATTTCTGTAGAAGATAGTGCCATTGTATTAATTTAGTGTCTTTAAACCCTTAAATAGCAAAGCAAGCAATAGCCAGTTTCATAGATATACGAGCAGTGACTTACATATACATGCATTTAAAAAAAAAAGAAAATACAATACCTTTTGCAGGGGTCTATTATCCTCTCTATTATAATAAAGACCATTGTTTATATATATATAAATATATATCATTCATTCAGTAATGAATTTGAACACTCTCACTACTGGCATGTGTTTACAGTGTATATAACACACTAAAGTCCACCTTCCTCTACCAAGTGCCCATAGCTCAGTGGTAGAATCGCCAACTGATGTCAATTCGGTCGGGTTTCAATCCTGGCTAGAAGCAATCAGATGTTTAACTGTACTGATGAGCTGTCATACAGTGAAACAGATCTGTCTGCAGATGATTATTTATGCTCTCACATCCCAATTGAGCACTATGGAGGAATGGTAAACTTTAAAAAAACAGTAGCTACTCACACATTTATGCATTGTTCATTCAGTAATGAATTTGAACACTCTCGGCTACTGGTGTGTGTTTACATTGTATATAACACACTAAAGTCTGCCTTCCTCTACCAAGCGCCCATAGCTCAGAGGTAGAATCACTGTCTGATGTCAATTTGGTCAGATTTCAATCCTGGCTAGAAGCAATCGGACGTCTAATCGTACTGATGAGATGTGATATAGCAAAACAGATCTGTCTGCGAATGACTATATATATGTCTGCAGATGACTATTTACACTCTTGCCTGTTGAGCACTCTGAGGAAATGGTAGACTTTAAAAACAGTAGCTACTAACTGATATTAACATATCCATCTACAGCAATGGACAGAACACTCTTGGCTACTGGTGTTTGTATACACTGTGTATATAACATGCTAAAATCTGTCTTCCTCCACTGTGTGCCAATAGCTTAGAGGTAGAATCTCTAACTGATGTCAAATCAGTCAGGTTTCAATCTTGGCTGGAAGCAATCGGATGTCTAACCGTACTGATACAGTGAAACAGAACTGCCTGGGGATGACTATATATATCTATATATATTTATTAGACTCCATGTGAATTTCATAGTTCTGTGTTTTGTAAAGCCATGTTTTGGAGATTGTATACGTGGTGGGCCTCATTTTGTCCAAGAAAGTGAAAAATTAATTTGGTTAAGACCCTTACACATAGGACTCTAAAAATAGTGATATATACTAGTGATATTGTTAATGGTGTGATGTGTGATAAAATAAACAATTTTTCTAAGAATAAGCTGTATACTGTGGGAAAATGTCCAGTTTATTTAAGGCTTCCTTACATTGATTCACATAGTGAGTTTTTGGCTAGGCAAATTTCTAGAGCAGTTAGCTCTTGTTATTTCTCTACTCACATTAGAGTTCATTTTGACACTCATTCTGATTTTCCATCTATGCAAAAGGATTTACTTCCTCCCTATCATATTTCTTCTGTTGTTTATATAAGTTTATTTGTAGTTGTGGTAGTGACTGCATAAGAAGAACGTCACAACACTTGGATTGCAGAATTAAATAACATGTGCCATTATGAATTCTCAAAACGGATGCTTGTGTGAGTCAATTAGTGAATGCTTCCGGGTCAGCAATTACTGAACACTTGATAATAGGCAGAAATTGTGTGATTGGCTTTAGTGTGAACCAGTTCACTGTTTTGTATGGTTTACACTCAATGTTTCATTTACAGAAATTGAAGTCATTATATATTAAATCTAGGATCCCATCTCTCTGTAAACATACAGAGTGTTTACTTGGCCTCCACATAATTACAATCTAGTGCCTGTCCCCACTTTTTTCCTCCCCTCCTCATGTTCATCTTCAGTTTTAGATATTTTAAAATAATTATGATTTAAAAGTCCCAGTTGACCCTGATGAAGCTTGGAATTGAAACAGGTCAATCATTTTCGTGTTCTTATTTTTTATTCTTCATCTTTAAAATGCCTGTAAGTATGAAATTTACTTTTTCTTGCTATTATAAAATTTTGTACTTCTAACAATTTATATAATTCATACCTAAAGGCCTTTTAAGACAGGTCTAAAAAAAATAAATTGTGGAGTAATTTCTTCAAAGACTTTTCAGTAAAGGAAATAAATAGGCCGAAATTAGCTTCCTATGCCTAAAGTCATTCAGCAGCAAATGACATATCACTGAGCTGGTAGTGGGTGACAAATAGAGCGAGAAGAAGTTTGATTTTTTCTGGTCATTAACATAAAAAAAAGTAGGTTTCTTCAATATCCAATTGTTGATTGGAGTTCAGCATATACATTTGCACGGGAATAAGGCTATTTTGAAAAAATTTGAAGGAATAAAAGCCTTCGGGCCTTAAAACCAAAATTTACCAATCTTTCTTATGATAAACAATGATGTTTATATACCTCAAATTAAAAATAAATATCACTAACTATACTATTGTATGTATTTATTTACAAGATGATTAACAACACTTAGATTGCATAATAAACTCTTGCACCATCAAATAAGTTACTGTAACTATTTTAATAAAAGCAGATAAGTGGAATTTTACACAGTTTATTGCTTATGCAATTATATTCTAAGAATTTTACCAACAGCTGTTGATTAATATCAGTTTTATTGTGAAAATATGGACTTGGATAATAAAATTTGACATATGTGGCAATAAAAATTAGATATGAGGATCGATTTCTAATTCTCAGATGAATTTACACATCACCCCAGGATTTTTATCTTAGTACAAGCTACAGACATATTCAATGACCTATCATCTCGACCTTTTATAATGTTATAATGTGATCACTAAATGCCCCATTTTATTTCAACCTTTTTTAATCACTAGCACACGTAACTAGAAGAGAAAATAATGATATAATCAGGATGCTGACTTTTGATACAACCTTAAACAAAAGGTGAGGAAAAAAACTTCCATCAATGCTAGCTTACAATGACAAAACAAACTGCAATGGACAGTTAGGTGATGGATGGACATTACTTTGAGCTATGAACATTAGAAAGTTATGGAGAGCCATAATTGCCAATGTTCTGTAAAGTCAGTTTAGTGCTGTACGTGATACATGCTTAGGTGATCATGTCTCAAAAGAGACATGACTGACTGGGCAGAAGATTTTTGCACAATAGGTTGCCATTACTTTCTTGGGTAAACTGGTTGTCAACCAAGACTATAGAATCCAATCTGTCCTGCTATTTAACCCATAGCTGGAGGGAAAACTGATGGATTATTACCTTCCTCAAGAGTATTTGTGCATATGTGAATGCAACAAATTCAACAGGAATTCAAACTTGGTCCTCCGATTTCTGTAAAGACATGACCCATAAAATGAAAACATTGATTATATTCTTGACAAGTAAATTCAATATCTGAACATGTTTTATTTGCCAAAAAATTGATATTACTTTTTAAAAGATCTATTTGCCTATTTTGATAGTAAAAGGGTGGAACCTAGTCGCCAGTCTAGTAGCCCAAGTAATTGGCTAAGATCCTTTTTTCTTTTCAAAACACTTAATAAGAAAGGGAAATAAGAATGAAAAAAAGCAGGCTTCATAATTATTTACTGGATATGAACTTTGACCCCACCAGATTAAAATTTAAAATATATGTTTAACGTTAATAGGTAGAATTACTTAAGAATATAAATTGTACTTTTAATGCTGTTTTGAGTTATGCTAAGGGAAATATTAATAAAAGTCAGAAAAATCTCCGATCAGCAACTTGTGACACTTAAACATTGCAAGCTTACTGCAAACATTTCTAACTTTAAGCAGGTTTGATCACTTGCATGAAAATAAAAATATTTCATTGAAGTACTTGATAAAAAATTTACTTAGACTGATGAAACTGTCACAGTTATTTATTTTACAAACAAAAATGAAATATGAATGAATTAAATCCAGATTCATGCATGTTTTACAATATCTGTTCTTTCTGATTATGCTGAGATGTAAACTTTTTTAGCTCGAATTTAACATTTAATATACACAAAAATTTCCCTCCACAAAACAGCTGAAAATGATTTTTTTTGAGAACATCTCCATCATCTGTATAATCATCATACATCATGTGTATAAAACATATTTTCTAGCATTATTTGCATTAAAAAAAAAAAAGATTCTATTTTCTTGTAACATCACTTCATAAAAATTTCAGTGAGTGATCATAAAGAACATTTATGGAATCTAAAAAAAATAAATAAAAAAACAAAACAAAATAAAACATTTACCTGACAAGTCCAGAAATATATTATCTTCAAGAATATAAAATTAGACTTGAGGAAAAATTATCCCAGCTGGCTGTAATTTAAAATTTTACCTGTCAAATCTCGTATTGCTTTTTCTTGGATTTGTGTTTGGAATTTTTTTTTTTTTTACATGAATCTGAAATATGTACAGTGTAATAGCTAAACAGTTTGGCAAACATATATTTTATCACCTGTTTTAATTTACTCACAGTTGAGAATATTGTTGGAAGTCAACTCAGCTTTTAATTGCAACAATTGCTTCTCTGTTGTGTTGCCAACATATTTCTAACAACATTTCAGTTGGGAACTAGAGATTTTATTTTTGGGGAGGAGAGGGAGAAAAAAAATCACCCAAGTTGCTTATACTTATCCTCAATCAATCTATTTGAGATTAAATTTTATAGAAAAATTAAAACAGCCTTTAACAAGTGTTAGCACTGCCCACCTTTTTTTATTTTTATAATCGTATCACCCCCAAGCAAGGCATTATACTACCACTGTTGTACAGGGAGTTACATAAAAAGAAAAGTTATGAGAAGGAGTGTACAGGGGTGTCAGGAAGCGAGTAAAAGAAAAATGAGAATACTGAAGAAATGAGGTGAGAGAGAGGATGCAAGTTAGTGAGATAGAAAATGACTATTGACTTTACATTTAAATTCTTGGAGATTGTAGCTGTCGGGGAAGCAAGTAAATGCAAAAAAATTCCACAGGCGGGAAGTGCGAGAAAAGAAGCTGCTGGAGTAGAATCTGCATTTACATCTTATTGGTTTCACAGTAAAAGAGTGGGACCAAGTTGCTAATCTTGTGGCTCGAATAAATTCGTATAAAGGGGGCACCAGTGAGCTAAGTTCATTAAAGCAGAAGCTGTGAAAGTACTTGTAGAAGAGACACAGGGAAGCCACACTGCATCGATGAGAAAGTGACTATCTGAGCTGCCAAGTCAGGATTGATCACATTGCAGATTCTCTGTTGAATTTTGTCAAGGACCCCTAAGTGGTTAGCAGGAACCCCCGACCAGATATGGCAGCAGAATTCAATGCATGGGTCGATGGTAGATTTGTATATGAGCAGGATTGTTTCAGACGTGAAAAACTTCCTGGCCCTGCACAGAGAACCGGCCCTCTTAGCAGCGGATTTAGCTTTGGAGTCTATGTAGACATTCCACTTGAGGTCTGTTGTGAGAGTTAACCCGAGGATACACAGTGTTTTACTTTCAAGGAGACTAGCCTGATCCATGCTAATGGGGGGTAGGAGTGATTGTCTATGATGGTTAATAGATAGCAGTTTACCACAATAGAGAAGATGCTAGTCTTGTCGAGAGTAACACACTACCCCGCCTTGGCCTCATTCTCTCTACTGACCTCAAGTGGCAGAACTACATCTAATTTATAGCTGCATCTACTGGCAGGAAGGCTGGGTTATTCTGTTAAGCCAGGAACTTTTTCTCGTCAGAATCAATCTTGCAAATATTCAATGCACAGACCAATGTAGATTTGTATATATACAAATATACATTCGTCTGTGCATTGAATACTGTTGCCATATCTGGTCGGGCACTCCTGCAATCCATTTTGGGGTTCTTGACAAAATTCAAAGGAGGATCTGCAATGTAATCGATCCTGATTTGGCAGATCAACTTCAGTCACTTTCTCATTTTGCACATTTGTAAATCTACTATTAATCCAGGCATTGAATACTGTCGCCATACCTGGTTGGGGGCAACTGCTATTCATATTGAGGTTCTTGACAAAATCCAAAAAAAGGTTCTGCAATGTAATTGATCCTGACTTGGCAGCCTGCCATCAGTCACTTTCTCACTGATGTGATGTAGCTTCCATCTGTCTTTCTACAACTATTTTTATGGCTAACCACTCTGACATGCTTCTTTCTTTGGTACCCCAACCACATGTATTTACATGTACTCCTAAATTGGCATCAAGATCCTACCCACTTACTGATGAAATACTTAAATGTAAATGCCTCTTCTACTCTAACAGTTTCTTTTCTTGCACTTCTCATTTGTAGAAATTCCATTTGCTTGTTCCCTGATAGTTATAATCTCCAAAATTTTAAATGCAACATCAATTGCCATCTTCTGTCACCTTGATTCTCAATCCTTCTTTTAACCATCAAAACTTATGGAGAAGAAAAGATCAGTGAAAGACAATCATTTGTAGAGCATTGCATAAAGTGAAAAAAAAACCCCAAAAAACAAACCAAAAATCTGTCAAGAATGAACATACTTTTGATACATACTCATAGTTACTTTGTTGCATTTCAAGAGACCCCTATGTTTTGTACGAAGTTTTAGAAATTGCTTCTGATAATCAAGTCTGATACAGCTGTAATAAATTACAAAATTGGGAAATGCCTTATTTTTATTTTTAATAGCCATATGTTAGCTTAAACTCTGAAATAAATTCTTCTATTCTAATGGAATGAAACAAAACAGAAAATAAGAATAAAAATCTCATCATTTGCCAATTACAAAATT
Source organism: Ascarosepion bandense (assembly GCA_037127315.1). Lineage (NCBI taxonomy): Eukaryota > Metazoa > Mollusca > Cephalopoda > Sepiida > Sepiidae > Ascarosepion > Ascarosepion bandense. The sequence goes on along the minus strand of JBBBDQ010000181.1, from coordinate 2,600,255 downwards.
GCTAACTGTTGTCACTAATTTATTCATTATTCATTCAGAATACATCAATGTAGCTTGATTAATTTTTGCAATAATTTCTTTCTTTTTTAATAATGGTAAAACTGCAATTGTTCCTGTTAGTAAAAATGATGTCTGAATATGCAGGCTCTACAATCTAATACTTTTAATCAAAAAATAAATGACTGCAAACATGCAATATATGAAAGGTTTATCAGAAAAAAAAAACTTATGCAATAAACTATGTTTTCTTCTTTTTATGTGCTGTGTATGTTCAAGACGTAACTCTTCACAACTATCTTTTGTAGCTCTAAGCAATCTGTTTCATTGCAGTGTCTATTTTATTGCAATCTCTTACAGTCCATGTACTGCCATCCATTTATACAAAACTGTAAGGTATATTACTCACTGTTTTCTTTTTTCTCTCTTGCCTTCAGTGTGTCCTAAGAGTGTTACATTCTCCAAGCATTCTTTCCTTACTATGTGTTATGTCGGGTAACAGAATTATGTGAAATAATACAAAACAACGTAATAGTATAAAAGTAGGTGTATTGACAGGAAAGAGAAGTATTTGGAAGAGGTGAGGATTAGTAGAATACAGAACAAGGTAATTAGTATACAGTATCGTCGTAGATTGACTAGTAGAACACTTCCAGTACAATACCGGAAATACCCGACTGACTCGCTCACTCGACTTCCTTCCTCGAGGTATAATCACTACTATTTTATATAGTGATTCGAATAGTCCATTTCCGTGGAAAGGTGGAGAACGCTCCCAACACTATGTATCCCAGAAATTTCAACTGTCTTTGATTTTGATTTTCCTCAAGAATTTCTTATAACTTATATATTTTTTCAATGATATTCTTAGTCTTCTACTATAGACACACAGTTCTTCTTGTTTCAAGTTTTCTCTTAATCTGTGAGGAAACTGTTCAGTATTGTTTGGATTGATATTATGCAGCAGTTCAGAACTCTTTTCTTTGTTTCTAATGGAATTTCCATATTTTTTAATACTTTGTTTAACTTTTTGGAATACATTTTTTGCTATTCCAATGCATATTTGAATTTATATATCACATTTTCAATTCTCTGTTAACCCAGTTCCCAGTTAAATTTCTCTACTTGCTTGATTCTGATATCTCCAATTTGTAGCTTTTATCTTGGGCTGTTCCTTTTGCTGTCAACCATATATTATCTACTTACATTTGATAGTTACTCCTTTCATCTTGCTTTTTTTCACTACCTTGTGTAGAATTTCCTGCTGTTTGCTCTGTGTCTTCTGTCAACATGGTGTCATTTATATACCTTAAAGGAATTCGAATTCCAGTTGAATTCCTTGCATTCACTTGCATACAAATATCCTTGGGAAAGGTATTAATCTGTCTCTTTCCTCCAGTTATGGGTTAAATAATAGGACAGATTGGGTTCTATAGCCTTGGCTGGTAACCAGTCTACTGCAGAAGGCAATGGCAACCTACTGTGGCATATTCTTCTGCCCAGTCAGTCATGTCTCTTTTGAGACATGATCACTCAAAGTGTGAATCACGTATGGCACTTAACTGACTGATGTTATTAAGATTAGACCAACTGATAATAAATCCTGATAGGACATCTAGTTTTTTTAGGATTGCCTCATTGTTTAGGCTTAATAAAGCTGGTGATAAGATGCATCCTTGTCTTATTCTCATTTCTATTTTTGCTCACTTGATTTATTAATAGCTCTGATTTGATTACAGCTAAACAACAACAGTGATTCCCTATACATTCAGTCAATTAATTACAATTTGGGTGATCATGTTTATTTTGAGACATGACTAACTCAGTTAAGTGCTAAACTTGATAGATGCTTGGATGATCAAATCTTGAAAGAGACATGACTGACTAAGCAGAAGGTTTTCCTGCAGTAGGTTGCCATTTCTTTCTTTGGTAGACTGTTTGCCAACCAAGGTTATAGAACCCAATCTGTCCTGCTATTTAACACATAGCTGGAGAGAGAAGTGATGGATTAACACCTTTCCCAAAAGTATTTGTGTGTAAGTGAATGAACAAATTTGACTGGAATTCAAACTTTTCGATTTCACATTCCAAGGTGATATCCATTAAACCACAACGCACATCCATTACATTACTGCTGTAATCTAAAAAGGTTACTGAATGAGAAATAACCAAAACAAGGGTTGGGAAATGAAATAGTAAACTTTATAACATCAAGAAAACACAATACTTGCCAACTGCCTGAAGTACAGAACCATTGCTAGTGGTGAACTACTAGACAGCAATATGACCCCCTCACAATAGTGTTCAACATATTTATGAGGATTGAGACATATCCATTAATGTTCATAGTATGACTGTTTTTGTGCTTTGACCAGTTTGCACAGATTGTTTTGGAAAGGTCTTTGTATCTATGGAAAAACAATGAAAATGTTACCTCTTTTTCTGGCATATATTTAAATTCTGCAATCACATTTACAATAGTGTCCTAAAAGCACATGAATCTTCATTCCTGTTACTCATTAACATTTTCCCTTTTTGTTCTATAAACAATTCTGTTATGGTGCCCTATCATTTAGGAATGAACTCTTCCTCTGTCAATAAATAATAACCTGAGTGACTTCCGGGGGACGCAGTCTAGAGGTAGTCTAGCGAGAGTTGAGATGCAGTGTAACTATACTGTTCGGACTTACACTTCTAATTGCTGATTACTGACACTTGTATATGTATATATGTTCTGTTATTTTAATACACTGGTTAAACCTACCTTCTTGTTTTCTGTGTCTTTCTTCCGGGCCCAAACAGGCCACAACAACTTGGCGACAAAGATTCGCCACAACAAATTCTTTGAATTTTTCAAGTCTTTGTACATTATGTTTTTACTGTTTCTGTTGTTGTTTTAATATTTTCAGTAAAGCTGTTCTAAATTCCTCCATTTTGTACTTTTATGTGAACAAACTTTTCATAAAAGTATATATTTTTTTATGCAACTGTCTCTCAAAGAACTTTAAAATCTTCCTACTAATTAATTTCCAAAGTAACACCTTCACACCAAGAAATTCTCCCAACAATACATGATTTTTGCAATTTTACACACCTTTTGTTATGTTTCTAGTTCGTTATAGTTGGAATAACACCCCATATTTTTCTGAATGTTGTATTTTGAAGAACTTGTTTAATATCCACATAACCCTTAGAAAATCTTTGTAGTCAAAAATGCTTTGCAGTTTTGGTAATTTCTTGATCTTCCTTTGAAGGCAATGTAACCTTGGTGATTTTTTTTGTGTTTTCCTCAAAAAATGTTTTATTGGTGAAATATATTTTTTGTGAGTTTTGATGATATCTTCATTTGTAGAATGCCATATTCATGAACATTTAGTTGAATTTGGCCAAATTCCACATAACAAAAATTTTTTTTTTTTAATCATTTCACCCCAAGCAAGGCTTTCCACTGCCACTATTGCACTTGGGGCTACATAGGAGGAGGTAAATAGTAAGAGTGGTTAGATATAGGAAATATCAGAAGGGGGGTGATAGATAGTTGGGTGGGTGGGGAGAGTGTTTGAAAGAATGGAAGTTAGTTTGTTAGTAGGTGTCTATTGACCTTACATTTAAACTCCTGGAGATTGTAGCCGTTGGGGAAGCAGTCATGTGGAAGAGAATTCCACAGTCGGGAAGTGCGAGAAAAGAAACTGTTGGAGTAGAAGTTGCGGTTGCATTTTATTGGTTTCACTGTTAAAGGGTGGGATCTAGTTGCTAATCTAGTATCTCGTGCAAATTCGAACCTAGGGGGCACCAGTGATCTAAGTTCATCGGAGCAGAAGCCGTGAAAATATTTATAGAAGAGACACAGGGAAGCCACGTCGCGCCGGTGAGAGAGAGACTGCAGCCGGTCTGATAAGTTGGTATCGAGCACATTACAGACCCTCCGCTGTACCTTGTCTAGAAGCCCAAGGAGAATAGCAGGGGCACCCGACCAGATATCGCAACAGTATTCAATGCACGGGCGGATGGTAGATTTATAAATGTGCAGGATAGATTCAGACGGAAAAAACCTCCGGGCCCTGCACAGAGAACCGACTTTCATAGCAGTGAATTTAGCAATGGATTCAATATAGTCATTCCACTTGAGGTCCGCTGAGAGTGTGAGACCAAGGAGGCGAAGTGTTTTACTCTCTGGGAGGCAAGCCTGGTCCATGCTAATAAGAGGTAGGTGCGATTGTCTATGATGATTAATTGATAGTAGCTTCGTTTTAGAAGCATTAAAATTTACAAGCCATTTCTTACCCCAGTCCACTACGGATGGTAACCTAAAAAAGTTACTAAATGAGAAATAACCAAAACAGAGTTGGAAAATGAGAAAGTAATCTTTATCACATCAACAAAATAAAATACTTGGCAGCTGTGTGAAGTAAATAACCACAAGTGGTGAACTGCTAGACAGCAATGTAACTCCCCTCACAAGAGTGTCCAACATATTCATGAGGATTGGGAGATACCCATTAATGTTCATAAGTATGTATGCAAAAATTATATTTTAAAATCTTTTGGTCCAATAGCTTTGGATTAAAATGAAAGAAATCAAATTTCAGTGTCTATGTAAAACATAACAAATATTACATAAAATCTTCTGAAAAGTTCTTGACCAAGCTCACATTTAAAAATCAATATTGCAATGAATACACAAGATTTGGGTTAAGGGTTAAAGAAACCTGAAAAAATAATAAGCTAAGTGTGCTGAATAGTGGATTGAATATGTCAACTGACACATTTTATGTGTCTAGGTCATGATGCAAGGATATCAGTTGTCAACCAATATCTTGTTAAAGGAAACATGTTACAAAAACTGTTTTTACAGTTATCGTAGGTCAGCTGAATGTAAGTGGACCTCACAAGAATCATGTAAAAAAAACCCTGACAAAGTGGGTCAGCTGAGTGAAGTAGATTTGATGAACATTTTCTTTTTAGGCAAAAGCTGACAGAACAAAGAAGGCTGGTTACTTATGAGATATTGGTCCCTAGCAATCGTGGGTAGAGACCATTCACTCTTCCACCCCAAGTGTAAAGGAAGGTATGGCCGCTAGACTGTTTGTCCCCTCTCCTCATCTCACTCAATGACAGCAGAAGGTTACCAAATGAAATTTGTCTACTGCTACAATTTTGTCTTAGGGTTTTATTTTGTGGCCAAAGAGATATTTTTTTATATATTAAGCAACAAGCATTTGACTGAAAGAAACTGTAGCTTTAGAATGAACCTGGTGTCTTCTCTAAGCTGAAGTGCTTCAATTCTTTTTGGCTGAACTGATAACTTCATCAGCAACAAAGTTATCTAATATTTTCTTGTACTTAATATCAGGCACTGTTTTGTCAATTTTAGATTTCATAGTATCCAATGCACTGTTTATTCGGATCTACAAACATGTATTCTTGTTGACACCAGTTAATAATAAAAATGTAGCAGTAGGACTATGTATATATGTAGATTCTTATTCTCTATTATTTCATTAAGACCACAAAATATATTGGTAAAAGAAATGAAAAAGAAATAGATTAATTGATTTATTATCAACCTTTTCTTATTTAAAGCTAGAAAATATTTTTAGATTGTGAGAATTTTTAGGGTAGATAGTAATGATTTGCTGATATAAGTTTTACTAATTAACCCATAGCTAAGGGAGAAGAAGTGGAGTTTATACTTTTCCCAAAGATATTCACATAAGAGAATATTATGAACCAGACTGGAATTGAAACTTGGCTATCCATTAAAACACCACAGAGTACAGTACCTGGTATTCCCAAGCATTCACCCATCTAGGTACTGACCAGGCTCAACATTATCTAATTTTGGTGATCATATAAGAACTGGTGTTTTAACATGATGTGGTTGCAAGCTTTAAAGAAAGGATGAAGGAATAAAAGGGTTATTCTCAATCAAACAGGAATTCCCTTTCTGGGAAATCTAGCTTTAAGGGGGGGATTTGCAACCAGAGATTGGCATATTCAAATTGTTAGACTATATGTCTCCTTACAAACTACATTTCTATCTTGCTTTTTTTGATTCAGACAATTTTAGAAGTTGAGGAACAACATTAAAAAATCTGGTCAAGTGGTTTCATACATATTATTTGGATAACAGTCATTTTTCACTCCCCTTCCTCACAAAAAAAGGCAAAAAGTACACATGATGAAAGAACAGAAAAGTGATTCTCAACCAGTGGAGACTCCTCTACCAGCCAAAAAACTTTCATAGTTTGACACCACAGATTAAGAGATTCAAACTTTAATTTATTGGAGTACTGATCTTTTAACAAACTACAAATCTACAATGGAATTTTTGTGTCAGACTCTGTTGGAAGTAGTGAATAACATTCTAAAATATGGTATTAAAAAAAGATGGGTCTTATTCTTAACAATCAAGACCAAAAATTATAATTGTACCATTGCTTCCCACCAATCAGCCATATAATTTTAGAGGATAAGTCATTCAATAAATAATGCAACAGCTATCAGTACTAATAATCTGAGGGTTTACTTAAAAGTTTTTGGTTTCCCCAACTTTAATCTGACCAAAAAGACCAAACATCAAACAACATTTCTTTAAAGAGAAACTTTTCTCTGGTGAATATTTTCAACAACATGCAACAGGTGAGAATAAAAAAAGATCATTAATATTAATAAGTTTCTCATATATTATTCAACTGTTCGAAATGTATGTGCAACTTGTATATATATATATATATATATATATATATATATATATATATATAAGATGTCCTTGGGGTTTGAAGAAATTTTTTTTTTTTTTCAATTCATCAGTGTATATTGAAGTGGTCATCTTAGTCTGAACACACAAAGTCTCAAGCAATAGGGACACTAGAAGTCAATATATATAATACTAGTGCACCTGTGTTATCAAAAATGATAGCAGTTGATACAAAGTCTTAATAGTGAAAAGTTATCAAACAAAATTAAAAAAAAAATGTATTGAGATTCAATAAAGCAGAGATAAAGAATTCACAATAAAATAGAGGCCAATGAACTGTTTAATTAATCCATTCTTTTTATACTTTTTAGATGTTCAATGGTATCTTTGATTACTTCTGGTATTAGAGAAATTTTATGCATACAATATAACTTTGAAATGGAAATATCTCTGAAAAAATCAACAAAATGACAAAAACAGTGGTGACATAGCCTATGTCAAGACTAAGTTGAAGTAAGACAATTACTTAACAAAAGTATCTTAACAATGGTCTCTGATTGCCTCTCATGAAAGACTTGAACAAATAAGACTGTAATGTAAGAAATGTAAGAGTAAAGGAACTGATTAATCAAATAGTTTATTTTGCTTGAGAAGTAATTTTCTCTGAATACATATAAATGTTTTATTTGTATAGATTATTAAAATGACTAAGGAATGCCAGTCAGTCAGTCAGTCAGGTAAGCATCATACATGCTTGGGCAATCGTGTCTCGAAAGAGATATGATTGACTAGACAGAAGATTTTTCTGCAGTAGGTTTCCATTTCTTTTTGTGGTAGACTGGTGGCCAACCAAGGCTATAGAAACCAATCTGTTCTGCTATTCAACCCATAGCTGGAGGGAGAAGTGATGGATTAATATATTTCCCAAGGATATTTGTGCATAAGTGAATGCAATGAATGCAAGTGGAATTTGAACTTTGTTCTCTGATTTCTCATTCTCAATATGTACTGCACCACAATGCACAAGCGATGTAATCATTTATAATTTTACTAACTTAAGTCGATTTACCTTCCTTCACACTACAGATGGGATAGGAAATATAAAAATAAATACACATTGATAATATTACATGATTTGATGATTATATATATATATACATTTATTGCATATAGACAGATAGATGGGTAGATAGATATCAACAGGCTGAGACAAAAATGTTTATCACTTTGACCTTTTGAAAGTTGGCCAAATCAGTTTTTAAGTAACATTTCATCATGTTTGATAGTTATGTTCAATGAACAAAGGGACTTTTCTATTTTGTTACATATACACGTATAGATAGGAGAAACACATGTATATGTACAGAAAAAATACCAACTTTTCAACCTAAACTAAGTAATAATAGTAATAATCATTAACTGATCATCAGTAGATAAGGGCGGTAGAAGACGTGCTCACCTGTGGGTTAAAAAAAAGGACCCTTTTTCTTGGAAGGCAACCCATGTGATGAGAAAAAAAAGGCACAAAAGAGCAGAGATGAAAATGGAGTCTAATGGAATGGATGTTCTCTAAAAGTGCAATTAATAGAACCTGAGACAATCTGGACAACAATTTTATTTTATTTTAAACATTACAAACCAGAACCTTGTCCAAGATCTTAATAAAACACAAACACCCAACCATGACCCAGAAAAAATAAGCTGTCACAAAACATACCAACACATTAAGAAAAGGTCAAACCAATAAAAGAGGTCAATACAACAGAAGAGTTCAACCCAAACTAAAAATAGCAATATAAAACAATAAGTTATAAATTAAGCACTAGCACAATAAAAATAAAAGGAAAAAAAAAAAGAAAAAAAATCAACTAATCACAAACAAGATAATTCCCACAAAACAACATCATGCTCTATATGAATAAGAAAAAACTGGCACCTCATGAAACTTCGAAGTCAGCATGAACCTGCTCAGTTAAAATGACAAACGTTTTGTGTTTATCAATGCTCTATCTCCACCCTGATATTGAGCACTTTATGATAAAAATCTTGCTTGCCAAAAGACATTTTATCAGTAAACTCACTGAATAAACAATGTTGGCACTAAACATTATCACAATTCAACACTATATATATATATATATATATATATATATATATATAATTTTACAATATTTACATGTACATATACACAAATATTTAATATGTATGCATACTGTATATGCACCATGTGTATTAACTATTTCCTTAAGAACTTGAGAATTTATATCTAAACTTATTGATAAATGGAACTTTGTGTGTGTGTGTGTGTCTGTTACCTATCGACTCCGAAACGGCTGAACTGATTTTCTTGAAAATTTACACAGTTGTACTATAAGCATCTGCGAGTGTTCTTAGCTAGGTTTTGTGTTGAAGTACCTCCAATAAATATTGAAAGTCGATAATCGAAAAAATCGGGTTATAGTGGTTCGATTTTAATCAAATTTGATACACTCATAGACAAAGACATAAGAAATGATATTCAGAAGTTCCAAGGTTGCAGTTCTTACAATAGTGCAGAAAATCAATAACATATATATATATATAAAAGGCAAGATGTTTGTGTGTGTGTCTGTTTATCTGCCTGTATGTCTGTATTTTTTTCAGCCCTTTTATTTTAGTTTTTGTTTCGGGTTTGGCTCTAAGTAGGTATAATTGTAGTTCTTAGTCTCAGCCATGATACCATTTACTCAGAGGACTTATTTAGCCTTCAAAATTCAGTTTACGACGGAAAAAACTTATTTGAAATCGATACCAGGAAATCAAAATTTGACTTACATCCATTCATTTTTCTTTCAGTCTACAATTTCTCTTTAACTGGAAACAACTATTGCTTTTTAGTTTTTTGTGCCAATGTCCAAAGCGTCTGAGCGCCAGGACCATGGATTAGTTTTAAAGCTTTTATTACACCCAAGCAATGCCGGGCTATACTGCTAGTATGCAATAATATTATCATTTAATTTTAGAATTTTACAATAGTTATAAAAATATTGTGTTATCACTATAAAATTAAATGATAACATTATTGCGTATATGAATTATCAAGTTCTTAAGGAAAGATGAGTTGATGGCTCTTTAGGCTTCCTCCATGCGAATAGGTTATCATTTTTTGAATAATAAGAACTACGTCACAAGGAGTGGGCATTAGGATTTTAGAATTGCTTAGGTGAGGCATAGCCAAAAAAAAGTTGGGACGCACTGATTTTAAATCATAGTATAGAACCAGTTCTTGTTAATTTAACAAAACAATGTATAGTGTAAACTAGTTTGAAATTGTTATAAAAATCTTCAGATGTGTAAGAATAACAAGTCACAAATATCCATTTAAAAGAATTCGCATGTCTTGCACTTACTATTTTAGATTAAAGATTCTGATAAACAAAAAGACACACATTGACTTCTATGCTTACTTTGAAGTGTTATTCAGAATAATTTTGCATTATTGAATTTTTATTCATTGTTCTATTTACAGAATTTGTTTTCGTCAGCTTGTGTTTCATTCACTGATTTACAAACCTAAGCTGATTGTATGAAGGTAAACAGAAACATAGAATCTTTACACTGAGCATTGCAAATGCAACATTAAAAAAAAAATTCATATGGCTAGAGATGGGAGAAATGTCCTCAAGTCAATATTCATTGATTAACAAACATGAATAGCAAGGTTATCTGGAACCACATTGCTTAAAAGTCGATTTTGTAGTTTTATCAACTCTCAGTTTCTGTCTGACCTTCTGAAATGAGGAGCTGACATTATTTACATGCAGACTATTCTTCTCATTTTCATTATTGCTATCAGAACTTTTCAGCCATTATGCCCTCTGGACTTCATTAGTTGTATGTCAATCTGTATAGACTACAAGAAATTTTGAATGAAACCCTTTATTTAATCTACGGTGGTAAATTGTTCTCATTCCACTGCTCATATCTAGGAATATCTGTCTAGTTCTTATTTTAGTACTGTTCAGTTATTGCTTATTGTTTTCTTTGTTTATTTTTATTGGTCCAGTGTTGAAAAGTTCTTTTTGTGAAAGTCAGTGGTTGATTCTTGCATCTCTTTCTCTTCCAAACATACGTATGAATAAAGACAAAAGGAAAAATCATCTTATTCAACATGTTTTGTTCTCTAAGATACTTTATCAAAATGATGAAACATAGTGGTTAAGATAAGTTTTTTTTTGTACTTATTCATATTGTCATTTTACAGATATACTCTATCTGATATTTTCATACATACATATCAGTCAGTTAATTGCCATATGCAATACACACTTAGGTAATCATGTCCCCCTCAAGACGTGTGTGTGTGTGTGTGTGTATATATATATATATATATATATATATATATATATAGTATTCACGCTCTCACATCCTGATTGAGCACTCTGGAAGACTGGGAGGCTTTGTAAACAGTAGCTACTCCGGCATATACGCATCGCTCATTCGATAATGAATTGGAGCACTCTAGCTATTGGGCGTGTTTATACGCGCTAAAAAGCCTGCCATTTTCTGCCGGAGGCTTGTGGCCTAGGGGTAGAATTGCTGACTGACGCCGACTCGGTCGGGTTTCAATCCTGGGTTAGGAAGCGAACGGTGTCTAAGCCGTACTGATGAGCTGCAATACAGTGAAACAAATCTGTCTGCGGATGACTATAGTATATATATATATATATATATATATATATATATATATATAAATGTAAACTTGTCATTATACTAATTTCGAAAAATCCTCTGAGTACATACGCGGAAGGAAACAATAGTAATAAAAAAAGAATGAGCTAAGCACCCGAACATCAGTCAAAGTACGTAGCAAAAAGAAAATAACCTGAGACGAGTAACTTAAAACAAAAAGTGCTCAATACGCAAGTAGAGCAAACTAAATAAATAATTAACCTAGAGAGCCAACGAACTTACCAAGGTTTCACCAAATTGGATCTTCAGGGAAAGTTGGCTCTTTCTGAAGACCCAATTTGGTGAAACCTTGATAGGTTCGTTAGCTCTCTAGGTTAGTTATTTACTATATATATATATATATATATATATATATATATATATATATATATATATATAAGCTTAATTTTTTTTATTTTTGTATTTTCATCTCTTCATTTTGTATACCACAATAAGACAGAATTACTGAGATGATTTCGTATTATTTTTATAATAGTAATATGAAAACAGGAGAGAGTGGAATCTGCATCCCTGCAGAACTTTCATGAAGGAAGTATACTATGTTGAACAAAGGCACAGAAGGAAGCCCCAATCATTACGGGAAAGAGTGAAAACAGACCCTGAGCTTGAGAAACCTATAATAAAAAAGAGCGTATCCTGTCTCAGGATAATGGAAGATTTCATACTTTATAAATTACCCGTTAAAAAATGATGTGTGCATTACTTGTTTACCAAACCTGTCCTCTGCCAATTAACAATTTTTTGTAAGCCTCAGATGCATATATGTGCCAGCAAGTATACACCAATGCAGATCAAGTTGAAATTACCTTCTGGCAGTTTGTCAACTCCTATGTCATCAGTTTTTATTTTAATGGAATAAATTCACTGCCAGGTTGTTGGCAGCATTATGTCAATACTAATGGCTAATGGCCCATACAAATAAAGTTGTGTTTAAGTTGAGTTATTAAGTTTTAAAGTTCATTGTTCAAAGTGGTAATTTATTTTCATTCCAACCGATATTTGATTTACAAGTAGGAGAGAGGATATTTAAACATCATAATATTGTAAAGATCTATTATTATATTTGATTTACAAGTAGAGGAAAGGATATTTAAACATAATAATATTCACAGCTGAAAAATATAAAGCAGGAGATGATTAGATTAAATATCAACATTTTAGGTATATGTGAAATCAGGTGTCCGAACAACAGAGACTTTATCAGTGACAACTACAGAATTATACATGCATGTAGTAAAAAATGATGAAAAAGGAGTAGGCTTGATACTGGGTCAAGACATGAAGAAATGAATTCTGGGATACTGCCAGTTATCTGAAAGAATTTTTGTGGTTAAACTAATATATTGGTTATAGTGGTATATGCACTGACAACACAAAGTATAAAAGAAGAAATCGAATCGTTCTGTTCCATGCTGGACAATGCCAAGGCTCAATTCAAGCCACAAGAAATTAAAATTATTATGGGAGACCTGAATGCCTAAGTTAGCAAGGAGAGGGAAAGTGAAATTGTTGACAATTTCTAAGTAAAAAGCTGCAGTGACCTTGGAGAGAAATGGGTCTAATGGTGCACAGTGTATGACCAAGTAATAACCAACACCTGGTTCCAAGAACACCCAAGACGATTATGGATATGCAGAATCCCAGGAGGAGAAATGATAAACCAAATTGACTACATCATTATCAACAAGAGATTCAGGAATACAATTCTTCATTGCAAAACTTATCCACGTGTTGACTGCGGAAGTGATTACCTCACTGTTATATGCAAATAAAGAATGAAACTTCAGAGATTGAAGAAGCCTAACGCAGCACCCGACTGCAATACAACAGACTCATGAACAACCTGAATTTGCAGGAAAAATATATGGACAGCATGAAAAGACAATAAAAAGGACAAATTGGTTACGGAAACTATAAATGGGATGCACTAAGAGAAGCTCTAGTGACATCAGCAAATGACATTATCCTAAACGAAAACAGACACAGGAAAAAAAATGAGTCATGAGGCAAAGAAGATAGAAAACAATGCCAAGACATGGAACAGAATCCAGGAAACTACACAAGGAAATAAATGCAGACAGGCTAAAGAAGGATGGCTTAATGACAAAAATAAAAGAACTAATAAGGCAAAAGACATTCTTAGCAACAGGATGCATAAAATTCAAAAATGGAATGCTCAAATTAGAGAAAGAAAAAAACTTCAGCGATGAAACAAATACAACAGAGATCTCTTCCATGACAAGAGAGAGCAACCAGCACTAAACAGAAATACAAACAGACCAGAAATTTTAAAAACTGAAGTGGATGCTGCATTGGCTAAACTGAATAGAAACAAATCAGCAAGACCAGATGGTATTGTAATAGAGATGTTGACAGCCTTAGATGATTTTGACATAAACAGGATCACAAGAAGCAATAAATTAAATCTACAACAGTGGCAATATACCAGAAGATCTAAGCAGATCAATTTTCATAGCACAACCTAAGAAACCAGGTGCAAAGGAATGCAAACTCCACTGGACAATCAGCATAATTAGCTACATAATAAAACTTCTCATCTGTATTGTGATGAACAGTGTATGTAGCAGAATCAGGCCAGAGATAGGAGAAAAACAGTGGGGGTTTGTCAAAGACACTAGAACAAGGAATGCAATATACTCAGAATATTATCAGAAAGAGCAATAGAAATGCAAAAGAATATCTATCTGTGTTTTATAGACTACGCAAAGGTGTTCAACAAAATATTGTCACAAAGACTTGTTAGAGATGCTTGGCAAATTCAATATATTTGGGAAAGACATTAGATTAATCAAGAAGTTATATTAGCAGTAAACTGCAGAGAGATGGGAAATGAGTTCAGAAGATACACAAAAATAGAAAGGGGTGTAAGACAAGGATGTATCTTCTTACTGGATGTATTCAACTTGAATAGCAAAACAATTCTAAGAGAGCTAGAAATCCTGCCAGGATTCATCATTATTGGCCACAATCTTAGCAATATAAAATATGCACACAACACAATGCTGATAGCAGACATGGAAAGGAAAATACAGGATCGTCTGCAGAAAGTAGCAAGGGAAAGTGTAAAGAAAAGACTAAACATAAACTTCAAGAAAACTGAATACATGGTCATCAGCAAAAAGAGGACCCCCAAAATGCCAACTACAGAGGATACTAATATCAAACAGGTGCAGAAATTTAAATACCTCAGAAGTGTTCTGACAGAAGATGGAAAGAGATTTGAAGATGTATTGGCATGGCTACAGATGCATTTCAAAAGCTAAGCAGAGTATTGAGAGACAGGAAGATTTCATTGAAAACAAAGAAAAGAGTAGTAAACTGTTATGTGATATCTGTGCTCCTATATGGCAGCGAATGCTGGACAATCTCTTTAAGGATGAAGGAGAGACTCAAAGCAGCAGAAATGTGGTTCTACAGAATGATGCTGAGGGTACCATTGAATGAGCACGTGAACAACGATAAGGTGTTAGAGAGGATGCAAACCAAAAGGAAATTTATACTTGTCATCAGGAAGAAACAGCTGAGGTTTCTAGGACATGTAATGAGGAAGGGGAGTTTGGAAAATCTGATACTCATAGGACGGATAGAGGAAAAGAGAGACATATTTGATGGGCTTGAGTGATTGGATAGCAGGGAGGGATGCCAAAAAGAAAAATATTGAGTTCAATGAGTGATAGGGGCAAGCGGAAGTCTATGATCACCTACGTCCTGAAGGGACACGGCACATAAAAAAGAAAGAGCATTGCTGTTGGTCTGGAAAAATCTCTACTCAGAGATGGCTGAAGATTTGAAACACACCAAATATACTTTCTATGAAATTCAAATTATTAAGAAATGTTTAATTCATATCATATGGTCTTAGCAGTTTTTTTTTTACTGATTGAATCTTTAGAATAAAAAAAAAGAATTTAAAATGATGGTGTTAAAGGAAAATTCAGATAAGAATGTGTAAATAGATTCCTAAAATCTATTCTTTGATGTCAAAGGTTTAATTGTTTTGAAGAGATGGGATCTACAGTTCCAGTTTTTAGTTTTAATATTTAACATTATCTCATATCTTAAATTAAAATACGTTGTTAGGTCAAAAGTATCTAATTATCCTCTGCACATGACTAAATTATATACAAATAATATAAAATCATACATATGGCAACTACCCTATTGATAGTGCCTAGAATATGCTGACTGCAGCACCTGCAGGGACTTAACACTCGCTAAGAAGTCATATACCAAGTAAATGATTGTTGTTACAAATTTAAATGAGCAATATTTACCACTTCTTGAACAAAATAAATTTTTACACACTCAAATATAAGCAATCAATATTTATCAATCACTAAAGCAATTAAATATTCACAGACTCAAATATGGTAATTGTAATATTACCTGTTTCCTTATAAGGAAATATTTGGCATTCATTGACCAATCAGTCAGTGCAACTTTTGGTTGAAATTTCTAAAATCTTTCTCTTGAAACAATTTTTCAAAAATAGAGGTTTTTCAAGTCCAGTAACTGTTATTCTTCTTTCTGGTACTATTTGGGGGGGGTTTCCTTTCTTACATATTAAAAATATTTTAAGGACAATGTTGAAAAAGTATTCATGCGATGCATTTTGTCCTTTATGACTTTATTGGACTAACATGATGTTTAGGTTAATGTGTCTACACATGTTGAAAGACTGAGAATTTAAAATTTAAATAATGTTTTTTTTTACGTTTTGGATATATAGTCTAGTCAGTTTAATTTCTATTTTTTTATGTTTCCATCACTTTTGTTATTAAATATTCCACAATGAGATGACTGGAAATATGATAAGAAAGGCAAAATGTTGTAAGAACCTAAATTTAAATTTACTATGGATGATCTATCAATTAAAGCACTTTCTATATATTTTTGTCTTAGCAAATTACACCCTCTTTCAAATGGAGTAGTATTTATTAAATCAAAATTATGGTCAGACTCATTATGGTGAACAACTAATGCATTGAGTGTGTTGCTTTGTAAATGATCCTTTTCGTGTTCATATAATCTTTTATTTAAATTCTCTGAGGTTTCTCCTATCTATTCCTTGTGACAATCATTTAACTTTCTTTAAATAGGGTAAATAGAACCTTGCTTACTGTGAAAATCTTTCACGGTTGAGTGGTAAAGCATGTTGGATCGAATGTTGGTTTCCCCTATAAAAAGGAATGCAGGTTCAATTTCTCGAATATGCAAGCTGGCAGGTGTAATATACACTGTTTAAAAAATAAAATTGTGGTGTCTTTTTCTAATAAGAAGTATTTAAAATTATAATGCTTGAAGTAATAAAAATTTTGGATTAAAAATAAGAAACATTAATTTTTTAGAAATACATATATTTCATTAATCCAGATGCACAATAATTATAATCAGGATAAATTAGCCATACGATGAATCTTTAAATAACACATTTCTGCTGTAGTTTAAAAAAAAAACATGTAAAACTTATATATTACAGAAAATGGAAAACTGCAAACCTTGTTGTCACTAATCAAAATAACCTCACCAAACTTAAACTTGGTATGACCAATATAGTGTTATCAATTTCACTACCCAGTACAAGACTGTTTTTTTTGTCCCAAATCAATTTTCTATGTCCTGACATACTAGCATATCTTTGAGTAGATGCCTCACATGTCACTTATCAGATTCAAGTGCAATAAAAACAACATCTATCAATCCAAAATTTACAAAAATCCCTAAGAAAAATTCTGGTTGAAAACACTAAAATTCTATAAATATCACGTTACTGGAAACATCTTGCTATTAAACAGGTCCTCTATAATAAACAACCGCCTCCTACAATCAAACCTTACATTATTTAACAGTGAAATGGAGTATTAAAAGTCTTTTAGAAATAGAAAAATGCTCATATAAATTTCAGCTGCACACAACATGCAAGTGCTCGGAATAAAAGCTCCTGTTCAAAACAACACAAAAATAAAATACAAATTAAACAAAACATGAGCAAAAACTGAAAAAAAATAAAAACAAAATTTGATTGATGCTAAGATGGAGAGAGAGAAAATGAGATTGAAAAAAATACAAAGTTAAATAATTGATCCTATTTTGAAGTGAGAGAGAATGTGAGATTAAAAAAGGGTAAAAGTTATTTAATGGATTCTAAAGATGGGTTGAGGAAAATATAGCTTGAACAAAGGACATAGTTATTTAATGAATCCTAAGAGAGAGAGAGAGAGAGAGAGAGAGAGAGAGAGAGAGAGAGAGAGAGAGAGAGAGAGAGAGAATAAGGGACAAATTATTTACCCAATCCTATGATGGAGAGAGAGAGAAAGTGAAAGTGAAAGTGAATAAGGGACAAAGTTATTTAACTGATGCTACAATGGGGGGGGGGGGGGAGAGAGAGAGTGAGAGAGAGAGAGAGAGAGAGAGAGAGAGTCAGATGGAATAAGAGACAAAGTTATTTAACTGATCCTAAAGTGGAGAGAGAGAAAGTGAAATTGGACAAGGGACAAAGTCATACAATTGATCTTAAGATGTAAAGAGAGAAAATGAGATTGAAAGGGACCACATTTCCTTTTTTCAAATAATTTTGGTCAAATAAGGGATGAATTTTCTTTTATTTAAAAATGTTTGACATGCAGAAGACCCAAGTAAGAATACAGATCTTTGGAAAATCACTGCTTTATGTATATTTTATTTTCAAAACCATGTGATTATGACAGGTACTTAAGTCACATCACTTCTGTTTTTTCTTTTATGTGCTATGTATCTTCAGGATGTGAGTGATCATAGCTCTCCACAACTTCCTATCTTTTGTAACTCTTAACCATGTTTTCTCTTTTTACTATCATTTTTAATTTCTGTTCTGTCATCCATTTATATAAACTCCTTAAGTATGTTTTTCTTATGTCACTCTTGCCTTCAATATGCCTTGTGAGTGTAAAATTCTCCAAGCTCTCTTTCCTCATCGTTTTCCAGAAGTTTCAACTCTCTCTTTCTGATTTTATGTATAAGTATTCTTTTTGTTTCTATTTTCCTTAAATCTTCCTTGTTACTTACATACTATATTCATTGCATTCTCAGCATCCTTCTGTAGAAGCACATTTCTGTCACTTCAAGTCTCTTCTTCACCTGTGAAGAAATTGCACAGTCCCATTTTTTTTTTTTTGTTAAATTTCTCAATTCATCACTTTATGGCAAGTAATATTTTTTGCTGACCCAATGTTTAATTTTAAAGCCATAATAAAGACCATGACAAAAAACATGGGCATTTGTATTTTTGTTAGGAGAAATAATAGGATGATAATTTAAAGTGCTGGCAAGGAAGAGAGAGAGAGAGAGGGGAGAGTGAAAGAGAGAGTGGAGACAGAGAAATAAAGAGAGAGGGAGAAAAAGCGAGAGAATTAACGAACAGGAAGTACTATGGTGGGGAAGGAGTTTGATATAAAACTCCCCACATGAGCAAATAGCTCAGTTCAAAGGTTAAGGAAAGGAATTGCCCACTGGCAAAAAAAAAAAAAATATATATATATAATTGAAGACGAGGCAAAAAATGACAAAACTGTCATTAGTTTACACCAAGAAGATGTTGCTTGATGTTTTTATTTGTCCAGCAAAGATTTCAAACTGTCTAAAGAATTTTAGCATTTAATGCATTGAGGTTTCAAAGACTGCCTGCTTAACCTTTGGTGCACCATAGGTGACTTCATTCACTGAGAAACATGTTTGTCCTGCCACTGCAGGCAGATTCAATCACCAAACAATAGTGTGTTTGAGTTTTGCAGTTGTATTATCATGCACTGTTATTGCAACAGGAAAAAGTGACTGACTGAATTCAAGAACTAGGCTAATGCAGTTGAAGGGTTGCAATAGATTGTGGTTAGAGAATAAGATGATGATGATGATGATGATGAGAATTAAATACTCATGAATAATGCAGAATGCTAAAAGGTTATAGAATAGAAGGTGATTAATTGAGAAGAGATTCCTATGAAGAAATAGGTGGAGCTGTGAGAAAAGAAACTGACCAAAATTAATTTCATTTTTTAAAACTAAAGTTAGTTTACTCTTTACATTTTTCAGATTGTTATCCTCATCTTTATTGTCACATCTACGTTTTGGCCATAGTAAGAAATATACAGTGGAAGAAGAAGGTGATGATGATGAGAATGAAATACTCATGAATAATGCAGGATGCTAAAGGGTTATAAGACAGAAGGTGATTACTTGAAAAGAGATTCCTCTGAAGAAATTATTGGAGCTGGGAAAAAAGAAATTGACCAAAATTATTTTCAGAATATGCTTGTGTGCAAAACGTATCTATATTTTTTAAAACTAAAATTAGTTTACTACTCACACTGCTGTCCTCATCTTTATTGCAACATTCACAATATTTTTGCCATTGTACGCTCTATCCAGCCTTCTTCATGTGATATTTGTTGAAATTTTAACCTGAACTCTATTTAATTCAAAGAGGTGGAGTAGATTGTTTTAATTCTATGTACCATGCTCTTGGATATTTCAGTTTTTAGTTAATTTACCTTGATAAAGCTCCAAGTTTTTGTTCTCTCTGCTGAGGCCAGGGATTGAACTCACAACTCTTTGTGTCAAGTCACTTTTTGGATAAAAACCCCCAATATTTTTAGCCTCTGGATGATGTGTTCTTTTTTCAAATCCCCTGGGACAACATTCTAGAACACAGCAGATACCTGAGGAAGACCAAGGGGCAGATGACAGATCCAAGGAAGACCACAGGGTCATCTTCTTTCATGTTCGTCCACATCTTCCTGTCTCTTGTAGCTCTTAATAGTTTTTGCTATTATTTCTCCCAAACCCTGTTCAGCAATTCATTTACTCAAGCTCAACAAGTATGTTTTGTGCTGATTTCTTCTATTCCTCTTTCTATCAATCTGACCTGTGAGTATCAGGTTTTCCAAACACACTTTCCTCATTATGTACCTCAAAAATTTCAAGTACCTCTTCCTGGTGTAAATGATCAAGAAACAAAGATGAGATTAATTTGAAAAAACTGTTTACAAGGATTAAGACACTCTAACAAAATTCAAACAAGAACTTCTAGATATATTTATTATGAACAGGTTTTTTTCTTGATTTTTTATGAATTCATGAAAGGTGCTGAAAGATTTTGAATAAATCTAAATGTGATCACTCTAGACAACAGAATGTGAACAATTTACTCCAGTGGAAATATCCAGTTAAGAATTCACTGAAGTTTTCCAGGATCAACAAGCACCTGATGAAATCTGAATGGCACAATGATTGAAATATTACAATAACAACAACAAAAATGAGTACAATAGTATGAGTGCAAATAATGCATTTACATATAGGTTGGGTGTTTTTCTTTAGCAACATATAAAAATCTATGGGTTGTTTAATGCTGAAATTCAAATATTTATAATTTTATTTTTAGAGATACAAATAGTTTAGTTATAGAAATCTTAATAATTAACCTATAGCTAGGAAGGAGAAGAAAAAGACCCATACCTCTCCCAAGGGTATTTGTGTGTAAGTGAATATACTAAATCCAACAGAAACTGAAACTTAGCTCTCTGATTATCAAGTCTAAGCCATTATCCATTATACCACCTACAAATCCATGCTTACAGCTCCTGGTATTCCTAAACAGTCACCCATCTAGGAATTGACCAGGCTTGAGGTTGCCTAACTTTATACAAGAATCAGTGTTTTAATGTGATGCAGCCATAAGCCTTATGTATAAGCATTTAAAATTTAATGTTGATATGGACATGTTGAAAACTTCTTGGCTAGCCCAAGGAAAAAAAACAAAACTATGTTGTTTGATCATTTAATCAAATTTTTACACTTGGGTCAGGCCAAAAACATTTTCAGCACCTTCTAGATTAACTAATCTTCACTTTTGTGTAAGTGATCTATAGAAATTGCAAAGAGAAAAGAGTTATTGCATTCATAAGGTACAATGTGATTCTCTCTAATATTACTGAAGAAAACTAAGTGTGAAGAGTTTGTGTGAAGAAATCTATAAAACCAGATTTTATTACCAAAAAAGCAGAATTGTACAAACAAGCAAAGTTTATTCCCTTTTTTCTGATTTATTTATTATAGTGAGCAAAAACATGAAGAGGATTGAGTGATGGCAATTATGTGTTCTAAAGATAGGAGTCATTTGATAGAAGCTGTCTTCTCTCTCAGAAAAGACAACCAATTAGTTGGTTCTGTCATCACTTGTAGTATTAAATGTAATAGTCATTGAATTTCTTAGATGAAGCACTGCCATGGTAAAATATCGTTACCATATATGGTCCAGTTCTCCTGCTATACATTTAGATATAATCTAAAGAATCAGCAATATTATTGGTGACCTGGTGTCTTGGCTTCATTCACTTTCCCACCACTGTAAAGTTATTTCCCTGTGACTTTTCTATAAATACTTTTATAATAATTGTTTGAATGAGCTCTTTGCTAAGGTACCCCGACTTTATGAATCTAAGTGCAGTACTAAATTGGCGGGCAAGTTTCACCATTTTACAATTGAATTGCCTAGATGTAACAGTAAATTCTATGCTAACAGCTTCTTCTCTTGTACTTCTCATTTATGAAACTCTCTTCTGGATCCATGCTTTCCAGTTAACTTTGATCTTCAAAAATTTAAATGCAATACGAATCATTATCTACTGTCTTCCTGATTACTCTTCTATTGTTCTCACTCCTTAGAAATGTTTCTGTTTTTTATTCTTTCACACACAGCAACCCCTTGTGTCTTAACTACTTTGGTTGGGGTAAATTCAGTTAAAAAATATACATATGTATTTATATGTATATATAAGAAAATATTTCTCTACTTAAAGCAGTAAGTATGATTAAAATGACTGAAGAATTTCAGTCATTTTGTGTTTTCATGGGCCAATACCATTTCTATGGATGACCCAGGTTTCCTAGGAGATGGATAGTTTCATTGGGTTACCATCTCTAAAATGGTTGCCATCCAAGACTACAGAACCCATTATGTCCTTCTATTTAACTCGTAGCTGATGGAGAAGAGATAGATTCATGCCTTTCTTAAGGGTAATTGCACTTAAGTGAATGTAATAAACTTGCCCCTTTAAGATCCCCTCCTGGTTGAAAGCAGGCATCAATGCTTTTATTCCAGCAAGGAAATTCCAAGTTAAATCTCTTTGGTTCTCACCTGCATTCTTCATTGCTATTGCTCAAAGGAATCACTTCTTCTGGCTATACTGGAGTGACGAGTCTGATTACAACAGACACCTCTTTGTCTGTTTGTAATGAATGTCAGTTTGTCCTAAATGAAGCCAACTTACTGTTTGCTGATAGAATGAAACAACACATAGCATCTTGCAATTTTCCTAGAGACTTAATAACTCAAAGTCCTCATATCTACAGCAGACAAGGTTGAGTACTTTGCTTGCAAATTCTCTTTTAATTCCACACTTGACTCATCTGGAGTACCCACACCCAATTTCCCACCTAGAACAGGAGCTCAATTGCATAACACTCTCTCTGGTCTCGGATATTATTTCATAATTAGACTCCCATAAAGCAAGTGGAGGTGGTAGAATCCCAGTCATCATCCTAAAGAAATGTGCTTCTGAGCTGGCTCCAGTCTTCCCCAAATTCTACAACTATTACTTTTCTGTTTCCTGTTTGTTGGAAGTTCTTATCTACAGTCCCTTTTTTGAAGAACTCTGGTAAACCCTCTGACTCCTCTATCACGCTATTAGCCTCTTACCATTTTTCAGCAAAGTATTTGAGGCTCTAATTAATGTTGAAGTAGTTAAGCATGTCACATCTCATGATTTACTCTCTGACAAATAATGTGGCTTCCACTTTGCCAGGTCTAACACTGAGGTGCTAACAGCCATCACTGAATATGTATACCAGGCTCTTGATAATAATGACAAACCTCTAGATATCTCAAAAGCATCTGACAAAGTTTGCAAGCTGGCCTTCTGTGCAAGATCCGGGTGATGGTATTTCTGGGTGATTGTTTGACTTAATCCAATCATTCCTACTGAATTGTGAAGTGAAGGTTGTTTTGAATGTACAAGCTTCCAGATCCTTTCACAAACATCAGTGTCCCTCAAGGCTCTATCCAATGTCCTATGCTGTTTCTAGTCTTCAATGACCTTCCTGATATCATCAGTTCTCAAGTAAGAATTTATGCAGATGACACCAGCCTTCACTCCTGAAAATTTGCCAAGGCTGATAAAGTAAACCTAGCTGCTGCTCTTGAAAGGGATCTTCAATCAGTGGTTAACTGGAGCAGGAAATGGCTTGTAAATTTGAATGCTTTCCAAATAAAACTGCTTTCCTTTAACCAACATAGAAAAACTTTCCTGGTAGTCATCAGCATTCCTGAGAGAAACACACTGTGACTCATTGGCCTCATTTTTTCAATCGATCTGAAGTAGATCGAATATATGGGATCTATAGCTGCATCTACTGCTAGGAGTGTTGAGTCTCTGTGTTGGGTCAGGAAATTGTTCTTGTCTGAATCCATCTTGCACATTTATAAATCTACCATTTGTCTGTACATTAAATATTGTTACCATATCTGGTTAGGAGCTTCTGCTACTTATCTCAATGTTCTCGACAAAATCCAAAGAAGGATCTTGAATGTAACTGTTCCTGATTTAGTATCATGATTTCAGTTGCTTTTTCACTAAAGTGATATGGCTTCCCTTTGTGTTTTCTACAAATTGCAACTGCTCTTACAACCGTTTTTCACTGGTGCCCTGATCATATGAATTTAAGTGAGCTGTTAGATTGGTATCTAGATCCCATCCTTTTATTAAAAATAGTTAAATGTAACCTTCAGTTTTGCTCCAACAATTTTATTTCCAAACTTGTGGAGTCCTCTTCTGTTTACTTTCTTTCCTGCAATCTCCAAAAATTGAAATGCAATGTCAACTGTCATCTTCAATCTTCCTGAATCTTGTTCACCTTTTATCCTTTTTTTTTGACACCCCTTTTCTCTCACTCTAATCACCTGTGCACTAGTAGTGATCCTGCTATGGGTGAAATAATTAAAAAAAAGTTTTTTTAAAAAAAGGCATAAATACCAGGATGTGATGCTTTGATCCTAGAAAGAATGATCTGATAAACTGATCCTAGGTCCCCATAATTTTTATTACTACTATGCTAGTATCAAATTAAAATAAATGACTGAGTAAGTCTCAAACAAAAGTTGATTTGTCAAAATAATAAAAAATAAAAACAACAATAATTTCCTGCTAAAGATTTTACAGATTTTGTGAAAACATTTAAAGAAAATCTGACCAAAGATAGCCTGCAGGTTTCAAAGACAAACTTAAAATCACTCTAAAGATGGTTTAAAAGCAGAGCTGGCCTAACTACTGTATTTTAGTAATAATATACAGAATTTTGATATAAAATTGAACATGTCTTTCATATATATATTTTCATGAATACATCAAAGAAATCATTCAAACTTCATTTGGAATGAGTGTGACTAACTTGGTGCTGTAATATTCAGAAGCAATATCAAGGTTAACATTAATCAAATCTTTCTATCGGCATTGGAATTCTCCAAATCAACTGAAGTAAATTCACAGTAATCATTTTTTTTATTGAACACTGACAGCAAACAAATCCCAGTAAGAAGACAGAAAAATGAAAAGCATTGAATTTCATAAAAATAATGTTTAATTAAATAGAATGTTCACAAATGTGAAAAGAAATGTAAAAAGATAGCAAAGTAATCATTTTTAAAGATTTCAGACTTATGACAGAATAAGAATTTTGGTGAGACTCATGTAATGAAGATCTGTCTGAAAATTTGAGCATTTTTCCAATTATAATTAAAAATAAGATTTTACATGAATTAAAAATAAGATTTTCAAGAGTCTTCAAACTTTGAGAATTGACTGAATAAGAATTTTGGTGAGAATCATGTAATAAAGATCTGCCCTGAAATTTGAGCATTTTTCCAAATACTTATTTCATTTATAATTAAAAATAAGATTTTATATATAACTTACTGAGTAAAGCATTGATTAAATCTACTGACTTGACTCAAAGAGTTGTGAGTTCAATACTTGACTACAGATGTGATGAATAAAAACTTTGAGAGTCAAGGGAGATAATTAAAACCCTGAAAATCGCATGGCTCATGAAATGAGAACAATCTATCCCAGTGATTGAAATAAAGGGTTCACTTCAGTTGTGTCCTCGAAAAGGGTTACAATATACAGGTTGTTAGTTGAGAGGAAAGAATAACCAACACGATAGTAGATGAAAAGAAGAAAGGATTATTGCAATAGAGTACAATAAGTAGATACACAGAGATTAGTAAAATATTACTAATCTCCAAAGCAAAACGCTGGTGAATGTGGTGCTCACTATATATATTTCTCTGTATTAGTAAGTCCACATAGGGAAAAGGGATGTAGAAAATTTTATTACAACACCTCTCCTTGAGCTAATTTCCCATAAAATTCTGCTTAATATCTTTACTTTTTTGGGTTGGAACAATGGTGTTCTATATTAAGAGGCCTCTGCATAATACCGTGACCTCGATAGACTGGAGACCAGCTGACAATTAGATCATTTTAGTTTCAGTTTGAGCGAACTGCTGCATACTGTGTACTTTTATGTTGTTGGCTCGAGAAATTCAAAGGAATTTTTTAATTTTACTTTTGGTTGGAATATCATTTAACTTATTTATTTGAAGTAAGTATATTTGATTATTTTAGTTTGAGTCCATACATTATTTATATTTAAATTGTAAAAAGTAAACTTTGGTGCTTAAATTTACTTGCACAAAAAGATTTACTTAAGTTTAAAGCCTTAACATTTTTCAATTAAAGAAAGTTTGTTCAATATTTTTTGATTAAAGTTTAAAGAATTATTTATTGATAAAATGCAATTCTTTTTGAGTAATTTGTATTATTTTAAGAATCAAAACAAAAAAATGTTTAACAAATTTGAACAGAATTTAATTTAGTTTCTTTAATTTAATTTAGTTTCTTCAAAGACATAATGAAAAGTATTTTTATAATAAAATGAATTAAAAATATTTATTTATTTTTTTCATAAATTCAATGTCATTACTAAATTTGATATTTATTTTTGATATCACTAAAAGTAAAACATGGTTAATATGAGTGAAAAAACATAACGTCAATGAAATTAAAGTTTAATTTTCTAGAGTTTTTAACCATGATAAAAAATTAGCATAAGTCAACATTTTTGTATTAAAAGTTTAAGTTTGAATAATAAACAATATGCAAGATCACAGACATTGTATAATGAATTAAGATATGATTTTCAATTACCCTCATTAGCAACATTAGGAAGGATGACATCAAAAGTTTCAAAACTCAATGAAAAATCTTTTTTGTGATCTGTATTTAATACTCTTAATACCAGTCAAAAAGGGTGAATAAGTCTCCATGATGAAGTATATATCAAAAAGATGTTGCTATATCATGGCAAACAACTATTTGGTAAATCAGTTGACAATCCATCTGTATTTGCTCAAACAGGACTTGCTATAATGTTGATATGTCTTAATGGGGGACCAAAGTTTCTTACAAAATTGATTCCAATTTCAGAATTAACATCTGCCTTTTTATTTGAACAAATTGAGTTAACAGTCCAAGCCATCACATCTGTACCAGCTGATGTAAAGGCTATTATATGTGATGGCAACTGTTTAAATCAAGCTTTTTTTTAAAATTATATCCTACACTTCCTGAAAAACCTTAGTTAACTGAAAATAATAAACATTTACTTTTTGATTATGTTCATCTGTTAAAAAATATTTGCAATTTGTGGCTGACAGGAAAAACAGGAAAACTAATCTTTGATGATGATGGAGTAAGTCGAGTTGCAAAATGGACACATCTTAAAGAGTTATATTGTTTTGAATCTGAAAGACTAGTCAAACTTTCAGATTTAAATGAAATTTCCATTGCTCCAAAGCCAATAGAAAGACAACGGGTTTCTATTTGCCTCAGAATGTTTTCTGAAAAAACATATAATGCACTTCTCACTCAGTCTGAAATAAGTGCAGGTAAGAATGATACTGCCCTCTTCATAAACAAGGTTTTGACATGGTGGAAAATTTTAAATCTGATAAATTACATAATGATCCTCTACAACCTGAAATCAGATCTCCAAATGATACCCAACTTGATTTTATCATTGAATTTGGTAAAATGGCATTTAATATGGCTGGCAGTCAAGGTAATCATAAAAACAATTATCCCAAAACACTGCTACTGTCATACATCATACTTGCAATGGAATTGTTAGTCTATGTTGACACTTTTTAGCTACAAGTCATAAATATGTACTACTTGGGCAATTTTCAACTGATCCATTAGAAAAAGAATTTGGTAAACTTTGCCAAGGATCAGGTGGCACCTATTTTATAAATGTTCAACAATGTATTGAAAAGCTGCATATTAAGCAGACATCTTTACTTTTAAATCAAAATGTAAATATTGATGAATTTGATGTTAATCCAGGTCACCAATGTACATTTTGTGATTATAAACTTTGTGAGGAAGGTTCAGAAATATTTGACAATTTGGAAAATTTAGAACCGTCTCTTTCCAATGAAATAAAAATGGCTCTTGTGTACATAGCTGGATATATTACAAGAAATGATAATCAACTCAGTGTATGTGAAACCCAGTTTTATTATGAAAAGTATGGAAAATATACCAATTTAATTGACCGTGTAAAACTAAAAGTTTCTT
Organism: Ascarosepion bandense; assembly: GCA_037127315.1. Lineage (NCBI taxonomy): Eukaryota > Metazoa > Mollusca > Cephalopoda > Sepiida > Sepiidae > Ascarosepion > Ascarosepion bandense. The sequence continues at coordinate 2,572,073 of JBBBDQ010000181.1, read as the reverse complement.
CTGACCACATTTGTCAATAGTTATTTCTTTGTTTCATCCTTTTCCATACAATAAAGGAAAAGGTTTGCAATAAATCATTAAGTAACATTTTTATACTTATTTCTGAGTTTCATTTTTTCAGTATGGAGAAAAAGCATGCTTCTATTTTTGCAAATATAGTTTTGAAAAATTTTTGCAAACATGTCACAAATAAATCAGAAAAAGAACAAGCTCTAAAAGTTTTGAAACTTTCCTAGAATGAATTTGTTTTATTTGTCTATATTTCTGTGATGATTGATGTTATATACACACTTCGGCTGATGTCTCCCAGCCTTCTTGGGTTCTGTTTGTCAAACCCAGTAACTGTAATGTAAATTTAAACCAAAGTCACAGGGAATAGATTGAATAAAGGATTCAGTGACACCTGTAAATAATATTAATTTCTGAGTCAATATATATTTTACCACAAATCATAATTACCACTTTGTGTTGTTTAATAATTATCAGTGTTCATAGCAAAAATATAAAATTTTCATTTATTTATCTTTCAACACATCCTATTATCCTCAGGTGTGAATAAAAATGTTATTCTAAGTATTTCATAAAGTGGTTGACTTCATTTTCTTCTAAAATTTCTGAAAATCCTACATAGGCCTCCAGTTCTGGCTCTCAGTTGCACCATGACTTGGCCTGGAGTATAGAATGCCATGGTTGAGACACAACTGTTTCACTTTTTCTTCTCTCTAATACTCTCACAGCACATCAATTTAGTGCTGTTAATAGCTGTGGTATCAGTGGGTTTTGAGTAGCTGGTACTTCCTTCATTAGTGGGGTTAGAGGAACATGCTTCTGGCATTGGTGGGGATTAGAGAAACTGGGGGGTTGAAAACATCATAGAACACTTCAAGCAGCATTTCTTCATCCATTTCGTGTGTAACATCTTTACTATGACTGGACCTTAATTGATTCAAGTGTCTCTTATGCTCAAATTTTTTACCCCTCAACATATAGGTTACTCTGCCAAGTCTTCTAGTGATTGTTCTATCTTCCCAGAAATTCTTTCCACCTCTATAGTTTAAAAACAAACAAACAAACATTGTTTCTGGGCTTCATAGATTTGTTTTCAAAGTTTTCTTCTTTCACATTTTTCTTTGTTAGACTTGGCAACAGCCTGCCAAATACTGAGTGAATTCTCCTTGCAAGCATCAGTTTGGATGGTGACATGCCTGAAACTATGTTTGGGTTAAGAGTGATTCTGTACACTGATAAAACTTCCTGAATGCTCCTCTCATCTGTGTCCAAGCCATGGTTTTTTTTAATGCTCTTTTGAAACTGTCCACAAATCTTTCTGCTTGACTGTTGGAACTGGGATGGTAAAGAGGGGTTGCAGTATAGTCAATGGTCAGAGATGAGCAGAAATTTTTGAATCCCTTCTGGTAACCAGTCCCATTGTTGGTTACTAGTTTTTTAGGCACACCAAAATGACTAAAAAGTTTGTTCAGTACATTTATAGTAGTTGAGGATGTTGGGTGTCTATTTGAAGATTATGGCCTCTTGGAGCAGCTGTTCAGCCTATTAGATAGTAGTGATTGTTTAGGAGTCCAGCATAATCAATGTGCAGTCTGAACGAAATGTCTCCTTTGGGCCATGGCTGAAATTTTACCAGTGGTGCCTTTGCTTGCTAGTTGGCAACCTCTACATGTTTTCACAATTTTTTTGATATCCTGGTTTATCCTAGGCCAATATGTATAGCTACACATTAAGCTTTTCATCTTTGAAATACCAGGATGATGGATGTGAAAATTGTTCAGATTTTTCTTTTGTAGTAAAGAAGGCATTACTAATCTGTGTATAAGAATACTTGAGTCCTTTTCTGCTTCTCTCTTGATATCTTCCAAAGTCAATGGCAATTCACAGATAGTATTTCATAGTAACACTGATAGTTTTTTCTTCTCTTAGAGTAGCTATTACCATGTCCTCTAAAGACTGCAAATTTCAGGATTAGTCTAGACAAATCATCAACATTCTTTGAGGGTGGAATCTGAGTATTGTTAGTAACAGTCGATGATCATTTTGTAGAGTAAATTTTCATCCATGAATATACCTGTGAAATTTTTTTTACTGTGTAGATTATGGCCAGTCTCTTTTTTTCGATCTGGCTATAGTTTCTTTCTGCTGGAAGCAAAGTTCTAGAAGCATGCGATATAGGCTTTGTGGTTCTATCTTCAAATTTATGGAGAATCACTGCTCCAATCCTGTAATTACTGGCACTAGATGCCATGATTATTTCATGTTCAGTGTCAAAACGAGCAAGCAATAGATCTGACAACAAACAACATTTTATCTTCTGAAAAGCTTCTTTGCACTCTTTTGACCAATTCCATTTTGTTTCCATTTTTAGTAGGGTGTTCAAAAGCGCTCTTAGGTCATACATTTTGGGGATGTAGATGCTGTAGTAGTTGGCCAAGCCTAAAAATGCCTGAAGATTAGCAACGTTGTTAGGTGCTGGTATGTTCTTAATGGCTTCAGCTCTTTCAGGATCAGACCTTCTGACATTTTTGTCTACTATTTGACTCAAATACTTGATTTGTTTCATGAAAAATTTACATTTCTCCAAGCTGATTTTGAAACTGTACTTGTCTATTTTCCGAAAAACTGCTTTTACATGGTTTTTATGTTGCTCGTTATTCCTTCTCTTTAGTAGGATGTTGTTAAAGTGTGCTACAGTAAACTCTAATCCTGCAAACGTAGTACCCATTATTAGTTGGAATATTTAGTTTATAGAGACATTTATTGGTATTTATTGTTAGTAATTTCAAGCATTCTTCATCCTTCTGTCACTTGGAGGTAAGTGTCAGAAAAATCTGATTTTGAAAAAATTTTGCCACCATCTAAAAAATATCCTCTGGTGGTCTTTCAGGCAATTGTTCAATCAAGTCAAAATATTGGCACATTTTCTTGATTTTTTTATTTTAGATACACGGTTGGTGATGTCCAATCCAAGTATTCCACTTTAGAAATCACACCCATTTCTTCTAAACGTTCTAGTTCTTGGTTCACTGATTCTAAAATTGACAATGGTACATTTCTTTTTTACTTAAATACCGGGTTTATGTTGTCTTTTAATTTGAACACTTTTCCATAAGTTCTTATTTGGAATCTGTCATAGTCACTTGGTGCTAGTATTTTCAACATAAATCTTTTGAATCTTCTTTCGCCACTTTTGTATCCTTGAAAAGGGTTACAATATACAGGTTGTTACTCAAGGAAAAAGAACAACCAACATGATAGTAGGTGGAAAGAAGAAAGAATTATTGCAATATAGAGTACAATAAGAAGATAGACAGAGATTAGTAAGACATTACTAATCTCTGAAGCAAGATGCTGGTGACTTCAATGCTCACTATAGTTCTCTGTATTAGTTAAGTCCATATAGGGAAATGGGGGTGTAGGATATTTTATTACAACAATTTCAAAATTCCAATCACCTGAAGAAAGTTGTAGGGTACAACGGCCGAAATGTTATGAATATGGCGATAAAGATGAGAAGAATAGTTTGAACAATGTAAATGATGTAAATAATTTATTCCTATGAATGTTAATTCTTATTACAGAAACCACTGCTAACCATTATTAATTAATGATAATATTATTTAATAAAAACATGAATAATAACTTACAATATTTCCTCTAATAAACCTACTAGATATTATAAGTAATTTGTCTGCAACTATGTCTTTTAGATTAAAAACAACCTTATTTTGTTGAAATACTAAAATGTGTGTTGCTTTTTCTTTTGTTAAATATCATATTTGAGTTTTCTTTATCATTTTCTAATCAAGTTGTTTTTGAATAGGAGTTGCTTTATATCTCATGAGTCAGTTGTTGCATGTCCGAGAGAGGTGAGAGAATTCAAGTTTTCTTGCTCAATGTTTTTGTATCTATATATAGCACTAATTATCTGTCTTTCTCATCTACAATAACGCATACACAGAATATTTGGTTTAGAGAGAGATATTATTAATTCAGCAAGAATCAAGAGAGATCTGGATTTATCATTGCTTGCTAGATTTTTCATAAAATCTAACTTTTTGATAATATAATTGCACAATATTTTTAGAAGAAAAATTGTTGCAGGGAAAACAGAACATAATCGTCTATTATTCTCCAAATATTCTACAGTATAATGGGTAATCAAATGACAAAATGAACAAAAAAATGCAAAAACTTATAAGTAATGTTGGTTCTATTCCTTATTGACTGAAAAACACCTTCTCCTCTCCAGTTTAAAAACAAAAGCACACAGATGCATACTGGGATTTTTCCTAGCTAATAAAGTATGTCAGTTTTCAGTTTTATCTGGTTCAGTCCCGGTCTGTCTTGCATTGAAGTCTGAACACTATGTTTAAATGTCTGAACTTACTTTTGTGAGTTGACTCCAATTCTTAGTTTGTGAAATGTTGGCTATATTAGTCTTGCTTTGCCTTGCATATATTATTTTTTGCTCTGTCCTCTTTCTTTGTTTATCTAACTGTTTATCACAAACTTTATCAATTCTGTTTGTTGGGCAGTTCTGCTTTTTATTTACATTTAAATATGGCCACTTACTCTGCAAGTAATGCATTTCATTCCCAAATGGAACTTCTTTGGGCTAATAATGGTTTTATTGATGAAGTCATTTTTATATATGGAAGAGTGGGAATAAATATAACAAACACTGGTGAAAATATACTAAAAATGTACTAATTTCAGAATCTTTTAACTTAATGATTATGATCATGCTACATATCTCTTTTCCTAACAAAATGATTATTATCACAAATAATAAAAAAAAATAAAGCAATAGAAAGCTGGATGTGATCAGCTAAATATCTGGATGCATAATAAATGGAAAACTGTATATGATCAGTTAAATATCTCGATATACATAACAATTTGAAATTGTACTTGCATTTCTTTTACCTTTATGCACCTCCACTAAAAAAAAAAAAAAAAGGTATTTTCTTCTTAATGTTTGATTATTGGACAAGAAACAGAAAAATTAGCACTGGAATCAAACAGTAAAGACGCTGAACACTGGCTCACAACCAGCAAGGTAACTGCCTCTTCTACTCTAATAGTTTCTTTTCTCACATTTCCCATTTGTGGAACTCACTTCTATTTGCTTGCTTCTCTGATAGTTACAATTTTTAAAAGTTTAAATACAACATCAATTGTTATCGTCTATCTCCTTGATTCCCCTCCTTCTCTTATCCATTCTTCAACATCCCCTGTATCTTGTTTTTTATCTCACTGTAGTCCACTGCACACCAATGGCTGTCCTGCCTTGCTTGGGGTGAAATGATTATAAAAAAGAAGAGACAGCTGATTTTCTGAGATATTTAATAAGGAAGGAGAGTTTGAGGAATCTGATACTCAAAGGTTGGATAGAGGGAAGGAGAGACAAGGGAAGGCAGCACAAGACATACTTGATGGTCTTGAGCGAGTGGATGGTGGACCTGGGTCTGAGAGGCATACCAAAAGAACAAGTATTATGAGTGACAAGGGATAGAAGCATGTGGCAGTCTAAGATCACCTACGTTCTGAATGGACACAGCACATAAAGAAGAAGTCTGAAAAAAATTCTTGTAGAGATGACTTGGAAATCTTTCCTTTTCAGAATTCACTTACCCTTTATTATTCTAAAATACAGATTTGAATGTAATATCTTTCATGTACACACCTTTTTTTTGTTATCATGTCACCTCAAGCAAGCAATAAATCCACTCACTAAGGGGCAAAGGGTTACTGAGTGTGAAAGAATATGTGAAAAAAAAAAAATATAAGAGAACAATAAAAGAACAAGTGAAGTGATAAAAATCTTCAGAAGGTGTTGACGAACTAACAAGATTGCTATATATTACATCAGGAGAGTAACAACCAAGGGATGTTATCAATAGAAAGTCAAGGGAGATTAGAAGAAGAAAATATGTCATTATTTAACCATTACTTATGTGTTTGACTTGAATATACTTTGGTAGCATTGTTGTCCATTATATTTTTCAGGCAAGGCCTTAAAGAATTATAACTTTACAAGTGGGTCTGTGCCGTAAAAATGACAGCAAAATATTTAGGCTGAGATGCCTTTTAAAGTGATGACAACATATATATTGATGTACCAACTACTGAATATCTTACATTAAGACATAAATATATTTTTTTTTTTAATCATATCACCCCAAGCAAGGCAGTCCACTGCCACTATAGTGCAGGGGGTTACATAGAGTGATTGGGTATAGGAGATGTCAGAGGGAGGGTGATAGATGAGTTAGGAGGTACGTAGAGAGAGTGTTGGAGGGAATGGGTGCAAGTTAGTGTGTTAGGAGGTGTCTATTGACCTTACATTTAAACTCCTGGAGGTTGTAGCCGTCAGGGAAGCAATCATGCGGAAGGGAATTCCACAGGTGGGAAGTGCGAGAAAAGAAGCTGTTGGAGTAGAAATTGCGGTTACATTTCGTCAGTTTCACTGTAAAGGGGTGGGATATATATATATATATATATATATATATATATATATATTCTTACTTACTCAATGACATAATTATTGCAAAAAAAAAAAAAAAAAAATTAATAAGGCACTGTTAAAGAGCGAACACTGGACAAGAGCTTTAATAACTGGGTGTAAAGAGAATGAACTGAGCTGGTGCTACCTCAGTATTGACAGGAAGGAAATTATATAACATGTTTCTTTTAAAACAATAGACAAGGAAGGTTTTATTCATTTTTTATTTAAATTTTCCAGTATTCTTATATATTTCCTTTCCATTGGAGATAAGGAGTGTAAAAATGTTCCATAATTTTCAACTTTCTAAGCACTTTCAGCCACTTCATTGGTGGTATTTTCCCAATGTTGTTGTGATGTAATTTTTGTATTTTTTTGTGTTATTCATGCCATTTATCTAATAATAATAGTGCAATAAAAATCATTTATTAACTCAGAATTTACAAGAACCCTTAAGAAAAATTTTAGCTGTAAATGCAAAAATATTATTTGAATCACAATATCAAAAGCACCTTGCTATAAGAGAAGCACTAAATATCAAATTTTCTCCTACCATCAACTTTGCATTATTTAACAGAGGAAATAAAGTTGTGAAAGTTTGAAAAAAAAAAGAAGGAATTTTAAAAAATAGATGGAATAATCACAAATCTACATTTAAGCTGGAAAAGCTTAATAATTGCATCAAACTGGCTGGCCACATGTGGAAATTAAAACTGAAGAATGAAAAAGACCCTAATATAACATAGACTAAAGCAAAAAAAGCCAAACTTTACAACGATGTTGATGTTTGCAGATTGTGCCATAAAGAAAATTTAGTCATTATGTTGTTTCCAGAACAAAGAAAAAATACTGAATGAAAAATCAGAAATAATGACTAGATGTAATCACACCTATAAATACAGATTAGGATCATACAAACCTGGATGAAAGTGTTTTAAGATCCTTAACTAACTCCTCTCTAAATTTTGAAAATTTTTGGCTGTTTAAAAATTCCACTCACACATTAAAAAAAATCCTTGTTTGTACACTTGAAAAACATTGAAAAATCAGTTCTTATAAATTGCCTGAAGATACTGATAGGTTGAAAACTAGGTTGTGGAAATAACTCATTTGCAAATGAAATATACGCCAATTCGGTTGGGTTTCAATCCTGGGTAAGAAGCAATCGGCTGTCCAACCGTACTGATGAGCTGCGATACAGCAAAACAGATCTGTCTGTGGATGCCTATTTACACTCTCACACTCTGATTGAGCACTCTGGAAGAATGGTAGACTTTAAAAAAACAGTAGCTACTCTGGCATCTGCACATTGTTCATTCAGCAATGAATGAACAATGCAATCGGAGTCTAACTGTACTGATGAGCTGTGATACAGCGAAACAGATCTGTCTGCGGATGACTATATATAAAGTATGGGGTTGATATGGATGGAATAAAATTCTGATACACACAAAAAGCTATTCTTAAAAGGGTGCCCAATACAGAAAAGAAAAAATAATGTTCATTTAAAATTTATAACATAGGTATGTTATAATATCACTACTTTGTAGTGATGTTATAACATACTTATGTTATAAAATTTATATATATATATATATATATATATATACACACACAACTGTCTTTATCATAATCAAGAGTATTGTGATAATCAAAAAATGATTGCTTGGATATTGCAGTAAAGATTGAAAAATAAATATAAAATTCTTTGTATGTGTGTGTGTGTGAGTATTTCTACTGTATCACTGTTTATGTATACATATACATATCTCTTTTTCTCACAAAATGAATGCTGTTACAATGATGGATAATTACAAACACTAGCAATAAAAATAAAAGCAATAGAAAGTTAAACATCTAGGGACACCAGGTGCCAAAGGTTTCAATTTAAAGTGAAGCATCCTTGTATTTTTTCAAAAATTTTATGTAATAGTCTGAAGAAGTTCCTTCAGGGAATAAAACATGTTACTTAAAAGTTTTTTTCCATTAGGTCTTTTAATTACTAATTTTCTGATATATAGATTGGTATGTCATATTCTTCTATTCTACAAAGTTATCAAACAATAATTACTTAAGATTTACAATGTTAGTAGGATTATTAAAAAGAACAATAATAATCCTATCAAAATTTGCTTTATCAGGGTAATTATTTTGGATTGGAGTCTATGAGGTTGAAAAGAAGTAACTTGCTTTGTTTTAGTTGTTATTGCTTTTTGTTTATACCATTAACTTCTGGAAATATAAGAACATTTGTCTAAAATCAAAGTTAAGGCTGCTATGTGCATTGGTAATAGTAATATTGGTTGTTTCCTGACAAGGAAAAAATTGGCATTGACTGAGCAGCCAATATTGCTTTTGGTTGAAATTTATAAAATTTATTCTCCTAAAACAAATTTTTAGGAAAATAGGTTTTTCAAGTCCAGTATTTGTTATCATTGATTTCTGTATATTGGGGAATTTCTTTCCTAATCTTTTATTTGAAGTAGTGTTGAATGTCAAAAGTTTGATTATGTTATTATTTTTTGAGTGAGATGTGTAATCCATTTTAGTTTTTGCTGCTGTTGGTAGCCTTCAAGTGATATGGTTTCTCTTATTTGGTAAAGTTCTTTGTTTATGATTCTGTAGTGCCAGTTCACTATGTTCAAAGACAGAATGGTCTTTGCCAAGACTTTCAGGCTTCATTCCCCCAAAGCCTTTTTTAACCATTGGTCTTCACAACTTTTTTGCAAACCAACAAACTGATAACCGAATTACAGTAAAGAATCCAAGTATTAGAAATGAGAATCTGTTGCAGGCATCTACTTTGAAGAGAACTTAGATTCCACTGCAGACATTTCTTATGAAGAGAAATGAGATTCCATTTCAGTCATCTCCTGTGAAGAGAAATGAGACAGTGTGATACACCATCAAATCATTAAAAGACCTAATATTCATTGTCAAGAAAACAAATTTTAAATTGTATGAACCATGTCATAAGAGATAAAAAGTCTTTCCACTGCCATCGTACAAGAGGCAGAGGGAAAAGAAAAATGGGCTGACAACCTCACTGAGTAGATTGTAGGATCATTCAGAGATTCAGACATTGGTACACAACTGAGACATATGGAAGGAGCTGGTCAGCTATCAGAGGTGAAGTGATCTCAACAACCATGCTTAGACATAGGACCAACTAGGATCATAACATGTTACTAGTTGGAAATAATATCTGTGACAATTTAGATTAAGAATTTAATTACAAACATTGGGATTACTATTCCATTTATCTAAATATAGATTTATTTTCATGTCTGATCATAAAGAAAAATAAAGAAATTTTCTTTATTAATGGTTTTTTGGTGTGTTCATCATATAACATGTCTTGAATGTTCCAACCTGGCAGGACCCATCCCTCTCCAGGTTAAAGCACAACCAATATCCTCCAACTAGGTGGCTTGACTTGGTTGAGAACACATGGCCATTGTAATTCATCTGAGGAATTTTTCCACCCTTGCTGGTGACCTGCATTGTGAAGGACCTTTGCCTTGTGGTGCCACGTTAACACCATCCTCTCATGTGAGTTTATTTTGCCAGCTAAAATGTTTTGGAGTCATCATATGAAAGGTATGTGAATTAATAAATATACATATAGGAATACACAGATGTACAAAAATATTATTCAAGAGTTAATAAAACAGTGCTCAATGTAGTATAAACAGAGCTATTAATCATATAAGTAAATATACATATTATCTTATGTTGGAGGCAATCATCAGGTGCATGTTTCAAAATGACCATTTCAGAGATTTTAATTTAAATTCCCACAATGTTTGTAGAAGTTAAATCTTATAATGTTAGGGTAGTATTTTTAATTTATCAAGAGCATCATATACACAGATGAAAGTTGCATGAAGATGAAAAAAATCTAAATTAGAAAAAAAATTTAAATTAAGAGAGATGAATTCAAAGGGGGTAATTAATAATTATTATTAATAATAAATAATAATTTCAGGGAAAAGCAAGAAAAAAGAAAGGGATAACGCAAAGGAGTGAGAGAGTAAGAAACAAACGCATAGGAGAATGAGTATTAATCTGGGTTTAAGTATTTAAGTATTTTTCTATGGCAGCAAATGGTCATTAATTCACTTTTTTAAGTAGATTAGGGTCATTTATATAATTTAAGATAGCAAGTTTTTCTAAAATGCATAAGTTACATCTACCTCCTTTTCCATTATAAGATTTGGTTTTAGTGATGATTTTCCAGGTAATAATTGGGTTGTTGTTTTTTAATTCCCAATAATATATAGGTAAAGCAGTGCTTCTGCTATATTTACTATTGCTAAAATACAAAATATGGTTGTTGAAATGATATTTCCACTTATCTGATGTGGCTCCAAAATAAAATTTAACATTGTCATTTGAATGGATATGATCTCTATAAATATTGCTTTCAGTCATACATGGACAGATGTTATATTTTTGGCAGTTGCAATTATTTTAAGAAGGGTCACTATTATAAATGGTAGGCTAACTGTTGTTGTTCAGGTGGGCCAAGTATTTATTTGATATAATATTATTATATTGAGAAATATATTTATTTATATTCTTAACACAAACTATAACTAACTTTAATATAGTTTTTGTTGAAAATCTTTTTTGGTGTAGGTGAATGGTAGAAATGTTTGTGAATTAAATTTAGGAAGCATTTTCCAATGTTTGTTTGGACATTATGGCTGAAGGGTGGGTTAAACCATATAATGTTAGGTTAACATAGTTTCTGTTTATTTTTGCCTACCTTGTATTTAACAGAGTATTCTAAACTAGTGTTGAGTTTACTTTTTTCTAATGCATTAATGTAGTTAATTTTGGAATTATCAAAAACTTCCTTATTACTAAACTAAAGTTAGTACATAACTGAAATTGTATTGGTTTATGCATGTTTATTATAAACGATACTATGATGATGATTTGATTCTTTGCTGATGTATTTGTGATGGTGTGAATCTTTAGCATACGGTTTGTACACGCCATTGTTCAGGTCAAAGGTTATATATTACAAGTTTACAACTTTAACTTTAGTAATGGAGGTTATATTTAGATCATAGTCTTTAAAAAACTTAATTAAATCTTTTCTAAGTCTATCTGTTTGTTGTGGACTTGTTTTATGGAGGATGATTAATCCATCGTCTCTGTAAAGTCTGGTGTTGTTTAATTCAAAGATTCCATAGTAAACAAAGCCTGACCAAATCACAGGACTCTGCATAACAATGCAGAAATATGAGTTATTAGTCATCAAATATATCACTTTAAGAAGTATTATTAATATTTCTTAAATGATAATAATAGGAATCAGTAAATTAGAAAAGAATAAAAGTCTAAAATTATCATCAAATATAGGTGAATAATTTTATTGTTATTTTTGTTGCTAAAAATTGACTATTCTGGAACAAAAATAAAAAAATATGTTATGACTTGAAACACTTCCCGTTATCCTGGTAAATTTGAAAATATGTCCTTGTCCAAATAAAAATGTTACTTACAGTCAATAAATAAATAAAAAAAGAAAAAAAAATAAATTTATAGATAAATGTTGTTAAATAAAAATGTCTGAATAATAAATGATAAGGAAGGAAATCAATGATAACGAACAGTCAGAGATAAACAAAATAAACATTGATGCCTTTTCTATAATTTCAAAAGTTGTCCTCATTCATAAAAAGAGATATGTTATGCTTAAATATAAAATAGATTAGAATTATTCATGCCAATGTATAAGTAATTTAACAAATACAAGGTATTGAATGTTCTAAATATAATAATTCTTAGTTTGATATTCTTAATAAAGTAAACTTGCTAAATAACATTTATTTAAAAAAAAATCAAAAGAATTGATGTAAGCAATGGAAAATTTAAGAATAAATGAATTAACATAATTGAATCTTTCTTTTTAAAATACAACATTGCTTTCTTTGAACAAAGAAAAATCATGTCCATTCACTCCAACATCAGCATCACAATACCATTTCAAAAGCAACCAATACAGAATGACATTGGAAACTCAAATCATGTCCATTCACTCCAACATCAGCATCTCAATACCATTTCAAAAGCAACCAATACAGAATGACATTGGAAACTCAAATCATGTTCATTCACTCCAATATCAGCATCTCAATACCATTTCAAAAGCAACCAATACAGAATGACATTGGAAACTCAAATCATGTCCATTCACTCCAATATCAGCATCTCAATACCATTTCAAAAGCAACCAATACAGAATGACATTGGAAACTCAAATCATGTTCACTCACTCCAACATCATCATCTCAATACCATTTCAAAAGCAACCAATACAGAATGACATTGGAAACTCAAATCATGTCCATTCACTCCAATATCAGCATCTCAATACCATTTCAAAAGCAACCAATACAGAATGACATTGGAAACTCAAATCATGTTCACTCACTCCAACATCATCATCTCAATACCATTTCAAAAGCAACCAATACAGAATGACATTGGAAACTCAAATCATGTTCATTCACTCCAATATCAGCATCTCAATACCATTTCAAAAGCAACCAATACAGAATGACATTGGAAACTCAAATCATGTCCATTCACTCCAATATCAGCATCTCAATACCATTTCAAAAGCAACCAATACAGAATGACATTGGAAACTCAAATCATGTTCACTCACTCCAACATCATCATCTCAATACCATTTCAAAAGCAACCAATACAGAATGACATTGGAAACTCAAATCATGTCCATTCACTCCAATATCAGCATCTCAATACCATTTCAAAAGCAACCAATACAGAATGACATTGGAAACTCAAATCATGTTCACTCACTCCAACATCATCATCTCAATACCATTTCAAAAGCAACCAATACAGAATGACATTGGAAACTCAAATCATGTTCATTCACTCCAATATCAGCATCTCAATACCATTTCAAAAACAACCAATTCAGAATGCATCAGAAACTCAAATGTGACATCATGAAATATTACAAATTGCAAACATAAATCATTTTAATCACAAAAAGGCTTTGGTAAAATAGATAAAAAAATTAACTTATCAACCCTTACTTTCAAACTTTGACCTGAGATCAAAGTATAGTCTCTGTTCTTTTTAAACTGCAATAGCACCTTCATCATTGCACTAAAGAAAGAAGGAGAGTTGGTGAATACTTTATGTCACTGAAACAGGTGGTATGAAGACTGGTAGATAATTTTTATCCTTGGTTGTATGAACAGTAAAAATGAGCTTTTGTCACATACTACTAACTCATGAGCATATGTGGGTAAATACCTTAACTTACCAACTTCCTCAAAGCACTTTAAAATGGTATGATGTAGATCAAATCACCAACACTGGTCAGCTTTCAAAATCAAAGATGTTAAGTTAGTAAAAAACATGTTAACACAACTATAATAAATTTCACCAATGTGGCAACAGAAGCTCACACTTCCAGTCCAATGCTCTATCATCAAAAGTTTTTTTTATCCCTTTCTGCCAATAAATGCAATTTTGCAACAGTATTACAGATAAAATATAAACAAAAAACTGAGTGAATTTGAAAAGCCTGACTTATGTGTGTTTTCATTTCATAACATTAAGCCAATGCTCTTGAATGAGAGAATTGTGTAGACAACATGTGGGTAGAGTGCATTCTTCAAGTGTGAACAGTGGTTGGTGTCACTTTTTGGCTGCTTTCATTGTGACACAAGATACTAAGGCTTTCACTAAGATCCTCACCAGAAGCTAAGAGATAGAAAGACAGAAAAAAGAGCAAGAGAAAAATGGAAAATAAAATCTAGGAATAATGAAAGCTAAGAAGAAAACAAAACCAAAAACCACTTGAGGCAGTGATTTATCTTTGAAAGTTTTATTTCATTAAAGATGTGTGGAGAAGGCATACAGACAGCAGAGTAACATAGGTTTCTTTATATTATATTGATATTTATTTATAAATCTCTTGAAAGTAGGAAAGTGTGAAAGAAACAGAAAGTGTAGAGAGGAAGACAGAGATGATGAAGTAAGTGTAGGAGAAGAAAAATCTATTAGAAGAAAACACAAAGGATGAAAATAAAGGATATATATATATATATGTGTGTGTGTGTGTGTAGAGAGAGAGAGAGAAAGAAAGAAAAAGAGAGAGAGATTAAAGTAGCAATTTTTTATGTTTCAGGAGGTGGATGATGATTATGGTTCTCCACAACTTTTTGTATTTTGCTAAAAGGTAAAAAGGGGAGAAATATTGAGAAGTAGGGATAAAAAAAGGGGAAGAAGCAAAAGGAAGGCAAAATGAAGGAGAATGTAAAGAGTGAAAAAAAAATAATAAAAAAAATGAAAAGAAAAAGAAATGAAAAGAAAAGAAATGAAAAAACTTGAAAGAAAAAAGAGAAAAGAATTAAAAATTGACAGAAAAAAAATTGAAAAAAAAGAAAGAAATGAAAGTAAAAGATCAAATGAAAGCAAAAAAGAAATGAAAGAAATGAAAGAAAAAAACAATGAAACTAACAAGGAAAAGAAAAGAATAAACACAATGAAAGTAAAAAGAAAAGAAATGAAAAAAGAAAAGAATGAAAGAAATGACGGAAATAAGAAATGAGAAATGAAAAAGAAAGAAATGAAAGTAAAAGAAAGAATATGATGAAAATAAACAGACAATGTGAAAGTTACAATGAAAATAAAGAAAACAGGAAAAAAATAAAAAACTGGAAAAGCTTAGATATATATATATATATATATATTCTCATTATACGATTGAGCTCTCTAGACGGAAAAATTTTAAAACAGTAGTTGTTTCTGCAATTTACACGTAACTCTTCAGTCATGAATTTCATTATTTTGGCTGCTGGCATGTGTATACAATGCACATATACAATGTTAAAATCTCCTCTCTCAGCCGTCTGCCGATGGCTTAGGGGTAGGATCTCTAGCTGATGCCAAATTAGTCAAGTTTCAATCCAGACTGGAAGCCATTAGATGTCTAGCCACACTGATGAGCAGTGATATAGCAGAACAATCTTGTATGTGGATAACTATATACACGTACACACACAGTGGGATGGGTAAATTGTCACCATTTTCCACCAGTTTGGAAGCATGGTGTATACGAGATCACATCATTAGCAAAGCCCTACATAAAGAGCTGGAAAAAAAGAATTACCACAGATGTTTAAATGAAAGTAGTCAAGTAATCTACAGGGTTTGTATGGAAATCTACTACATAAAAGAGGAAAATGATAAGTCACCACTAAAAAAGAACAGACTTCAAAGATTAATGCAAGATTTCAAAAAAAGAAATCTAAAACTCAAATCCATTTTGCAAATTTTGATGAGAAAGAGGGTTTGCTTAAAATCTGGTAGGACCTTAAAGAGAAACACAACGCTCTTAGCAGAGCGGAAAATGTAAGGAAGAGACGAGTGAAACGAAGGAAAGACCTAGAGCGTTTCTTCCAGGAATCTTACAAATATGCGAGAAACATATTCGATCAACCAAGATCAGGTGTGATTAGAATAGAGAAAAGTATTCTAGAAGAACATTTAAGAGATATGTACTCTGATCCCAAACAACATATTCCTCTAAATTATAATAGCAACTTATTTTGGCCAGCCATCTCTAAAGTGAAGTTTGATGTGAAACCATCCACATGCGAAGAAATATGATGCCTAGTCAATAAGAGTAAGAATAAATCTACACCTGGCTCTAACAGAATACTTTTTGTTCCATACAAAAATGTCCTACACTCCTTGAATGGTTACATACTAACTTAAAGTTGGCATGGAAAAACTACCATATCAGCCAACTGTGGATGATAGCTGATGGAGTTTACATACCCAAAGAAAAGGATTCCAAGATCATTAGCCAATTTTGCTTCTCAATGTAGAAAGATACTTTTTGCAGTTTCGGCATCAAGAGTGAACAAATACCTTCTTGATAACAATTACCCCACCAAGTGATACAATTATCATTACAAATGGACCATATTCCAGACAAAATATCTAATATTCTAGGAACTTATTTTGATGGTTTCCTCATGCATTTCACTACAATAGACTATACCAAGGGGAGTAGACTTGAAGTTGGAATTGCAATGGGATGTACAGTGTCACCCATACATTTTGTTCTAGCAATGCAGCTGATTCTCAAAGGAATAAACAAGTCTGATATGGTTGAGCTTGTCAAATGTCTCCAGTGAAAGCGTTCATGGATGACACTACAATCCTCTCATCCAAAGAAAGTTCAACTGCAAAATATTAAGCTTGATGGATGACCTGATAAATTAGTGCAGAATGAAATTTAAACCAAACAAATACAAAAGTCTTTCTCTTAGAAAACAAAAACTGAATCAAAAAATAAATTTTGTAGTAGGTGATCAAAGGATCTCTACTGTATAAGAAAAACGAGTGAAAAGTTTAGGATTGTGATATGACCAATCCTTAAAAGATACCAACCAAATGAAAAAAACATCCAGATCATTACAAAAATCTCCATAAGATAGATCTTTGTCCTTTAAAAAGAAAATACAAGGTATGGTGCTTAGAACATGTACTCATTCCAATGCTAGGATGGCCCCTACTTGTATACGAATTTAGAACGAGTACAGTTGAGTCAATGGAAAGACAGATAAACAAATATATTAAAAAATGGTTAGGTTTACCTCCAGGTTTGTCTGATATTGCATTATACTGTAGACAAGCAAAGCTAAAGTTGCCATTTAAATCAATTGTGGAAGAGTATTAACATGAGAAAATCAGACTTCAAATGATAATGGATGACTCCAAGGATAAAGTAGTGAAAACCTTAAATCCTACATTAAAAACGGGGAGAAAGTGGAAGGCCAGAGAGACGATAACAAGTGCTAAAGACAATCTAGCTTACAATGAAGTCATAGCATACACCCAAGCAGAGAAACAAGGGTTAGGACTAAATGAAAGGCACTGGTGGTTGAAAACTTCTGGTAAAGGTAGCCAAGACATGGTCATCCAGAATTACAAGGAATGAAAAAGATAAAAAAGACTCGTAAAAGGAATACAACAATCCCAATGGACAAATTGGGAGGAGACTCTGCAGAAATCTATTACTTGGAAGGATATTTGGTAAATGGCTCCACTCACGTATGACCTGCTATCATCTAAGAACAATCTTGTTAAATGGAAGAAAGAGAGCAATCCAACTTATTCCCTGTGTAAGGAAAATCCACAAACATTAGAACATGTTCTTAGTTCCAGTAAAACAGACCTTGTCAATAGAAGATATACCTGGAGACAGCTGATGAGCTGGTCAAAATTAAAAAGAAATATATGAAATCTGAGTCATCTAATTCAACCCAGAAATTTGTTGCAGAGGGAAAATTATATGTTAGCACAAAGCAAACAAGCAAATATCTAGCTCTACCCAGACAGAATCTCCTTAGTTCTTGTGGTATTTGGAAGATAACTGCAAACCTTTCTGCTTGGCGTAATGATTACCCCAAAATAATATCAAGTAAAGGTCTGCAAGCAGATATTGGTCTTCTATCAAGAGTGAACTATAAATCATCTTGGTAGAATTAACAGTTTCACATAAAAGCTGGATGGAACAAAGCCATTAATATAAAACTAATAAATATGAAAATCTAAAATCAGAGTTGGTAAAGAAATGGTGTATTGTAATTACTAGAGCAGGGGAAATTGGAGTAAGGGGTTTTGTTGCAGGCACTCTGTACCAATTTCTGGGCCAAATTGGAATCAAAAAGTGTAACAAGGCCAAAAGTATAAAATGCCTAATAGAAGCAACCAAAACTAGTTCTATATGGATGTGAAAAAAAAAAGAAATATTCTGTGGAGTGTTTCAGCGAACATGACAACATGACATGTCTGATTGTGAATGCGTAATGAGATTCATGTTGTATTATCAGAATACAAGGTTTGCTGCTTTTTTGTAATTCTAGTTTCACCATGAGATATTTGAACTAGTATATCTACGATACATTAAAAATGATAGAATATTGTTATAATGGGGCCTCACATCAGTGAGACAGGGGTCAGTGTGCAAGTGAAAACATTGAGAGGAAAACCCTGAAACAGTGCAAATTCTCTCCTGATGACCCTACATAAATTTAAATGTGAATTCAAGAGGAAGGCATTCAAAAGAAATTAAATGATATCATATGCTGTAGAGAAGCTCGGTGGATGTGTCATTGGCATGAGGAGCAGTACACATTCCGCTCGCTTCAGGTGTGTTTCAATTACTTTTCAGGTAATTTCTTTCTTTTCTCTCTCTTTCTCTCTCTCTCACACACACACACACACACAGTAGGATGGGTAAATTGTCACTATTTTATATTTTTAATTTGTACATGTGTGTTGTTTGTTTTTTATTTTGTTGGGTCAGTTGGGCACTGTCTGTGTGAAAAAGAGCACAATGACACAACTCACTCTGCCAGAGATTTGGAGATGGCATGCTGTACTGTTTGGCATTCATGCTAGAAGTTCTAATATAAACATTTCAGTGTTTAGGCAGCAATCTGCGGACAGTGCAGAGGATTCAGAAAGAGTTGAATAAGTCTAACGGTGATCATAAAGGTATGGCAGCTCAGAAAAGAAACTCTAATCATCCTCAGAACACATAATTTTGTTAGTGAGGGCATCAGATACAAAATGGAGGCCTACATCAAATGACTTAAAGTGGTAGTGATACCCTGGGTCAATAGGGTGGCTACTGGAAGGCCCTATGTCTGGTAACTGGACATTGCATCATGCCACACAAGCAGGAGAATCGAGTTATTGTTGTCAGAAAATGTCTGTGATCACATCCCCCCTTACATCTGGCCACCTAACTCCCCAGACTGTAATCTCTTTATTATGTGTGGAGCACAGTTGAGTGAAAAACCAAAAACATTTCTTGTAATAGCAAATATAAACTGAAGGCAAGGATTATGGCAGCATTTACCAACTTAAACAAGGAGACCTGTTTAGAAGAGTTGTCTAGAGGCTGTGGTTGAAGCAAGTGCTGACTTTATTGAATAAATTTACTTTTTAGTATTTCAAGATATTTGTCTATAATTTTGGTAAAGACATCTGTTAAAATGAGATGTCAGTGTCATGTTCATTTTTGTATAATTTAGATGACAATTTATTCATTGCATCCTTTCTCTATATATATATATTGAGAGGAAAGCTAAACACATAATTAAACAGTTAGAAATCTAAAATTTATTTTGGCAATGTAAAAAAAACTTTACAACTGCCTCCTTCAGACTATTGAAAAATAAATAAATGTTAATTTCACTCTGAATATTAAAGAAAAATGGTTTTCAACAGAGGAAGTGAACCTTATAAATAAACTGAGAATAGATACATCAAATCATACATATAATACAATACGTACATTAAATCACATATACACAAAACAAATATGAGGAGAGTATATGTACACACACAAAAAAGAGGATAGGAATAGACATACACAATAAGCACACAAATAGGATACATACATACATTAGATCACACAAACACAAAAACATTATTAGGAGAGAATATATACACACACACATAAAAAGAGGGTAAGAATATACACAAAATAAGCACACAGACTTAAACAAATGAAAAGACAAAAGGGGAAGAGAAAGAAAAGAGGACAGATACATACAGTTACAAATATTAGCTAACACAAACACTTTTAGAAAATAAGAAATTTTTTTTAAAATTAAAAAAAGATTCTCCTTAAAAAATTTAAAAAATTTATTTGCCTCACTCAGACCCTTGAAAAACAAAAATAAATGTTAATTTCACTAAGAACATTCTAAAGATAGGTTTTGACAGGGGAAGTGAACATTGTATCCTTTAAACATATAACAAATCACACTACAGACACATGGAATAAAACATTAACCCACACATATACAAGGAGGGAATATATACACACACAAAAAAAAGGGGGATAGGAGTAGACAAACACAAATAAAGTACACAGATGGAATATATACATACATTAATTCACACAAATATATAAAACAATTATTAGAAAAAAATATATATGCACACACACACACACACACACACACACACAAAGGGAAAGATAGGAATAGACATACACAATATAAGCACACAGACATAAGCATCTAAAAGGACAAAGTGGGAGAGAAGGAAAACATTTATAAGAGAAAAGGGGCCCAATAATACACTTACATTCACAAATATTAGCTAACACAAACATTTCAAAAATAAAAAAATATATTTAAAAAGATTTTTTCAAAAGATTTTTTTAAAACTTATCTCTTTTTAAAAAACTTTTCAAAAATATCTTTAAAAAAAAAAACAAACTATAAAAACCCAAAAAAAGTTCAAAAGAGAAAATATACAGAAAATATAAATACATAACATAATACAGATGATGAAGGAGCCAGTGCAGTAAAAAAACAACAATATACAGTCACAACTGTTTAACATTACAAAAACAAAGTCAATTTGCAACCCAATTAAATATAGAAAAATAAAGTAGGAAAAAATATAGAATAAAATAACAAAAAAACTTTTTAAAATTATA
Organism: Ascarosepion bandense; assembly: GCA_037127315.1. Taxonomy (NCBI): domain Eukaryota; kingdom Metazoa; phylum Mollusca; class Cephalopoda; order Sepiida; family Sepiidae; genus Ascarosepion; species Ascarosepion bandense. The sequence continues at coordinate 2,551,017 of JBBBDQ010000181.1, read as the reverse complement.
AATAACAAATTATTAATAAAGATATTAAAAATTATATAAATTACTGCCCAAATACACTACAAATTATAAATTACTGCCCAAATACACTACAAATATATATATATATATATATATATATATATATATATAGAGAGAGAGAGAGAGAGAGAGAGAGAGAGAGAGTGTATTTTGGCAGTAATCCCTCTTATATACAAGTTTCATTAAGATGACTGACAAGGTACTATAGGATTCAGTTTTTCATTTAATCTTTGTTTTTTTATAATTTTCTTTTCTATTAGACAAATTATATAGAATCACTTTCAGCTAGACTTTTAGTCTAGCTAAAAATCAAGAATGGTTTTATTTTTACTTTTAACTGAATGTATAGATTGTTTTATGTATGTAGCTAGAATTATATGAATGTTTTATTTTCCAAGTTATATCAGTTATGAACACTCCCACAATTCTTTAAGGAGAAAATATTTTGAAAGCTTAAAAATAACATTACTAGATTTATTACTATAAACACACACCTAAAACATCACATTGACATGCTTTTTTGAATCCATTCTCAAATACTCTAATTTATATTTATCTAATACAGACATTACATAGATAAAAACACCCCAGATTAAGAGAATATCACAATCTTATCAGATTCTAAAAGGTTTTTTCATTTTCTTTTCAGATGCATTTATGTATATCTGAATTTTATCCCCCCACCACCACATATGTTAGTATATATATATATATATATATATATATATATATATATAGAGAGAGAGAGAGAGAGAGAGAGAGAGATATTATAATTGTTTCACCCCAAGCAAGGCAGTACTGCCACTGGTATGCAGGGGACTACATAATAGGAGAGTAAAAGGTTATATAAGAGAAGAGGAGTGAAGAGAAAGAGGAACTGGTTAGAAGGATGACAGAATGAGTAAAAGAAGGATGAGAATTCTGGTGTGAAGAGGGTTAAGTGAGAATAAATTGAAAAGGGAGATGAATAAGATACAGAGGGGGGCATTGGGGAAAAGGATCAGAGTCAAGAGGATAAGAGATGGCAATTGATGCTGCATTTTAACACTTGGAGATTGTAACGAAAGGGAGTTCCACAGGTGAGGAGTGCGAGAAAAGAAGCTGATAGAGTAAAAGAGGCAGCTGGATTTGGTTGTGACACTGTAAAACGGTTGAACCTGGCTGCCAGTCTAGTTGCTCAAACAGATTTGTGTAAAGAGAGCACCAGGGAGCTCAGCTTCTCAAAGCAGAGGCTGTGAAAATATTTGTAGAAAAGACAGAGGGAAGCCACATCCTGTTGGTGAGAAACTGACTATATTGCAGACTCTCCTCTGGGTCCAATTGAGAACCCCAAGATGAATAGCAGGGGTGCCTGACCAGGTATGACAACAGTATTCATTGCACAGGTGAATGGTTGATTTGTATATGTATAACATGGATTCGGGTGAGAAAAACTTTCTGGCCTGACACAGTGACCCAACCTTCCTAGCAGTAGATTTGGCTATTGATTCAATGTAGTCATTCAACTTGAGACTGGTTGAAAGAGTGAGTCCAAGGAGATGCAGTGTACTATATACACACACACACACACACACTCAAATATGTGTGTGTGTGTGTGTGTGTGTGTGTGTATAAGTAAAAAATAAAAAAGGAAGTGTACATGTATTTTATAGATTATGCAAAAGAATTTGATAAAGTACAAAGAACTGTTTAAACTGTTAGGTAAGCATGACATATTTGGGAAGGATATTAGAATAATCCAGAGCCTATATTGGTAGCAAGATATGAAATGAATACTGTAGTTATACAAAAATAGAAAGGAATATAAGACAAGGATATGTCATCTTACCAAACTTATTCAAACTTTACATTGAAGCAAGTCCGAGAAAATTAGAAGTCCTACCAGGATTCATTATTGGCAGCCACAATCTTAATAACATTAGATCTGCAGATCACAAAGTATTCAAAACAGACATAGAGGAAATCACAAAAACTGGAGAAGGATATGAAGGAAAACTAGAAAAAAGAACTAAACATTAATTAAGACAGAATACATGGTTGTCAGCAAAAGAAACAGACCAACATCTAAATTACAAATTGGAGATGCCAAAATCAAGCAAGTATAACAATTTAAGTAACCAGGGAAACATTTTAACAGAGGAGGGAAGGTGCAACACTCAAAACACATTAGGATAGGGAAAGTGCCTTTCAAAAAGTAAGCAAATATTAACAAACAGAAAAATTTGTTAGAAATATACAAAAGAGTATTGAACTGTTACATAATACCAATCCTATATGGCATTAAATGTTGAAAAATCTCAATAACAGTAACAGAAATGTGGTTCTGCAGAAGGATGCTGGGAATACCATAGACCGAAAAAAAGAACAACAGCATTTAGAAAAAATACAATCTAAAAGAACACTTACACTTAACATCAGAAAGAGAAGGTTGACATTTTTAGTAGAGCATAATGAGGAAAGACTGCTTGGAAAATTTGATACTCGCAGGACAGATTGAAGGCAAGAGTGAAAGAGGAAAACAATGCATAAGCTACATAATGAGGTTAAGTAAATGAATAGCAGAGCAAGGTTTAGGAGTGATAAAAACAAAATTTATTAAGAGCTACAAAGGCTAGGAAATTGTGAAGCGCCATGATAGCCAATGTCCTGAAGGGACATGGTACCTTAAAGGAAATTATATTCTCTTTTAATAAAGATAGCATTATTGCTGTGCATAACTGCTATCTTTTAGTCATCATAGGGAACTATTTTGTGCCTTCTGCCAGTATAGCTGATGCCAATCTTCAGGAGAACCAGTTTTTGCACCTTCTTATTCTTACACTTTCCACTGGCATGTAGTGGGATCATTATATCAAATCAACTGCTAGGGAAGTTGGTTCACTGTAGAAATCCGTCTTGCACATTTATAGATCTACCATTTCTCGTTTCATTAAAGATCATTGTTATGTTTGGTTTGGTTATGTTTATGTTTGGTATATCTTGAAATTCTCAACAACCAAAATCAACAGATGGCTCTGTTATGTTATCAGTTCTGACCTGGTACTTCTGTCACTTTCCCTACTGCTATCACATTAGGACAGATCAGATTTGGAACCCTGGTATTGTGCTCAATTTGAAAATCTGGGTTTGACATGATAAATAATGACACAAAAGATTATTTTCAAAATCTTAACTGTTTTTTGTGGAAATGAATTTAAAGATCAAGTTTAGATTTCATTCCAGTGATCAGTGAAAGCCTTATAGCACAGCCTTACAGCATTTACAATTTATTGAAGCATTACAAATTTTATATGAGCAGAGCAACATGCATGGTACATGCATATTATTACTAAATCATTGTGTCATCAAATAAGACGTTCATTTACTTCAAAGGAAAATGATATGGAGTATTTTAGCTATATTATGATGGAATATATTACGCAGTGCAGTAGTTTTAGTGTGATTTTCAATAAACAATGCAAGTTTAAAACATTTTACTTATAATTTGTGTTCAGCAGTATTATGATGTGATATACACTTTTATCTATTTTTCATTAATTATGATCTATCAAATGATTTAATAAACCTTTTTCATTGAATACCTTTTTTTTGTAATCTTTTACAATTTTTTTACACAGTATTTACCTACCAAATTCAGTAAAAAAAAAAAATGTATATTTTGCTTGTGGTAATTCATAATTAGAATTCTGGCTTGAATATATTTTCTATTCACCGCAAAAGATATCAACTTTGCTTGGAATTTTTCTTGAAATATGAAAATTTTGAAGTCATTTTCTAAGAAAAACCTGCAGAATATTTTTGTGCATTTATTTTCAAATGATCTTTAAAACTAAATTCTCAAAAATTAGTAAAAGCTATAAATCTAATTTTTGGTGTCAGTACTTATACTTTTCACATTGAGCACAATCAACCTGTCCTACCATGAGATCGCATTCACTGTGATAAGTGTCTAGCAATCACCTCACCCTTAATTTCTAAGCATGTGATGCCATCATGGTGATAAACAAGCTATCAATCCAATCTTGTGGTATTAGAGTTCCAGATCAGCTTTTGGTGATCAGATCAAATATTACTTGTGTTACCTTTTCACTTCTGACTTTCAACAGTAAGGCCATTGAAACCAAGTACTTTTAGCAGTGTTTGTTTGATAGCCAGCTTCATTTTAATGAATAATTGTTCTATTGTGAGAATGATATCCCCTTCAGGAAGGCTGTCTATTATGTTGTCGTCAATGAGTGATGAACACTTTAAATCATTTCACCACGAGCAAGGAGATATTACCACTAAGATGCAAGTGTTTACTGACAGTGAAAGAGTACAAGAAGACACAAGTGAGGAGAAAGGACAATAAAGAAAAAAAATAGGAATCAGGAAGATAGCAATTGAAATTGCATTTAAAGTTTTAATTGTAGGTGGCAGAGAAGTAAGAAACCAGAAGAGACCTGGGGACAATAGCAATTAAGAGGTGTTTCCCCGCTCCTCAAAAGCTCCAATCTCCCAATCAGAGGCCTTGCTGCATGATGTAGTTTATCATCATATCCAGGACTGACAATGTAACATATGTGAAGACTAAGTGACTAAGGAGTGAACAGATTTATATGATTCTTTTAACTCACATGCTCTGAGAAGTTTCTTCTCCTGATTTGCTTGTTGAATCTATGAGTTTCAAGTCAATGAGGTAAATTTTACTAGCACCTGAAAGTTATCAGATTATATTTTACGACCTTCAAATTTATCATTTATTCCTTTCCTGATCATTGACTGCTTTTTGCTATTTATATTTACACAGTCTAATGACTGAATTATTTGTACATATGTTGATGTTTTTCAAGCTGAAATATTTCCCAATGTTGTGATGTACAACTGAGAATGCTGGTAAAATTCATTGAAAAGTCATATGACATACATCAAAGCACTTACTCACTCAGAGCAAATTTGACATTCCAAAAGAAGTCATCTGAACAAAGCCAAAATGTATTATTTCAAAAGGTTGAAGAAATTACTTTAAATAAACTTTTGTGTGCAATCATAGTTCTCCCCAGCTTCCTGTCTCAATAATACTTTCACCTTTATGACCCTTCCTTTTTTTTGTGGTGCTTGTTTTTTGATCCATTGGCATAAACTTGTCAAAAATGGAACCATCTGTTTTCTTGAGATTGTCTTGACTTCAATATATCTTGCAAGTGGTAAATTCTTCAAATGTTCGTTCTTCATTATGTGCCTCCAAATTTTGGGAAGATTCTTTACAAAAGAACAATAAAACCTATCAAAGCATGAACTCCAATTAGTGTAATTTTCCCAAATAGAAGAATTCAATGAGGCACTTGAGTACTGTATGCAATTTCATGTCACATGAAATTTGTGCCAGACTGCTCCACTGTGGCTTTAAGCAACAAGACCAAAACACAAAAAAAAAACAGTGTGTTATTGGCTGGAAGGGTCAACCACTACTGCCATACAAGAAACATCCAACATTTATACCATCAGCCAACAGAATAAAATAGAAGCATAAAAATCAATCATTTGAAGGGAAAATAAAGAAAGGCATTAAGTGTACTGCGAGAATGAAAAAGTAAAATCAGTGAAAGAGAACAAAAGAATGTGAAAAGAGAGAAGAATATAAAAAAAAGATAGAAAGTGAAGGAGAATATAAAATAGAAAAGGATAGAAAAACAGGGAGAATACAAGAAAGAAAATGATAGAAAGAGAGGAGAGATAAAAAAGAAGAAAAGGATAGAAAGAGAAGGAGAATATAACAAAAGGAAAGGATTGAAAGAGAGAGAAAGAGAGAGAAAAATATAAAAAAAGAAAAGTATAGACAGAGAGGGAGAATATGAAAAACAAGGATAAAAAATGAGTGAGAATATAAAACAAAACGATAGAAAGTGGGAAAATATAAAAATAAAAAAGGATAGAAAGAAAGGTAAGATATAAAAAAGTAATGGATTGAAAGAAAAGGAAGTTATAAAAAACAAAAGGAAGGAAAGAAAGGAAAAGAAGAGAAACAGATAAGGATAGAAAAAGAGTGAGAATGTAACTGAAAGATGATAAAAGGAAAAAAAAAAAGAAAAAATGAGAGGAGGAAGAGAAACCAAAGAAAACCAAGTAAAATGAAGACATACAAAATAATAAAAGAAAAAATAAGTAAGTTATAAAGAAAAATGAAAATCGGAAGGGAAGAAAGAAAGAAAACCTACGATTAAAAAAAATTAAAAGTGAGAAAGATTAAAGAAAAGTGCATGACAGAAATGAGAATAATAAAAAATAAAGAGAATGAAAATGATAAGAGGAGAGAATGAAAAAACAAGAAAAATAAAAGGACAAAAGATGGTTGCTTAAAAAAGAAAATGAACAAAATAAGGCTTCTAATGTCTACATTTTTTTCTTACACTTTTTAGCATGCCTCCATTTTATGATTCAGTATAAAGTTCTCAAACAGCATAAACCAAAGTTACAGAAAAGTGTCAAGAAAAATGAATAGAACAAAAACTGAAAAATATAAAATAAAAAAACAAACCAAAGCAATTAAAATGTTCTTCCAGCAGTGCCAAAAATTCATTTCTTCATAGTAAATATTCATCTGCTTTTGAAATTTTACAATGATAAAATTCTTATGTTAAAGCCCAAGTGACTTAAATGACAAAGAAAAAAGAAAACTTTAAACGAGTTTTTCTTTCAATTTAATTTCAGTTACATTTTTATTTCAAGATCAGGTCAGGTGGTATTCTTAAGCTAAGGATAGTAGATGATGAATAATTTTATTGATTGGTTATATGCTTCTTGCATAAGTAACTAAAAGATGTGTATTTTCTACTGGTACCATTGATCAATATTAAAGACAGGATTTTGAATGATGATTTTTCAAAGTACACAAACCTTTTCTCTATTGAAATATATGTGCAAACTTCCTACCCAATTAATTCCAGTTGGCTTCATTTACACAGAAGAATATGTACAAGATATGATGGGTAAATTGTTACCATGTTATATTTCTAATTTTTGTTTTTAATTTTGTTGACAGCATTGTAGAATCAGTTGGGCACCATTTGTGAGAAAAAGAGCACCATGATGTTATTCACTCCACAGGAATTTGGAAATAGAATGCTGTACTGTTTGGCATTCACACCAGAAGCTCCAACACAAACATTTCAGAGTGTTTGGGTGTTAATCTGAGGACAGTGCAGAAGATTTGGAAAGAGTTGGATGATATATCCAGTCAACATCATGGTGTTTGGAATGATCACTAGTGATGGCAATGTTATGCCTCCATTCATCTTTCCACAGGGTTTCAGACTCAACACCATGGAGACCTACATCAAAAGACTTAAGGGGGTAATACTACCCTGGGTCAACATTTTGAGATTTCTTTTTATTTTATTTTTTATTTATTAGTGATTACCTTTATCTGTATGTTTCCTTTTTCTGGAAATTGTGCAAGTATATTAAACAAATTCTTGGAATACAGACACATCAAAAACATCATACAGTACTTTCATAGGTTCTTCCATTCTTTCCAATCTTTCTTCAGTAAACCTTTTCTGATTATAATGTCTTTTATGTTCCTATTTTGTCTTTTTACCATGTATATCATCTTATTTGTGACATTATTATGCCACTTTTTTTTCTATCTTTATACACAGTAAAACAGTTTTTGGCAGCCTTAAAAAATTAGTATACTTTTTATGATTTGTTCTTATTTTTTTTAACTTGGTAACAACTTGTCGAACACCAATTTAATTTTTCTTGCAAACATTATTTCTGCCAACAACATACCTAATGGTGTATTGGGATTTGGCATTATATCATAAACTCTAAAAAAATATTTGTAGTACTTCTTTGTTCACTTTTTCATAGCTTGTATTTTTTAAAGCTCTCTTGAGTGTACCCACAAACTGTTCAGCTGGTTCATTTGACATTAGGTGATATGATAAGGCAGTATTTCAATGAAGAACATTTGACTAAAATCTTTGAATTTGTAAGCAGTAAATTATGTATTGTTATCCAAGACTATATTATCCGAAATGCCATATCTTGCAAACAGATTTTCTCTTTCGATATATATCTGCCATTTCCTTTCCTACATGAATGACCCCTAACCTCTCCAGCCAGTGTATCATATATACGTTAATTAGGACTAAATTTAATCACTCCACTCGACTTGGTTTTTTGTCAACAAAAAAAAAAAAAGAAAAAAAAAATGAACCTTGTCTGTTGAAATGGATCATCATTTTCACTTTACTGGCCTCTGGCCTGGTTCACATTCCTTCCATTTTTACTGAAGAGAAATAGAGGCTCGTCCTTTATTTCCTGTTTAGGAGGGGTTCCCAGTTCTCTTTCTCACTTCAGATCTCAATATTGGTGCTCCCACGATTTTTCTGTGATGTGTGCAGTCAGTGGCAGTGTGACTTCATAGTGAGAGTACCAGGTTGACAGTTTTCTGGTCTTTGGTCCCAACTGGTAGTTAGGAGACCTAATTCTTGCTTAGCAATGAGAGTAGCTGCTCTGATCAATAGTTGCATAATATCAGGGTTCTTGCAGTGCATGACGTGCATGGATAGCTGTCCCTGCAAGCGTTTTTGGTAGGCAATCCCAATGCCACACAATGCTGCAGCCTGCACTAGCTCTCTTCCTGCACATGTCGCAGTCAATGACTGTTTGCCACATCTACATGAGATCTTGCCTCACCAACAACACAAAAATGAACAATCCCATCTTAAGAAACAAAGCTAAAACAACCAAATCAAAATCACCTAAACCACCTAACATTTTCGACACAAACATCCATGGTATGTGTATCAAATTCTACAGCGTAGAATCTTTCCTCCACGATAAGTCCTCTGACATCCTAAAGCTTTGCGAAACCAATCTTATCTCCTCAATCCACTCCTCTGACTTCTTGATTGCTGGATACCTTTTCCATTGTCCATATGCATGGTCTGAAGGTTTATGTCAGTGAACACATTCCTCTTATTAAGGTGACTTCTCTTGAATCACCTGACCATTCACACACATATCTCCGTCTTTCACTTTTAAAATCAGTAAGCTATTTTTTCTCTCTGTACTGTTCCCCCTCCTCTCCCCACTACTCCCTGCTAGACAGTATCTCTGATAATATAGATAAAGCTACTTATCGCTAACATATTTGTGTTGGGTGAATTTAATGCCCACCATGCCAAGTGGTTGAAAAACTCTGTCACTGATCCTGCTGGCATCCATACCATGGACTTTGCAATGACTCAATCTCTTACACAAGTGATGGATTTCCCCACATGCTTTCCCAGTATGCCTATAGGACATGCCTCTCTGCTTCTCTCTCCCTGACTCCTGCCAAGCCTTGCAGCTTTGCCCCCTTGGAAACTCTGATCATGTTGTTGTTTCATTAATATCTCTCTCCACTCCCAGTCCCCAAGAAATCTTCTACCAACAGAATTTCTTACAGCTACCAAAGAGCAAACTTGGATTTGTTCTGCAATTTGTGATAAAACTTTTTTAGAGTATTTTTCATCCCGGTATGATAATATTTTTTGCAAATCGGTGGAGGTACCTAAATTAGCTCGATGAATTTCTAAAAAATAAAAAAATGTCATACCAAAAATCTTTTTCATTTTATCATTAATTTTCTGAGCACACAAACCCTCATCCATATACATAACTACTTTGATGAACTTTTTTCCCTGGTGCCCCAACTGCGTGAATTTACACGTGCTTCTAGATTAGCATTGAGGTCCCACCTTTTTACTGTCAAGATAGTCAAATGTAACCTTCTCTTATACTCTAACAGTTCCTTTTCCTATTTACTTGCTTTCCTGGTAGCTAAAATCTCCAAAAGTTTAAGTGCAATGTCAATTCTCATCTTCTGTCTCCTTAATTTCCATCTATCTTTTATGCTTTTCTTTGACACCCCTTGTACTGTTTTTTTTTTCTCTCACTCACTGTAATCCTTTGCATACTAGTGGTGGTCTGGTCTTGCTTGGGGTGAAATGATTAAAAAAGTGAAAAGAAGATGATCATGCAAATGAATATTTCTGCATAATATTTGTAATTGTACTTGTCATTCATTAACTGGCCTAATTTCCTACATGTGATCACATGATCATCAATGCAGAATTCATTACCAAGTTGAAAAGAATTACATGCTTCAAATGTGATGAGGCTGTCAAAAACCCAGGTGGTCTAAGACATCACATGAAAATCCATCAGGCTGCTAGTGCCAAGCCTGGAATAGTTACCTGTACCAACAATTTAGTAGGTAATTTTATCTGTACCATTTGTCAACGTATATGTAAATTTTTCTCAGTAGGCATACAAGGTCAGTGCCAACGAAACAATGAATAATTGTATCCTTGGTAACATTCCTACGTACAAAATAATAAATAAGCAAAAAATAGAGTTTTGCTTCATAATAAGTTGACTGTTATATATATGTGCATATATGATATGATATATATATATATATATAAATATAAATGTATACATATATATATGATGATATATATACCTGATATATGTGTGTACATATATAAATATATATAAATGCATAAATGTTCACTTTTATGGTTCAACCTAATTCTCACTTTTGATTAAGTAATCAAGACAAACCCATAAACATATTGTTTAACTTTCCCCACTGCCCCTCCTTAACTTTTGAAATAACTATGAATTCGTTTTCTATTTACCAAAATAAATCATTTTTGCCATTCATTTTAGAATACCATCCAAAGAAGAACAACTAAGTTCTTAGTCATTAAATTTTTTGTGTAGTGATAAAAAATGTTTCATAAGGTGTTGTAATAAAAATATTATGATATTAAGCACTACTTAGTACTGAGCACTTTTTTATAAAAGAAAATGCAATGAACAGTAGTTTTTTTAAAATCTATCTGTTCATTCACTTTCTTATAATATATATACATCTGTGTAGTGTGCACACACACACACACACACACACACACACACACACACATATATATATATTTAAATAAATATAAACAAATATATATATATATATACACATGTATATGTGTATATATATAAAATATAGCATAAATGATGAGATGTGTGTGTGTGTGAGAGAGAGAGAGAGTGTGAGCTGTTGTTATTTCTAAGAATCGTTGAATTACATTTCAATAAAAAAATTTAGTCTTCCTAAGAGAAAAGTGAAATCAAAGTAATATTTTCTCTTGTTGGCCATGATTTAATCAAAAGAACACATTGAGTAAAGAATATTTTCAGAATTTATACGGAGCAAAAATAATCTCTGGGAGCAAAAGAGTTAATAAAAACAAAAAACTCATAGTCAACAGCGACAGCAGTAGAAAGAGGAGCGTGAGCTAAACAAGAAAAGAACGAGTGATAAAATTTGCAGTTGTTTGAAAAAGAATATAGAAGTTCAGAGATGACATAGTGAAGGAGCATAAAAAGCAGAAACAATGAAATTGGAAGACTAAATTAAAATAAAAAAGGAATAAGAAAGCAAGCAAAAATTTAATCAAAGTAAGTTAGGTTTGAAGTGGACAGATTAGATAAAATCTATGTGGGAGAATAAAGTCTAAGTTCAGTGTCCATTGAGAATAGGATGTTCTGGAATCTGGCCAAGGTAATTAATAATAAGATCATTGCAGAGAAAAAAAAGATTATTTTGGTAGAACGGATCTGTAAGGAGAAAGTCAAAAGAGAGGAGAAATACAGTTAGCTTAGTTGGGAGAAGGAAAATGGAGTTGATCAAGAAAAGGTGATAGATTTTGTTTGATTTAATCCTTTTTATAAGCTGCTAATGGGGTGTAGATATGTCAGGAAATGTTACCTAGGCTGTCAATCAGTCCCAGCAGCCAAAATACTGTTTTGCTTGAGTGATCTAAAATTAGAATCATCAGGCGTATCTGTATGCAAAATACTGTAAAGTGGTTTGCGGTCATAAGAAAGGCAGTACAAAAGAAATTATCCAAGTGAGAAGAAAATGATGATGTATCCAAGCAGGGTTAAGGATTAGGAATAATAGGGGATGAGGACTTTATGATGTTCAGCCTCCATCACCATGTCTTGATGAACAGGATGATGTAATTTGATGTTTTTTTTTTGTTTTCTCAATTTTTTTCTTTATGTGCATGGTGCTGAATTTGTTCAGAAATATCTAAGCTGTCAGTTGCATACAACTACTTTCTTAGATCACTCCAAACACCCCCGTAATTTCAATTAGACTCATCCAACTCTTTCCTAATCTTCTGCACTGTTAAACACCCAAACACTCTTAAGGTAAGGTTTGTATTTTTTACACCCAAACACTCTGAAATGCTTATATTAAGGCTTCTGGTGCAAATTCCAAGCAGTTCACTATGCTTTTCAAAATTTATGGAGGAGGAAATTTCCTTATGGTGCTCTTTTTCCCACCCAAAAAGATTATAGGTCTGTAAATAACAGAAAATATGCATATGCAGTAACACTCTGTTTACACTAAATAACTTAGAATTGTGTTTAACAATATTAAAAACAAAATTAGTGCATTTAACTATATTAAAAACAAAATTAGTGAATTTCCATCCCTAGCTCACCAACACTCTGAATGTACTGAATATCAGATAATTACTGCTATCAGTAATTATGCTTCATCAAGTAGTAGAAGGAATGCCAATTCCAATAAGTGTATTCTAGAAGTTGATGCAAACTCAAACGAGGTATTCAACTTTTGATAAGGAATTTTTGCAGTCTATTCAGCTACCTTATATTTCAAGCACATTATTGAAGGTAAACAAGTTCTACTTTTAACTGATCATAAACCTTTATGTAATGCATTCCGTAGCCTAAACCCTGCTAAGTCAGACAGACAGCAGAATCAATCAGCAATTCTAACTGAATATATTGCAGATGTAGGCTACATAACGGTAGATCAAAATGTTATAGCTGATTGCTTGTTGGGACCTACTCTAGCAGTCATGGTATAGCAGCTGCACAACTTAAGGACCCTGAATTTAAAAAAATTTTCTGACTTAAAAAAATTCAATTTTAGTACTGACAATAATAGTTCCATATATTGTGATAACACATCTGCAATATATTCAGTTAGAATTGCTGATTGATTCTGCTGTCTGTCTGACTTAGCAGGGTTTAGGCTACGGAATGCATCACATAAAGGTTTATGATCAGTTAAAAGTAGAACTTGCTTACCTTCAATAATGTGCTTGAAATATAAGGTAGCTGAATAGACTGCAAAAAATTCCTTATCAAAAGTTGAATACCTCGTTTTCAGTACATTCAGAGTGTTGGTGAGTTAGGGATAGAAATTCACTAATTTTGTTTTTAATATAGTTAAATGCACTAATTTTGTTTTTAATATTGTTAAACACAATTCTAAGTTATTTAGTGTAAACAGAGTGTTACTGCATATGCATATTTTCTCTGTTAATGACTTGACTATGTCTGTAAAATTAGGCATTAATTTTCTATAAAAATTTACCATGCCTAAAAAATGACTAAGACTCTTACTGTCTTTAGGAGGGAAAAATTCTGTAATGCACCAACATTATTTTGTGTAGGTCTAATACCATCTGAACTAATATAATTTTCTTTTTTATATGTGTGCATTGGCTGTTTCTTTTTGTTTGTTGGTGTCACCAAAATATGTTGTGTGCATATATATATATATATCATTGGTTTTATTCACAAAACAAATAATTCACAACATAAACATATGAAAAAGTTCAATAAGCCACAAAAGTCTTTATATAAAAACACTTGAAATATCCATATATGTTTACTTATATGAAAAATGTTCACAGGGGACTTGCTATCTGAAATAAAATATAAAGTTTAATACTTATCTTATGATTTCCACAAGTTTTTAATATGTACACCTTTCTACTTCAGCTGTCTGGGAACAAAGAGAGTGATTGATGTTCCCGCCTAACAACATCTCCTCAGATCTTATGACAGTTTTTTATTCTCATGAATATCTATTTTTAGTTTTTACAAAATTAATTAAGGGGAGACAAATTTTGTCTCTTGCAACTATTTTTTATTTGTTGTTATGATTTCTTTTTCTTTTCAGACTTCAAATTATATAAGAATTGTCCAAAGGTTTTTTTTTTTTTCAAGTGCTTTCTGCTATACTTTTAGCTATTATCAAACAGTTCTTATATAAGTTGAGTTCTGAAAGAACCCATGAAAAATTATATAAAAAACAATGATAATACCTTGTCTGTCATTTTCAATGAACCTGCATTTATATATATATAAGAAAACTCAGCACATCATCTAATGTGGTTATAAATTATAATTCATTTTGATGAGAAACCAAACAAAGTCATGGTCTGATGAGATGAGCATATTAGCTAATCAAAATAAATTATAATTTATAACCATTTTAAATGATGTGTTGAGTTTTCTTTTATGTATATCATATTGCTCTGGATAATATCTAGTGAGCTCTCCAAACAGATCAATTGCTTAATATTTTATATTAAGTAGATCTTTTTGGATTATCCTCATTGTTTATAGACTTAACATCCTTATCTATCTATCTATCTATCTATCTATCTATCTATCTATCTATCTATCTATTTTTACCCCTTAAAGAAAACAAGCTCATAATAAATAATAAGAAAAAGCTTTTAAGTGTGATAAAATTAGTGGTTAGAATCTTGGCTTGATTATTAGCGAATAGGGCTCCAAAACAGAAATCATTTTAAGAGTAGTAGAAACAACGAAAAAACAAGAACATCTGTCTGAAATAAAAAGAGACATGAGTGTTGTATGCATTGACTTTCTCACTCTCTCTGTATGTCTGTGAATCATGAACATTCAGAAAAGAATCCCAGCATTAGAAAATAAGATGCTTCATAACCATTCTAGACGTTTTCTACATATATCATGTCCCAAATGATGCAGTGTTAGACTCATAACCACCATCCGGAAGAGAAAGTTGAAGTGGTAAGGACATGTTAAATTACACTACAATATTTCCACTATCAATCTACAAAATACCACTTTAGACAAAAGAAGAAGAGGCAGACAAAAGAAAAATGAGAAGATAACATCACTGAGTGAACTGGAAGATCATTCACAGAGACTCTGGCATCGGTATACAACCAAGATGTCTGGAGGGGCTGGTCAGGTGTCCAGCATTCCTATAATCATACCTGGTCATGGTACTAAAGATACTGATGATGATAATATGTAAACTGATCTTTCTTATATACTCCAAAGTATGCAAATGCAAATTTTTTAATATTTGTGTTGAACTAAAGTAATTATTACACAGCAGTATAAGGTAAATAATGACCAACCAAAGTGTCATAAATCCTTAAATCAATCAATAAAATCAATGACAATCAGGATCCTAAAGTCACAGTGAATTACACAATCCTTTTGAATCAATAGTATGTACTTTGCTGGGGCAACATACAGTCTGTCCTTACTATTTAACCCATAAGTAAGAGGGATTTGAAAGGATGGCATCACACCTTTTCTTAAGAGTATTTGAGTGTAAATGAATATAACTAATGTGACTTGATTTGAACTTGGCTCTTCAATTTATATTTTACTACACATTATGCCACACACAGCCAGCATATAAAATGCATCAATATAAACAAAAACAAAAAAAATCCTGAAAGAATGCTGTCAAAGTTGAAAATAAAGAAGTTTCATACTATCCAAGTATTGAACAGAATAGGCTACAATGGTTTGTTTACAAGTCAAAAATAGAGACATAAAACTTGAAGGCAGACATTTTAAAAAGTTAATTAACTTTTCTTGTTTATTTCCTCTTGTGCTTGGTGAAAAATAGATTCTAAGTATAAACTGATCATAAAATTTTACTCTTAAGGCTGAGTGAGTGAAATAAGAGAAATATACACGGTATGATATCTAACTTGATTGAGAAAAGTTCCTTAACGTTTTAGGTCTTTTTGCATTGGAAAGGTTAAATAAGCATCTTTTTTTTTTATTACTCAGACTGATGAATTTCAAGATAGTTCTAAATCTCTCCCTATTTCCCCCACTCAAGAGAGAAACCAATAGCTATCAAACTGTATTCTTTAAAGCAACCATCAAATTATGACGATTGATTGATACGTCTCCAATCTCATAAAACAACTTTTAAACCGGACAAAATAATGAAACTGGTACAAAAATGAAGTAAATTTATTTCTCTTATTTTCTCAAGATGGTCACCATTTACGGCTAGAGATTTTCCCAAATGTTCTTATCCATTGCTTCGAACTGATCATAAAGAAAGTTTTTAGTTTACTTTTTTATCCAATTGCTTACAGCAGGTACAGTTTTGACTTCAGTTGGAAAACATTCATCTCTCAGCTTTTTCAATTTTAGAAATGACCAGAAGTCTGATGGTGCCAAATTGGGGAAGAGCATACGACAACTAAAAATTTTAGGTTCTCACTGTTTGTTGACTGTAATGCAGCTTTGTGTTGCTGAGATAAAAGAAAAAGGAAAATGGTTCTTCTTTGAGATCTTATTTTGCAAAGGAAATGTCTGAGCACTTCTAATGTTTCATTATTTTTGTCCATCTTTGAATTTCAACTGGTATATAACTTTCTAGTGTCTAGAGTTCTGCTTTATATCTTTATCATGAAGATTAGTACTCAGTATTACTGAACACTATTACTCATAGCCATCACAAAGTGTGTTAAGTATCATCTTAAAATAAATAATATTATGGTAGTTTCTAAAAAAGCTTACCTCGTTTTTATTATGAATGAACTCTTCCACTGTAACTGTAGAAATGGACTCTTCCACTAACACGTGGTCTACGTTTTTTACTGTCAGTGAGCTGTTGCAATCTGCCTCAACCATTCAAAAGAGGGAAGTGCTCAAGGGGAACAAGTTTTATTTTTATTACTAATTTTATATACATATGGGATTCCCATTTTAAGCATGATATTGTCCCATATTCCATTCAGGTAGGCATGCAGTGAGATAATTTTGCAATGGTTGTGACATTTAGCTTTGGGGTGCCATTCATTCAGGCAGCAACTCACTCATAACAGGTCAAGGGTCATGGTCAATCCCTGATATATCTGGTGTCCCAATAAGAAAGTGCTCAGAGAGTACTTTTTACAAAAGTTCCAATGTATATGTGAGATTAAAAAACAGCCTTGTGTCATATTCCATTTGCGTTAGGGAATGGATACTTGTAGGGGATTTGGTAAGTGCTTGGTTGATGTGCTTCCGTATTTTACGGGTATTGCTCTCGAGATTAGTTCCCCCACAAATACAACACACTGTTTTACAGTCGCGCAAAAGAAATGGAATAAGTCACAACGAACATTAAACAACAAACAATTTAATATGTATAAAATAAAATTAGCATGTGGAAACAAATAAAATACAAGATGTGAAAAATTGCCTTTTGGAAAATAAAGTTTGGCAAGAAGTTAAATTTGTTTAAAGGTGTGTGTAAGTTTATATTAATGGAGTCCGTAAATAAGTCGTTCTTACTTACATTAAGTTCATCTCGGGTGGCGACAGCGTGTCGCGTTGATGAAAGAAAGTTTGTCGGGTTTTTCCTTTCACGGCCCTCTGTAGCTAGGTCATGAACTTTGGTGTGGAAGAATGACTTGGCCGGACAAAGTATCGGTTACATGCTGACTTAATGGCTAGCTTGGTGACTGACTTCCTTCTTCCTAACTGTGTGTTATTTATATACCATAATAGTGGATCAAAGAATCTTCCTAACATTTAGGTGTGAAGACATTTATTGACCAATCAGATTTGTATTTTACTATTTTGTTTTGGGGCCTAAATATTTTTTGTTAATTGACTTCCGATCCTATTTTTCTAGAATGTTCTTATTCTATGTTTTTAGCTGATTGATTGAGAAATATAAAAATGTAATTTAAATTCTAATGCCATTTTGATCCAAAATTTCTATAATGTTTTTATGTATTTTCTTATTGCTTATTTTAATAGAAAAAAAATGTGTATCCCATATACTTATCTACTTTTGTTTTCTACTATGCTATAAATTAAAGGGTGTACATTTTTTTTGGTTTGGTACAGACAAAAATTTTGTTGTGTCAAATTGTTTTTTTTTCTTATGAATATTTTATCTATGAGACTGTGAAGACTTTTTCGTGACTACAGTGATAAGGATTTTATGCAGACTGACAGACAGTTTTATCTGCTATAACTGTCTATAAAGGCAGAACTTTTTTTCCATATTAAAAAAAATGACTGACATGGAAGTTGGCAAGACCATAAAGGCTAGTTTCGAAATTTCTCCAAAAAAAGAGATTTTGTAAAAGAAACCAAATTAGAATGAACAAAAAGTCAAAATAAAATGAAGACCAGCAAATTCAAACCAATACCAAAATGACCGTGTGTGTGTGCATGCGGGAGAGGGGGAGGGGCTCTCCACAATATATCTTAAATACTGCACTCCATATTTGTTCAATGTTCTGGAAATTTGACTTGTCTGGCAGTACACTGAAAGAGGCTGTGTTGCTAGTTGATCTGTCCGAATTAAGTGTCATTGAGAAGAAAATTATCTTTTTGGTCGACAAGATATCCAACAAGATTGGCAAGTACATGAAAGATGATGCGATCAAATCACTGTCAGATTTGGGAGTAGGGGTCTTACAAGCCATGAAAATAGACTTTTCCCAGAGGGGACATTCCGATGCTGACAGCTGAAAATCATCTGACATCAGCCAAAAAGGAATTACAAATGAAAAAGAATATTTTTTTCAGTTAAATACCAGGATCAACATATGAACAGGGTCACAGCATGTGAGGCCCCATGATACATATTCAGAATACACTTTTTGAGTATTTCCTTCAGTTTGTAAAAATTGCTGAAGCGAATCCGGATCATATAAGCTGGAAGTGGAATTACGATATGAAGACAGATTAGATATCCTTTAACTCTATTCCCTACTACTTGGATGTTGATGGTTAGATATGACCAGGAATTGACCTACTTGTTAGTACTGTAGGGAGGACATACTGTAGGGAAGACCTACTTGTTAGTACTGTAGGGAGACTGGTCATTTTTTTATAGTTTGGTCAGAGAAGAAAATCAGTGAAAAAAAAAAAAAATTCATTTCTGCTTACCGTAACCATGGAAAAGGTAATCATAACAATCTCTGCTCAAACTATTTGGCCAGACATAGGAGCAGATACTTAGCTACTTTTCCTTAGACTGCACTCTTATGAAAAATGGCTGTAGTACCACAGAGGAGGTTTGAGGAAGAATGACAAGAAATAGAAAATGGTGAGATAAAAATCTAAGCATTTGGATCTGACAGGTTGGACAAATATAGGGTAATGGTTGGCAGCTGTGGTAATCTGGGATGGGGACAAAAAGGAAGCATTATTCTATAATACGACTCCTGGCTGTATCCAGTCAACCTCCCTGACCTTTGGCTGATTCCACCCACATTATGTTGTTGATCTAAGTTTAACCAAAGCAGGACCACTTATTACCACTTGATGAGGATGGTCCAGACTTGCAAGGGATTGGTATATGATGAAAACCAAATTTAAGACCACAACAACACAGTGTGGATTTATATATATTTATATATATCAAATAATTACAAAATTACAGGCAAGTTAAAATATGTGACAGAAAAGAAATATCAGTTGACTGGTATTTCAGTAGAATATTCATGGTATATTATTTCTATGGAACGATCAGTTGGTCAAATTTTGCTATATCTCTCTCCAATCATCTTCCTCTTATTTCCAGTAGCAGGCAAGTTTTCAGGCCAACCATATTTCAAAACTCTTCTTTCACGATGTGGAAGCCGACTCACTAATTCTCGCCTTGCATTCTGATTTTGTTAAACAGCACCCTAACTGGTGTGGGAAAGAGGAGTGTAAGGTTTTCATTTCCCTCCCTGTATAACTTTTACCAGCTCAAAATGAACATTTAACCATTTCGACTTCCAATAGTAAACACACTCCCTCTATTTGTCTGCCTGCTCTTATCAGCTGTCCTGGTAACTCAGTACACAGGAAATTGTCAAGGCTTCATTTTGTCACCCATCATCAAAACCAACTGACAGGTATTTTTGTCTTGAATTATTTTGATGAATTTGCTTAAAAATAATTTTGTACTTAGTAAACTTTGCACCTGGGTTTTTCACTTGTTAACACTTTGGCTACTTTTCCCAACAAAAATAACTGTATTCTCCAATTTTTGAGAAACCTTTTCTCATCTTGAAAATCACTTAAAATTAATACCAGCCATCTGAAAATAGGAGTACAATTCATATTATAAAAGAAACTGGATATACTTTTAAAAAGGTAGATAGACAAGCAGAACTGACTGCCTCCTACACTCCATGCAATCCCAAAATAGCCATAATTACAATAATAATAACCACTCCAAAATTAAAAAGAAGAAACTCAAATAGAAACTTAGATATTTCTTCACCCTTAATCATTCTTGATAAACACCCAGAGTAAAAAAAAATTAAATATCTGGAAAGTGTTTTAACAGAGGATGGAAAGTATGATAGGGAAATCTAAAGACACCTTGGGATTGCCAAAGATTCATTCCAAAAGCTAAGCTAAGTATTAAGAAAGAGAAAAAGAATACTGAACTATAATGTAATATCAATCCCCTTATATGGAAGTGAATGCTGGACAAGTTTTTCACAGATGTGGAGGAAACTTGAAGCAACAAATGTGGATGCAGGGGATACCATGGACTGAATATGTGAGCAATGACAAAGTTTAAGAGTAAAAGGAAATTTATATTTAACATCAGGAAGAGATAGTTGAAATTTCTAGGGTACATAATCTGGAAAGAGGCCTTGGAAAATCTGATACTCGTATGACAGACCAAAGGCAAGAGGGATAGAGGGAAAAATGCATAACCTACTTAGTGAGCTTCAGTAAATGGATAGCAGAGCAGTGTTTAGGAGAAAGAACAAAAAGACTAAATTTATTAAGAACTATAAGAGACAGGAACTTGTGGAGAGCCATGATTAATAATGTCTTGAAGGGACATGGGACCTAAAGAGAGAACCATTATTGTATCTCTTCTTTATTCCAATCCTCAGAATGCCACCTCTTCCTCCCACATCAAGCTGAGAGGAGAAACAACCCCTCAGGAAAAGGACACCATGAAAAATTAGATTATGGGTGAAGACTTTTACTGTATTGACTTAGGACTTGTAAAGTATCACACAAGTGAGATACATGCATAAATAGAGGAAACCTCAGGATCCAGGTGTAGAAGAAATCATGTTGCTTCCTATGAGATTTACATATCATAACAATGGCATCATGTGGGTAATGGTGGCAGTGCAGACAGGAGAGAACCAATGGAATGAATGGGGTTCAGGTTAGAACTTCCTGACCGCAATGAAAGCATCGATGCCAACTTTCACCCAGAAGAAGACCTCAGAGGCACAGTTTTCAACAAAATGGGACATTGCAGAATGAATTCTAGTCTGCTCCTTGGTAGCAGTTAGAAATTCTGTTGGTAGGAGGTTCCCGGGGGTGGGGGGGAGGAAAATATTAATGGAAATGACAGCATGATCAGAGTTTCCAAGAAGACAAAGCTGCAAGGCTTGGTAGGAATCAGGGACAGAGGTGAAGCACAGATCTAGCAGAGAAGTGTGTCCTGTAGTGAAACTGGGGAAGTGTGTGGGGAAATCTGCCACTTGCTTAAGAGATTGAGTACTTGCAAAGTTCATGAGTTTATCAGTCACTTGACATGGTGGGCATTAAAATCACTGAAGACAAATATGTTAACAAAAGGGTTGGAGGAAGTAGTCTTATCTATATTGTTGGAGATACTGTCTAGCAGGGAACAGTTGGGAGAGGTAGAGGAATGGTACAGAAAGAAAAGATAGCTAACTGATTTTAGTAGTGAAAGACAGAGACACATGTATAAGAGGTCAGGAGATTTGAGAGAAGTTACCTTAGCTAGATGGTGGGTTTCAGTGACATAAACGTCAAGTCCATGCATATGGACAGTTGAGTCCTTTCTTAAGAATGGAAGGTATCCAGGAATTGAGAAGTCAGAGGAGAACCAATATTATTTATGAACTCACATGTCCCTTCATGATTCATAAATAATCATATTTAATATACTACCACATGTCTAACAAGAAAACTCACGTTACACCTCTCTGATCATAGTTATTGACAATACAAATATAATCATTCACAAGTAGAAAAAGGCTGAAAAGGCTAAAATATAAGCATTATTACTAAAAAGAAAAAGCCAACACACTATCAATTTGGCCACAATGTGCTGATCATATTTGTGAAATAAAATATTCCTTTAACTCGATATACATACACAAAAAATCCATACATTCAGTTAAAAATGAAAATAATTCATCCTTGATAATGGCTAAAAATATAGCCAAAATCACCTGGACATACAAAACATTTGGACAATTTTTACATAATTTATGTCCAGAAAAGAAAAAAATATATAAGAACATTAAGCTTGTAAGTGAATAGCTAATTATGTTCTTGTTATCCAATTGAGCTTTCTAGAGATGAAAATTTTAAAAAAATTAATTACTTTTCAGTCAGGAATTGAGTTCTCTGGGCTACTGGCATGTATAAACACTGTGTATATATATATATAACATGTTAAAATCTTCTCATCTCTCAGTTGTGCATCGATAGCTTAAGAGTAGGCTCTCTGACTGATACCAAATTGGTCAAGCGTTGATCCTGGCTGAAAGCAATCAGATGAGCTATAAAACAGCAAAACAGGATTGTGTGTGGATGACTATATATATATATATATATATATATATATATATATATATATAATGTGGATAAGTTAGTCACTTAGATGAGAAGTGTTATTTCAGTACTGCCAACTTCAAAATTTCGTGAAGGCATTGCTGTGATGCCTTTAATCTTCAGGGTTTTTGTTTTTCTGCTAAAGAGTGAAGACATCACAATAATGTCTTCATGAAACTTCCAAGTCAGCATGACAGAAATAACATTGCTCAGCTAAGTGATAAACTTCTCCACATTAATTCTATTAGCCTACTATCTTGATACTGAGCACTTTATGACAAAAACCCTGCTGATGTAAAATGATTTTCATTCCAGTAAACTACTGGGAAAAACAGCAATTTTGGCACTAAGGAGCATTACCATTTAACACTAGAAGGGGTATAGGCAGCAACCAGACATACAGTAGAGCAGGCTGTCAAATCAGGAGAGAGACCAAACAATTACAACTTAGAGTTGTTCTCCTTGTTTAATGAGAAGGATCAAACTTTGATAAGCCTAGAATAAAGAGAACATCTACTGAAGCAACAAATATGATTGTAAAAGTGTGTACAAAAGAATTATAGAAGACTACAGAATACTATAGACGGATAATGTTTGACTCATACCAGACATGTATCATCAGGGAATCTGGTCTGATCTCTGCCCTGTTTGATGTCCATTTAGCTGACTTTAATTCCCTTGAGGTGACTGAAGCAGCCAAGTGCAAAAAGGCCATAATGGCAAATATTGAAGAAGGTTGGCATGAAGATGATGCTAGAAATCAGTGACCTTTCTCTTACGAATTCTACTTAAGGCTGTAAAGATTATTTGATCCTCAACAACTGGATGAAGCAAAAGTATATGTCTCATCATTTCACAAGGACATGGGGAAGTTGATATGCAATAACAAACATGGGATTTTAATTATAGTCAATACACAGTTAAAGAGTTTGGTCAGGTTTTTAGCAATCCAATTACAGGCTTTACTGTATTTTCTAATATGGCATACATCAATGATTCCCAATAATGTTTTGGCTATGTCCCACCTAAACATCTCACAAAACTTGATGCCCCTGTGATATATTCTCATTATTCAAAAAGTGAACTCCTATTCATATGAAGGAACCCAAAAAAATCTTAACTTTAAGAACTTGAGACTATATACGCAATAGTATTATCATTTAATGTTAAAATTTGACAATATTTATAAAAATATTGCGTTACTATTATTAATATATACACTGAATAGACAAAATGGAAAAACCTTGTACTATAGCATAATTTAGAAAAACCTTGTCTATTTTTTGTTTGTTGATCTAATATTAGAAGTACTTCATTATTTCATTAAAGTTGTTGCTTTTTACAAATATTGTTTAAATAAATTTATTGAAATCAACAGTCATGACTAAGACTTTTGAGTGATCAACTTCATCCTATAGTTTAGAAAGTTTTTCCAGATAAAAATGCTACCTTTCAGGATGATAATGCATGCAGTCATAAGATTAATAATTGTAATAATAATTAATAAATATACATATGAGGGTGCACATATGTATAGTATTATTATTCAGGTGTTAATAAAAAAGTGTGAATTATGCACCTGATGATTGCATAATGCATGAAACTGAGTCGTGTCAAACGTAGGATAATATATATATATATATATATGCTCATAAAAACACAAATCTGACTACATATCAGCCATGTCTAATATTAAAACAAAAAATGCCAGTCAACTGATTTTATTCTCTACTCATCAAAATTGTAACAAGGAAATATGACAACAAACTATGCATATATATCATGGGTGACATGAATGAAAGGAATAGGAAAAAAATTTTTTGCTAAAAGTTATTTCACTTGAAGATGCTAGAGACCTAACAATGAAAGCCCAAGTAAACACTTTCTTTGTTTCCAACACTTTTGGATCAAACGAGTGTGACCTGGCAAAAACAGAGAAACAGTCCACACTAAAATCAAGAGCACAGCTTGAATTATTTATTAGATGGTCTGCAATGGAAGACCTGTATGTATTTTGAATGGCATCACCAGACAAAAAAATTGTTGTTCATTATTTTTGTAAGCACATGTTGCTTAATGCTAACATCCATCATTGCATCATTCTACCTATTTAGTCAACTCCCCAACTACATTTAAAACAGTAAATAACACAGTTAATTTGATAGAGAGGTAGAATGTCTTTATGCATAGAAGGAAAAATAGATCTAGTCTTAAGCAAAATAGCACTCACATGAACTTGATGAAATATGTTGGGCAAAAATCTCACTAAACCAATCCAACCATGGTATTCAAAGATAAACTGGACATCTTCTAACTGTTAATGGTTTAATTTTATTAAACTCAGCAATATTATCCCAAATAACTGATTTAACAATTTCTAAAAGACAGCCATAATTAAAAAAAATACTAGTAATAAAATTAATTTAATTTTTCAGAGTGTCATTAGAACAAATCGTCAAAGCCTTATGGGTCAATGTCTTGATAAAATTGATCTTTCATTGTTTCGGACAAAAAGAATCCCAATGAGTCTAAAGACCCTTAATGGTAGACTTTCTATAAACCAAAGTAACAAAAGAGGAAGGTGTCTTATTAACCAGAACATCTAAGATGAGCAAAAAGCAATTGACCTCCTTATCTATTGTAAATTTAAGGGCTGGATAAACACCATTGAGTAGGGAGAAGAATTGGTCAGCCTCCAATTCACTGTTGAAAAAAAAAAAAGGATCATCAATGTGATGGAAGTAAAATGCAAACCTAGAAAAACCTAAGAGTAGGCTCGCCTCATGAAAACCCACAACAGGGCCCAAAGGGGAACCCGTTGCTACACCATCAATCTGATGATATATAAAATTATCAAAACAGAAATCAACAGACATAGTTGCAAACTTCATAACTTCAACAAAAACATCTTTAGAAATAGTCGCGCGGGGAAGTCAGCTACGATAATATAGCAAATTGCTATAAATATGAATAGTCTATGACAAAGAAAAAGTGAATAGGTTGCAAATGTCAAATGTATGCATAAAACCATCAGTGGAAAAGAAATTGAATCCTTTATGGAAAAAGAAATATAATGCTGTAACACTGGTTGCAGCATTACAGCAAGCCACTTCAAAACGAAAAAAAATGAACAACAATTTTTTGTCTGGTGATGCCATTTGAAATACATACAGGTCTTCCATTGTGGAACATCTGATAAAGAATTTGAGCTTCGCTCTTGATTTTACTATGGATTGATTCTTTGTTTTAGCCAAGTCACACTGTTTATCAGGTCCAGGTGGCCCTCTCTTTGTAAACAAAGATAATGTTTACTTGGGCTTGTTTTGCTGGGTCTCTAGCATCTTCAGGTGAAAAAAATTTTAGCAAAAGAAAATATTTTCCCCTCACTTTAAATTTAACATCAATTGTTATCTTCTATCTCTGTGACTCTTACCTGTCTTTTATCCTTTCTAAAACTTCATTTGTACTGTTTTCTTTTCTGTTTTTCCCCTCCTCTCATTGTAAACCCTTGGCTCTCCCATCAATTTTGTCACATGAGGGTCCAATTCATTCAGTACATAAAATATCAAGTTTTATGCTTGTGCTTTATGTGTGCTATCAAGTCTTCCTTGGATTTGTATAACAGGCTGTAGAGGGAACATTTGAAACCTTCCCTATAGGAATCAACAAAAGATTCCAATGCCAAATCAGATTCTAAGTGTTTAGGGCAAGTGAAAGCCTTTAAACCAGCCTTGGATTTGCAAAACAAATGACAAATTGGGCACTTGAATGTTGCACAAATAGAAAAATTGTTATGAAAATTCAAGTTTTAGTTCTCAAATGAAGTGAATCAAAATGTTAGAGGTGATTCGTTTCAAAATTTGCAATGCCATGATGACAAACTGACCTCCGCTCTATTCAATCTAAAGAAAACAATTCAAAGGAGTCAACTGATATGTTATGATTGTACTTAAATTTGTACTTTATAACAAAGCAGAGGTCTTCCAATGTTTCAAGCCCCATCAAGCAATTGGCTGTACATCAGGATTTTCAGTATTCTGCTATCTTCCATTCACACAATGTGGCCAACCCATCTTAACTGTGACTGAATCAAAAAGGTTTAAATTCTGCCAATGACAGTTTTGTGAAAAAATCCGTGTTGGAAATATGATATTTGAGAGTGTAACTGCAGATTGTACAAAGACAGCACTTGTGAAAGACATCAAGTTTCTCAATGTGTCTTCTGTATGGCATTCAGAACTCAGATCCGTAAAGTAAGCTTGTGAGAACAACAGTTCTGTACACACTTACCTTTGTCTTGATTGAGATGCTCCTTTCATTTCATAGACAATGACAAAGTTTGCCAAAAGCATCCTGCATCTAGGACATTCTGTTGACAATAGACTTTGATAAACAGTAGCTACTCTGGCATGTGCGCATTGCTCATTCAGTGAACTGAATTAGAGCGCTCTAGCTATTGGGCGCGTATAATGATATGCGCTAAAAAGTCTGCCTACTTCCACTGAACGCCCATAGCTCAGGGGTAGAGTTGCCGACTGACGCCATTTCAGTCGGGTTTCAATCCTGGCTAAAAAAGCAATCGGAGTCTAACCGTACTGATGGGCTGTGATACGGTGAAACAGATCTGTCTGCAGATGACAATATATATATATATATAGTTTTTGGTCATAATTAAATTAGACCAGTACACAGTTGTATTAAAAAGTGTTCAATACAATCATATTGTATTCAAAAGTGTTCAATACAATTATATTGTAGAACTTTTGAATATTTTTCATTTGTAAACGACATTATGCAATCCAGTTTTCTACTTTCTGGTGTCTTCAGGTAATTTACAAAAACTGATTTTACCATTTTTTAAGAACACTCACATAACAGAAATTTTTTATACCATACCAACAAATACTTATTAGGATCATACAATCATGGATGAAAACATTTTAACTTCTAATTTTAAAAATTGTGTTCATAAACAATTCCTGTTACATGAGTGTTCCTAAAAAAAATTGTATAATCAGTTATTGTAAATTGCCTGAAGACACCAGAAGGTAGAAACCCAGGTTGCATAATAACTTGTTTACCAAATTTATATATATATATATCCAAGTGAATAAGGAACGAAGAAAAAATTTACAACATTCAAAACATTAATTTAAAACAGTGCTTGATATATAATATAGAGCTGTGAATATTTATTATAAATTATAGTTTAGAACATGTACAAATTTTTATCCACTACAAAGTGTACATTTTGTTTTGACATTGAAATGACAATGTCTCCTCAGGGGATTTGGACATGAATGGAAACTCTCTTTTCTTATATTTGGTGAGTTGTGTGTGGGATATAGGTGGGGTTAGTGATAGGGGATAAATCTTGTAAATTGTCAATTAGAATTTTTAAGAGAGGGAATGTGTGGGGGGATAGAGTTGAATAATGAACTTGGGAATTTTGTAGACAGATTTAACATTAAGGTATTGTATAGCTTTTTATGGCCTAATGGGTGGATTTTTTTCTTAGGGTTTAGTAAAAAAGGAGAGTAAGGAAGTGTAAGGGTGGGGAAGAATAGGATTAGATGCAATGAAGTGGGGATGGTAGTTACCATTTATTGGACTTATCTTTCTTATTTAATTGCACAACTATACACTATTTTTTTTATTTAGATTCAGTTTTTATAATTAATCTAATTTTGTATATTTAGCTTTAATTTGAAATTTAGGAAATTACTTTTGTTTATAAAACTTTAAAATAGATGACAGTTTGTGGTATGGAATAGGTAAAATTTGATATAAGAGTGTTGTTAATATTATAAAGGTTTATTGTCTCTTAGGGATCCTAACTTTGGCTTTTGTAGTATTTTTTAGCATGACTGTAAGGTTTGTTCTTTGCAGTTTGCAGTTTACTGTGGTTTCATGCCTCTGGTTTAAAAGCCTGTTGCTATTCATGTATTTATGATTTCAATTTTTTCTTGAAGACAAAGGAAACATGGTTCCTTTGTTGATTTACATGTTCTTGCTTGTTTGAGGATTTTCCATTTAACTTTAGGTGTTTTATTTAAATTTTTTAACTTCCAAAAGTATTTGGAAAGAGATGTCACATTTTGTTTTTCTTTGTTATTGAAGGATGAGAGGTGATTGTAAAAGTGCTTTTTAAATATCTTCATTGTGTTTCCAATATAAATTTTCTCATCTTTGGGATTCTCCATGGATGAAATCAAACACATATATATCAGGGATTTCGTTAAACATTTATTAGGAATGGGGCATTGGTTTGGGTTTCTATAGTTACAAAGGTTATTATTATGGGGCACACTGGTATGAGTGTTGGAGTTATTTTTGTATGCTTTTAATATTTTACTGCTATGTACTTTAATTATTTTTTTTCTAGATTGTTGGAGCAGCTATAGCTTAGTTTTATTGTATTCCTATTGAAAACTTTGCTTAGAGGGTTATTTTTGGGAAAATGCTTATCTATTAGTTTAAGAAATTTATGTCCCAGTTAACTAATTGATTAAAAGGAGGGTTATATCATATGATTTTTCTGTTTCTATTTTTTCTTTTTGAGCTCCTGAATTTTTCCACAAAGTTAATTTTGGAGGATTGATATCTGCTGTCTTTAAGAATTTTATCGTAAAATGAACAGGCTAATATTGAAGTTGTTTAATTTTATTCAGATGTATTTATCAAGTGTGTTTGTTTTCATTCGTACTGTATGCTTTTGTGATGGAACTTTTTTCTCTCTAAGTTGAGAATGAACTTGGTTCTGTGCAGAGTTTTATTGCTTAGTGCATCACCTTGGCTGAATACTCAGCTTATGTCAACAACCTCTCTATGCTTGTAACAAGCAATGAAGTGACCATAGACTTCAGCAAAGAAATTGGATTGCATGATGTGATGACAGTTTCCAAAATTTGTTACGATAAGCTTGCTAGCAGTTATGCCAATGGAGAGTTTGTCTTTTCCTTAAGCCTTTTGAGTTGGACGGATTCATTGTGCAAGGTAAGTGGTGTGTTTTCTTCAGGTTCAGAAGACCTGGTGAGGAGTATTGGAAAAAGTTAAGGTTACAGATAATCTTATTGTGAAGAAGTTTTTTCTTTAAGAGCAGAACTGATAAAAACTAAGTGATTGTAGCATGGCTGTGACATGTGAGAGGAACTAATGTTGTATGACATCTTATGGTGACTGGTGAGGAAAAAAGTTTTCTTTTATTTTTTTAATCATTTAACCCCAAACAAGGTGGGACTGACACTAGTGCACAGGGATTTACAGTGAGAGAAAAGACTGGGTACAGTCAGTATTGAAGAAAGGATAAAAAATAAATGGGATTCATGATAGAAGATGGCAATTGATGTTGCATTTAAATATTTGGAGTTTGTAGGTCTCAGGAAAACAAGTAAATGGAAAGGAAATACACAGGCAGGAAGTGCGAGAAAAGTAAGTATTCAAGTAGAAGTGGTGATTACATTTAACTATTTTATGATTCTGAGAAAAACCTAACAGGTCAGCTCAATAAATTGTTGAATAGTGTCGTTTATCTTTTCACCAAGCTAGTTTAATTTAGATTTTTTCTTTTTTTAATCATTTCACCCCAAGCAAGGTAGGACTATCACTGGTGTGTGAGGGATTACAGTGAGAGAAAAAACAAGATACAGAAGGCATCAAAGAAAGGATAAGAGATGGGATTCAAGGAGATAGGAGATGGTGATTGAAATGCCATTTAATCTTTTGGAGAATGCAGCTATCAGGGAAGCAAATAAATGGAAGTTCCACAGACGGGAAGTGTGAGAAAAGAAACTGTTAGAGTAGAAGAGGTGGCTACATTTAGCTATTTCAACAGTAAAAGGGTAGGACCTAAATGTGCAAGAAATGAATGTTAACTGGTCCCATTTTTTCAAATCCCCCACTTGTGAGATAGCAGCAAGCCAAGTTCTCTGGCAATATAAGAATATTTAGCCTATTTTTTTTTCAGTTTTATTTTCTATAATTGTTTGTAAATATATTTTATTTCATTTAGATTAAAAAAAAAGCTTCTGAGTTGTTAGTCAGTCCCTTAAGTGACATATGTGATTTGTTTGCACAATCATATCTCTTTCCATCCATGACTTACTAGGCAAAAGATTATCCAGCAGTATGTTTCTATATCTTTCTGTGGTAGGCTTGCTGCCAACCAAAGCTATAGAACCCAATGTATCCTGCTATTCAACCCATAGCTGGAGGAAGAAGAGATTGATTAATACCTTTCCCAAGGGTGTATGCATGTAAGTGATTGCAATGAATTCAACTGGAATTCAAGCTTGGCTCTCTAATTTCTTATTCTGAGCTGATATCCATTATACCACAAGACACATAGTTCCAAATTTGACTGATTAAAAGTTTTAAATATCTGGGAATTGTTCTAACAGAGGATGGAAAATGTGACACTGATATCTGAAGATGCATTGAGATAGACAACGATGATTTTTAAAAGCTAGGCAGAGTACTAAGAAATAGAAAAAAATTAGCTAGAAATAAGGAAAAGAATACTTAATTTTTTTGTGCATAAGTGAAAGCAAATTAAAATTGATTTTTATCTCCAAATATAAAGTTGCTAAATATGGGTTTAGTCAAAACTTTCATTGAGTAAACATTACTTTTTGGTGATTGTAGCATGAAAGATTTGAGTGTGGTGCAAAATAAAGAATGTTTAGATCAGTAAAGGTGATGAGCTAATTAAATGATAAGATAGCGAAGAACTTTTTCTTCTCCTCCCAAATTTTTGTATTTTTTCCAAAAATAATGCTTTTGTAATCTGTCTGGTGAATAGACAGGCTTGTTCATCTATTTAAATTCAGATCTTTTTTCTAACCTGCCCACTGTTAATCCAGATCCTCCTTCTTCTATGTGCCTTGTTCCTTTCAGAACGTAAGCAATCATAGCTTTCCAAGTCTTCCTATTCCCAGTGGCTCTTAGCACACTTTCTCCTGTTACACCATGCAACCCCTGTTCTGTCAACCACCTACTCAGGACCTTCAAATATATTATCCGCTGCTTTTCCCTCTATCTGGCCTGTTATTATCAGGTTCTCCAAGCCCTTTTTCTTATTGCATGTCCCAGGAACTTTAGCTGTCTTTTCCTGATGCTCAGTATTAATTTCCTTTTCATTTCCATCCTTTCCAAAACCTCATCATTGCTCACATGCTCGATCCATGATATAAAATGGAAAATAAGATAAATGGAGAAATAAAACTGACAGGACAAAAAACCTGCTCCTCAACAGGATGTATAAAATCTAAGGATGGAACAATTGTATTGGAGAAAGAGCAAATACTCCAGCGATGGGAAGAATATATAAAAGATCTTTTCCACGACAAGAGAGAGCAACACAAAGATGAGGATAGATAGGAAACATTAAAGACTGAGGTGGAAGGTGCAATGGCTAAATTGAATAGAAACAAAGCAGCTGGACCAGACAGCATTGTAATAGAGCTGCTGATAGCCCTAGAATAATTCCACATAGAGTAAATTACAGAAATAATAAATTAAATTTATAATAGTGGTAAAATACCAGATGATCTAAGCAAGTCAATTTTCATAGCACTGCTTAAGAAGCCAGGTGCAAACGAGTATGAACTTTACTGAACAATCAGTTCCATGAGCCACATTACAAAACTGATCGTCTGAATTCTGATGAATAGAGCAAGAAGCAGAATTAGGCCAGATATAGTACAAGAACAGTGTGGGTTCATCAAAGACACTGGAACAAGGAACGCCATATTTATGATTAGGATGCTCTCCGAAAGGGCAATGCAAATGAAGAAGGACTTGTACTTATCTTTTACGAATTATGCAAAGGCGTTTGACAAAATATGCCACAAAGAATTGATAGAGATGCTCAGCAGCCTTGATATATTTGGGAAAGACATAGGAGTAATCAAGAATCTCTACTGGCAGCAAACCACCTGCATATCGACAGGTAACAAATTCAGATATACAACAATAAAAAGAGGCGACACAGAGATCCGAAGGCAAGTTGGCATGGCAAAGGATGCATTCCAGAAGCTGAGTAGAGTAAGAAATAGGAAAATATCACTAGAAACAAAGAAAAAAATACTGGATTGCTATGTGGTGTCAGTTTTTCAATATGGCAGTGAATGGTGGATAATATCATCAAAAATAAAGGAAACACTTGAAGCAATTGAAATGTGATTCTACAGAAGGATGCTGAGGATATCATGAACAGAACAAGTGAGAAACAACAAGGTTTTGGAAAGGATATAAACAAAAAAGAAACATACTTAAAATCAGAAACAGACAGCTGAAGTTTCTGTGATGCATAATAAGAAAGGAGGGTTTAGAGAATCTGACACTCACAGGGCAGATAGAAAGTAAGAGAGAGAGAGAGAGAGAGAAAGAGAGAGAGAGAGAGAGAGGTGGGGAAAGCAACATGTCATATGCTTGAAAGGGAATGGCAGAGCAGGGTTTTGGAGAAATATAAAGAGTAAAGGTTGTTAAGAGCTACAAAGAATAGTGGGAGGTAGAAGGCCACGATTGCTTATATTCTGAAGGGACATGGCCCATAGAAGAAGAAGAAGAGATCACACTCCTGCTGTTAATTGCACAAATGTGTTATTTAACCCGTTGTCTCTGTTTATCTCTAACACAGAGATCTGATAATAAACATACTTGAAGAGAAATTTACATACTATTGAGTAAATGTTCAAACTGGTTTCTTTTTCCACTACTACTGATATCAGGCAACACTCGTTGGAAGTTACTTGTGAACAAGATGATACAATATTGACTGAAATAAATCTAATTTTTAAGTTATCTTTACACTTATATAATGAATGCCATGTTCTGTCTGCAGAAGATACCACTATAAAAGATCTATTGTTATTGCATAGTGGACATGAAGGCTTCAGAATAGCAGTTAAATTGATTATTACAGTATTCTTTGTATGTTTACACACAGGGTGCTACAAAAGTAATGCCTCCAAACTAAGTTGGCAGAAAGTACTCACTCATTTAACAAGCAGAAAGAAAACAATAAAACCTGATCTTTGTCTGGTGGAATTTCTAAGGTGTACTACATTTTGAACTTGTTCCACATAGTCGTGCTATCAACGGTAAACTGTATTGCAAGCAGCTAGACCACATGTACGACAAACTAAAAAAATAGAGTTTCCTGCTTTGGTCAATCAAGGTCATGCTTCCTTTCAGCAAGACAATGTAAGGCCACACACTACAAGGTTGACTAAGGAGAAGTTCAAATAGATGAATGGTGTTGAGATTCTTCCACATCCACCATTCAGTCCTGATGCTGCTCCGAGTGAGTATGGCCTATTCTACTCAATGGCACACTTCCTCTGCAACCAGGAATTCAACACTTTTGATGAAGGGAAGGAAACTTATTTACAGTTTTTGGATTCAAAGCTAGTGGACTAGTATTTGGATGCTAGCTAATTGCTGGCAGAAGATTGTTGAGAATGATGGATTTTATTTTGAAGAATAAATATTGGTGTTGCTTTATAAAATTGTGGTTTTCCTTCTGTTTCCTAAGTGAGACAGGACTTTTTAGTCAACCTAATATATTGGCCTACAATATCAATGTTTTTTGTTTCATTTTTTTTAATAATGTTTAATTTACCTTATACAAGGCTCAAGTGTCAAGCAATATGGAGTGTTACTGAAGTTGCATAAGTGTAAGAAGAGAAGGTAAAAAAAGACAAAACACATAAAAAGAAGAAAATGGTATTTGCCTACACAGTAATATTCTCCTTTTATGTGCCATGTTTCTTTCAGGACATAGATGATCATAGCTCTCACATCTTGTCACTTGTAGTTCTTGATAAAGTTTTTCTTTTATTTTTTTTATTTCTCCCATACCCTGTTCTGACATCCACTTGTGCCTATCAAGTATGTTACATGCGGCTGTCCCTCTTTCTAACAGTCTGTCCTGTGAGTATCAGATTTTCCAAGCCCTCCTTCCTCATTAAATACCTCAGAAATTTCAACTGCTTCTTCTTGATGTTGAGTATAAGTTTCCTTTTTGTTTCCATTCTCTCCAAATCTCTGTTGTGTGCTCACATGTTTGGTCCATGGTATCCTCAGTATTTCTCTGTAAAATGGCTGTTTTAATATGAGATACCATATAAAAGGCCAGCATAGAAGTGTGAGTAGAGTATCAGATATCATCACTGAAAGTGGGATAGGTGTGTCGAATTCAAATGTCTGTCAAAGGCATGATGTTCACTTTCTCAGATGAATTTCTTTCTTCTTCAGCTCAATATGGGTTAAATAGCAGGACATATCAAGCTCTCTAGCCTTAATTCATAAAAACTCTAGAAGGGGTACTCTCAATTCAGAATCAGTCTTATAGACTATATAATTGAGTGATTATAGGGATATGTAGGAAGAATAATGGTTAACCCTAGACTTGAAGAGGTTAAGATTGTAGAGAATGAGAAAAAAAACCTTTCCGGCAGTCTGTTCCACAAAATTCATTGTTTAACTTAGTCTATATTACAGAATATCCAATCAAAACCAAAATGGTGGCACTCATGAGAAATTGCCATGAGTGCAGTTATAATTATTTATTTTTAATTCCTCCATATTCTAATTATTTCCAAAGAAATAGTAAAAGAAACTCCTGCGTAGATGTTTCCCTGAACATTCCAATCTTAATCTGTTCAAGTCAAGGGTCTTCCATATCTTCATAATCTTCACTTCAGGCTACTATGCTTTACATTCATACCATATACACTTTGTTTATTCATCCTCTACATTGAGTGGTTCTTGAACCTTGTATTAGATGAGCTTTATTAAAAAGAAAAAAAATTACAGTAAATAGCAATTTCATATTTTTTCCAAAATGGGACAGCACAGCCAGATAACAATACTATAACAATGAAGCAGAGAAATTGTTAATGGATCCAGAGACATTAATGATCAAGTGGATTGAAGAAATGACAAAAATACCTTGAAAAGCACTAAAATAAAGGAAATCTTCAGAATAGTTCAGAAATAATTTATTAAAAAATTTGAAGGATGTAACTTAAAAAAAAAAATTAGTCTGCTTTAATTTTAAAAATTTAAAACCACCTACTGCATGAAAGAAAGTACATATATTTGGCACATGTACTTTCTTTGTATTTAGGATAATTAATGAAATAAAAATAGGTATTTTAACTGGTTTAGTAGATAAGATGGCATATAAGTTCACTACCTGAAAATCTAAAATGACTAATTTACATTCTAACCATATTTTCTGGATAAAAATGACAGTACCTTTCCATTGGAATTTGTGGAAATTAAATAACTTATATAACCAATTAAGAATGGTACTGATGAGATCAACCATTTCCAATGAGGAAACATTGAGCATTCATTACTGGTGAGATTAACCATTTTCAAACAAGAAACATTTGGCATTCATTAATGGTGAGATTTAACAATTCCAAACAGGAAACATTCAGCATCTATTAATGGTGAGAATAATCATTTCAAAACAGGAAACATTTGACCTTCATAAATAGTAAGAATGAGATTAAACAATTCCAAACAGGAAACATTCAGCATCTGTTAATGGTGAGAATAACCATTTCCAAACAGAAAACATGCGATATTCATTAATGGTGGGATTGACAATTTACAAACAGAAAACATTTGACATTCATTAATGGTGAGATCAAAGATTTCTGAACAGGAAACATTCAGTATTCATTAATAGTGAGATTAAACATTTCCATGGAGAAAACATTCACCTTCATTAATGGCATCAACCATTTCTAAACAGTAAGCATTTAGCATTTATTAATGGTGAGATCATCCATTTCCAAGTTGGAAACATTCAGCATTCATTAATGGTGAGATCAATTGTTTCTAAACAAGAAACATTTGGCATTCATTAATGGTGGGTTTAACCATTTTCAAACATTCGGAATTCATTACGTTAGCAATTATTGTCAGCTGAAAATCTAAAACCTTTCTTTTAAAAGTTTAGCAGGAAATTAGACTTTTGAAGTTCACTTGCTACTATCTCTTTTTCTAGTACTGACAAGTGTTTCCTTCTTATCTTTTTGTTTAAGGTAGTGTGGAATATTAACATTTTGATAATATCATTATTTTTTCCATTTCCATTTGCTATCCATTACAGTTGGAAGTGCTTAAGTGATATTGATTTTGTTATTTGGTAAAATTTTTTGTTTGTACCACTAGTCTATAGGATCTCATGAAGAACTGTCTTCTTTAAGACTGAAAGGATTAATTTATGTGAAGCCATTTTTAATCACTGATATAAGAAAATGGTTACATACAGGTAATAGTTCAGGCATTTCTCAGCAAGTTGGGTGCTATATGTGATATCCGTATGTGAGTTGAGATCTGATTAGGCTATTTTAAAAAACATAACTATTTTTTGGTTTTATAGCATCTTAAGTTAGTGGGTGAAACTATTCTTAGTGCAACCTATCCTATATACAATCTCCTATACTTAATAAGGTATTACTGTGGAACTCCTCTTTGATTTATTGCTCCCCTGATAACTACAATTTTCAAAAAATTCAAATGGAACATCAATCACCATCTTCTGTCTTCTTGAATCCTGTTCCTTTTTTTCCTTTCCTCAATCTTTCCCAGTTTCAATCTTCTCACTCTCATTTACTTTCACTCCCTGTAAGACCTTCATGTTCTAGTGGCAATGTCACCTTGCTTAGAGCAAAAAAATTAAAAAAAAAAAGCTGACCCAATATATTTGATTTGTTCAAATTTATTAACTCGACATACTAAAAAAAAACAACAATTGCTTTCTAAATAATTAGACGTAAAAATATCCAAAGAAAGTTAAAATATGAAACAAAATAAATAAAAAATGTTGTATTAGCAGCTTCATCTCCTTTACTTATTAATGAGATGTTCCATTGTTATGGCAACATGAAGCCTGTTCACTTACTGGAATCAAGTAAGACCTCATGTTAGCATAACAATAGGATGTCTCATGAGTAAGTAGGGGAAACTAAGCTGGGTGACTAAGAAATATAAAACATTGCATTATATTTTATGTTACAGAATAGAATGAACATAAAATGTGAGACTCACATTGAAACACTGTTTCCTGTACAATCAACAAATTTAAGCAACATCAGTCCTAGTCAGTACACAGATGTGTGACTACCTGGGAATACCAGATGCTGTCAGCTTGGATGTGCAGGTGGTGCAATTGATAATGGCTCAGAATTATTAATTGAAGAGAAGAGTTCCAATTCCTGTTGAGTTTGTTATATTCACTTACGCACAAATACCCTTGAGAAAGGCATGAATCCACCTCTTCTACCCATCCAGTTATTGGCTAATTAGTATGACGTGTATCACTAAATCATTATTATTTCCCTCCAAAGAATCTTGAAAAATATTTTCTGGCTTTAAATAACTTGTAAAGTGTTGATAAGCTGCAAAAAACAAATAAATCAGAATCATAAAATGCTACTTTACACTATTTACATTGTTCAGGCTGTTGCCTTCATCATTGTAGTTATACTCACAACGTTACAGCCAATGTACACTCCAGCCTTCTTCAGGTGATTGTAATTCTGAACTGAACTAGAATCAGTGGACAAAAGGATTATGCATGAATAAATGTAGATAAACACTTTGTTCATTGTTTTTTGATGCCCCAAATTATTTTCTTGGTTTCAGGTTGATATTTGAAAATATATTTTCCAATGTCTAAGTACTTTTAGCCTTCAGCTATCATTTTGTTTTGTCTGTTGTCATTGGTTTCATTTTTAAATATTGTATCTCTTCCTATTGTAATTTGCTTTTCAATGAGTTTTCTCCTGAAATGTGTAGTGTTAGTTTCTTTCAATAGCTGCTTGTTCACATAGCTTCAGACACATGTATTTTAGCAGCAATTTTATGTTTATGCAAGTTTGGTTAAATACCAACAAAAATCCCTTGTAAATTATTTTTTATTTATTTTTCTAGCATTTCAGATTATTTTCTTGGTTTCAGGTTCATATTTAGAAATGTATTTTCCAATGTTTGGTTGGTTGGTTGGTTTATCAGCATATCAACCTTTGTGGGTTATTTAATGCTGAAATTTAAATATTTTGGATGTAATTATCTTTTTTATAATAATGGTTTTAGTGATGCAAGTCTTACTAATTAACCCATACTTATGAGAGAAGAGATGAATTCATACCTTTCCCAAGGGTATTTGCACGTAAATGAATATAACAAACCCATCTCAAATTGGAACTCAGCTCTCTGATTAAAATTTCTGAGCCAATATCCATTACACTAACTGCAAATTCAAGCTGACTGCAACTGGTATTTCTAAGTGTTCACCATCTAGGTATTGACCTGATTTGACATTGCTTAACTTTGGACATCATATGTGAACTAGTGTTTCAATGCAATGTAGCCATAAACCCCTAACACCTGAGTACATTCAGCTATTCTTAGCAGTTATCAAAGACTTAGGGCTTTTCCTTATGTCATTGGACTTATTTCCAAATATCACATTTTCGCTATTGAAAGCAAAAAAAAAAAAAAAAAAAAAAAAATACACAAAGACTACAATCTGATCTTTGACAGAGGGTTGTGGAATCCTTTAATTCTGAAAAGTTTTTATCTTGACCAAGTAAAAATTCAGATTTTTGAAATTAGGTTAGGCCAAGAACTTTTCAGCATCCTATCATATTACAGGGTGTTCAGAAAAAATTGACATCATTTTGTAGTTTAATAATATCAACAATTCTTGCCCAAGTAATCTCAAATTTTAATAAAATGTATAAAAAGTAAGTTGACTGGGCAGGCTTATTGCAATGAGAATTTATCATAAAGATGGATTGGGCGTGCCAGTGATAACTGTATGTTGCTGAAATAGCCACCGCATTCACCTGACATGACACCTTGTGATTTTTTTCTATGGAGCGATGTGAAAGGACAGATCCATATCCACTGCAAGGCTAGAGGAACTTAAGCAGAGAATCACTGAGGTGTTGAAGAATGTTAAGCAAGAAATGCAGGGGGTGTCAGAGAAAGGGCAAGAGAAGGATGGGAAGACAGGTGTGAAGACAGTTGCAAAGGTAGAGAGAAAGGAAAAGAAAAAAATACACGAGGTGATGTAGACAGGATGAGGGAAGAACTGGAGTCAAGTGGATAAGAGACAAGAATTGACATTGCATTTAAATTTCTGGAGGTTATAGCCATCAGGAAGCAAGCATATGGAATCATGTTCCACAGGTGGGAAGTGCGAGAAAAGAAGCTGATAGAGTAGAATTGTTGGCTGCATTTAGTAGGTTTAACTGTAAAAGGGTGGGACCTTATTGCTAGTCTGGTTGCTAGAGTAAATTATTGTGGAAGGGGCACAAGTTTGTCAGAGCAGACGCCATGAAAATAGTTGTAGAAGAAACAGAAGGAAGCCACATTCCACTGGTGAGAAAGTGGCTGGAGTCAAGCTGCCAGGTCTGAACCCATCACATTACACATTCTCCTTTAGAGCCTGTCAAAAACCCTGAGATGAACAGCAGGGGCGCCTGACCAGATATGACAACAGTATTCTATGCTTAGTTGGATAGTTGATTTGTATATTTGTAAGATAGATTCAGGCGGAAAAAACTTCCTGGCCCGACACAGTGACCCAACCTTCCTAGCAGTGGATAACTATTGTTTCAATGTAATGATTCCACTTGAGATCAGAAGATAGAGTGAGGTGAAGGAGGTGCAGTATATCGTTTTCAAGGAGACTCACTTGGTCCTTGTTTATAGGAGGCAGGAAAGACTACCTGTCATGGTTGACAGATAGCAGCTTTGTTTTAGAAGAAATTTACAAGTTGTTTTTTATCCCAATCTACCACGGAGTGAAGGTTCTTCTCAAGATCAGCAGCGAGGTTATGTTTGTCAGCCTTGCCAGATTTCTTACTAATGCGGGTGTAAATGGTGGTATCATCAGCATAAATGCCTACTTGGGATTTGATCACATCAGGGTGATCATTTATGAAGATCAGAAAGAGCGTCAGGCCTAGTATAGAGTCCTGGGGGACACCAGCGTTCGTGCAGTAGGATGTGGAGGCATACCCATTCAAGACGACCTCCATTATGCAGTTAGATAGGAAAAATTGGATCAGATCAAACAAGTGTCCAGTGATACCATAATCCTGTAGCTCACACAATGCCAGTGTGCCAAACCTAATCAAAAGCTTTGGAGATATCCAGGGCAACAGCTTGAGCTTTGTCGAACTTATCAAAGGCCTGGTATATGTACTCAGTGATGGTCCTTAGCATATCAGTCGTAGACCTGACAAAGCAGAAGCCATACTGACTCTGAGAATAGTTT
This sequence comes from Ascarosepion bandense, assembly GCA_037127315.1. Lineage (NCBI taxonomy): Eukaryota > Metazoa > Mollusca > Cephalopoda > Sepiida > Sepiidae > Ascarosepion > Ascarosepion bandense. The sequence continues at coordinate 2,509,952 of JBBBDQ010000181.1, read as the reverse complement.
ATAGGCAGTAAGATGTTGATCATTGATAATATTCTCGAACATTTTATTGAAAATTGGTAGGAGGCTGAAAGGGTGATAATTTGATGGGTCCGAGAGTTCCCCTGAGTTCTTAAATACAGGAACCACAGAGGAGGAATTCCAGCAGACAGGAAAACAAGAAGCAGAAAGGCAGTAATTATAGAGTTTAGAGAGGACAGAGGAGAGTTCAGGGGCATATTTCTTTAGGACAATGACTGGGATTCCGTCACTTTTGCTCGTCTTATGGAGGTCAAGTTTTGACATTATCTCAGATACCAGAGATGAGGTTATGTGAATATTTTTCAGTTGAGCCTCAGTTCTAAGAGGGAAGTTGGGTGCAGATACTCCAGATGAGTCAAATGTAGAGTTTGATGTGAATCTGTGAACAAAGCAGTCTTTTAGCTATTTGGCATGATGGGCATTAAGATCTCTGAACACAAATATGTTAGCAAATGGATAGGAGGAAGTAGCCTTATCTATATTGTCAATGATGCTGTCTAGCAGGGAGAAGTTGGGAGAGGAGGGGAAACTGTACAAAAAAAAGATAGCTGATTTGAGAACTGACAGATGGAGACACATGTAAGGGTGGTCAGGTGATTCAAGAGATCCCAATTTGATATGTGTTGTATCACAGGTGGTGTGCATATTGAACATTCCTGAGGCTTTGTGAAATCGGTTATAAAATCTAAATTCCTTTGAATATCTTGTTTGAATTTTGATAAATCAATATTTTATTAATCAACATGAAGCCTATTTAATTTTATTTTCCTGGAACATGGAGTTTTATAGATATTTTTGGGGACACTCAGTATGTTAATTTTTGTTAGCTTCATGATGTAAAAAATATCAGTAATTTATGGGTCATCCTGTAATAATAATAATATTTTTAAAAAACTATCAGAGTATAAAGACCTGGAAATCAAAATAGAAAAAAATGTGGAAACTGAAAACAAAAACAGTACCAGTAAAAATAGGTGCGCTTCGAAAGATAAAAAAGGAGCACAACAACACATAAAATCCTTAGAAATCCCAGCAGCATAAGAGAAATACAAAAAAATTATCTAGAGAAATACAACCTATACACTAACCACTTTGTCCATGTAGTGCTGGTGATGTTATAGGCAGTATAAAAACAAATAATGAAATGTAGCCATAACAACACACCACTAGCTTCCTTTAAGTCTTCCCACAGACTTAGGTAATGTGACTATAGCAGAAATCAGAATATGATAATAATAGTAATAATAACAAATGCTCTGATGCTACAACAGACATGGCTATCATGTCTACTGATCTTAACTGATTCAAAGGGTTAACATATATACACATATATCTTGCTGAATTAAGACAAGCTACAGTAAATATGTAGTTGTGCGTTGTGGTGCAGTGGATATCGGCTCAGAATGAGAAATCGCGGAGCCGAGTTCAAATTCCAGTTGAATTCATTGCATTCACTTCTGCACAAATACTCTTGGGAAAGGTATTAATCCATCTCTTCATTCCAGTTATGGGTCAAATAACAGGACAGATTGGGTTCTATAGCCTTGGCTGGTAACCAATCTACCGCAGAAAGCAATGGCAACCTACTGCAGGATAATCTTCTGCCCAGTGTCATGTCTCTTTCGAGACATGATCGCCCAAGCATGTTTCACCTATGGCACTTAACTGACTGATAGTAAATATCTTGTTCAGTTAAGCAGATTTGCTTGTCTGTTACCTTACCATAACCAGTTGGGCATATCCCTTAGGGGTTAATGCACTGTTTATCTCTGTTCATAAGCAAGAAAAGTGGGAGACTATCATAGCTGGGTGTTAAGAGTATGAGGCAGTCAAGGGGACATGATAATCACATCTAAAGACTTAGGTACATATGAAACTGAGCAGTATGACTTGTTCAACCTGAAAGTATTTCTAACTTGAAGCACAGCACGTTGCACACATTTGACTGTGATGCATGTGCTTGATATGCCCTGATCATAGTCAGTAACACAGTGGTGGTATTAGGCTTTATATATTTGGACCCAGCATCACTTAGCTAGCATGCTGCTCTTGCATTCAACAAGAATATGTTAGGCATATTGAAGGTGTACCTGGCAGCACATGTGATAAAGATAAAAAATAGTTCTTATAAGAACAACTCACATTATATGAAGGACTAAATGTGTTGACATAAAATGTCAATTGTGCCTTTTATGATCTTAGGCCTTTGGTTGAGACATGGGAGGAAATGAGTCTACAATAGAGATCAAAGGAAATAATAATAATAATAATAATAATAATAATAATAATAATAATGAAGAGTGACCCTATGAAAAGTGCAGGGGGGTCATAGAAGTGGTGTACAGACACTACACTCTGATCCTAGGTAGAGCTCATAGTCTGAAATGCCAATTCATACATAATTTTGTCATAGTTTCTATCACATAATCATGAGTTCTGTAATTCATTAATCATAGAAGCACCATATGTACTGCAGCTGTAGTAGCAGTAGTGTGTCTAAGGCAATATCATCCAGTTTACACTCCTTCCTGCTCTTCTGAACTTGTTTCTTGTTTAGAATTAGGTTTCCAGTTTCTTCTCTGAATCTTGTACTTTTTCCAGTTCTAATCCAACTCTATACTTCTAACATCTCCATCTAAACTCTAAAATTTATATCATTAATGAGTTTCCAGTTCCTTTCTAAATTTTTTTTTCTTCTCTTTCACTTCCAGTAACCCATTATGACTTAGTGATATTCCTGCCTTGTTTGGGGGTGATTTTTTTTAAATAAAAAAATACACTGATGGAGCTCAACCTTCTCAAGCTGGTTTAAATTCAGAGTCTTTTCTCTTCCAAACTGGTTGTCAACCAAGGCTATAGAATCCAGTATCTCCTGCTATTCAACCAGGGCTAGGGGAAGAAGAGAAGAATTCATGCCTTTCCTATGGTTATTTGTGTATAAGTGACTGTAACAAACTTGACTGGAATTTGAACTCAGCTCTTCATTCTCTCATTCTGAGCCACTAACCATTACTCTATCAGACATTTTTATATATCCTATGCCAGTTAATAAATCAATCACAGACTTTACATTTTTTCGTTTTTAACAATTAAAGTGGTTTCATTTTTTTATTCTTAAAGTGAAAACGTGTTTGTGGCTGCTGATTGGCTAGGTGTGATATTAAATTTATTCGGATTTTATATAAGTTTATGAGACATGCACAAGTTATTATGTACTGTGGAGTTGCATAGGTTGAGACAAACAAGTGTATTAATGTGTGGATTAAAGCATTTATTCATACCTGTAACCAGGTATGTCTCAGTCTCTCTTTATCATGCACACACATTCACGCATAATGATAATGGCAAAAGTGACATATAATGGTAGGAAAGCACTACATGAACCAAGAAAAAAAAATATAGCTACGTGATATTTTATTTGAATGAAAGTGACACTTATAAGAAGTCTTCAGGTAATTTTCCCAATTTTTATTGTAACCATTGTCACGAAGAAAGAAGTATGAGAATTTACATGATGTTAGGATATATATATATATATGTTGTTTTTCTTAGCCAGGAAGGAATGAATATCAGGTAAGATAAAATGTATCTAGGTAAGCATGTACAAGCAGTTAAAAATGTAAAAAAAGAAGAAAAAGAAAGAAAACCTACCCTTGCGAACGTGGAATTGATGCTGGCTTTTATATCAAAAATTACCAGTTCCGTCACAGCTGGAATGCAAAAGAGAAAAAAAAGTTAACCAAGAGAGTGATCAAAATGAAGCAATAGTGAACCATGATAGTTGAGTGGGTTTGTTAAAGAGAAGATGATGACAATAATGATAATAGCTAGTTACACATGAAAATTTTAACAGGTTTGCTATTTGAATTCTCTGATGCATCATAATTCCCAAGTTAATAACCGAATAAGGTCTTTGCACGTTCCACAACTATAAGATACCTATAGAAATCTTCCGATTGTTAGATATTTGAGCTGAACTACTTTAACCAAATATTGCAATAAAAATCATAAGGATGAATGCTGGTCAAATTTTTAAAGAAATAAGAGAGTACAAATGAAATGATTTGAAATTGACAAGGTTTTCCATGTCACTGAAGCAGATGTTAAACCCATAAGACTGTTATCAACTTCTCTAACTTCTGTTTATTTCTTCCTTTTTCTTGATGAAACCAACCAGCATCTGGGATATATCTTTTCAATCTTTCCTCACAATCAAAACAGAATAATGAGTTATTTGAAGGCATAATTTAGATGCTAACTAAGGGACAAGCAGAATTATAATACAATACTAATGGCAAAAGCACTAAAATCTAAATTAGCTGAGATAAATATTTGATGAAGGGTTGCAACTGGCAAAGCAACAATCTGCTTGGATGCTGAGAAAAATGCTGAAGAAATGTGAGAGATTGGACGAGCTATTACTCAGTTTTCTGGAATGAATACGTATGTTTCAAACACATAGGTCTCAGCTGGAAATAAGGTCAAACCTTATTTCATAAATAAATAAATAAATATATATATATATATATATATATATATATATATATATACACACACACACACACTTCCAATTATCAATTGTTCTGATCAATTGCACATGGCCTGGCTGAGCATTACTTTCATTTATATGAAGATGCCAAAAATGTGAGTCAGCTCATGGTTAGCATGAAAAGAAATGTCATTTTTCTGACATGGAATTCAAATGTTGCTAGAAAGATGGGAAAAAGATCCCGTTATCTAGTTTGAACAACAGTCTGAACAAAGCCAGGATGCTCAAACCCTCAATCATGATGACTTGTGACTTTGAGCTAGCACAACTATTGCCTACCCAATTACACTCACAAGGCTTAGGTCAACGAGTAGTATGGTTTTCAGAGATTTTCTAAAAGTGCTGCATGCTGGGATCCCCTCCTTCAGACCAATAACATCAAGAAGTCACCTTCCTGACAAATCAACCATGGTGAGATCTGAACACGGGCTTCATGGTGCAAAAGTGAATGTTCTAACCACTCGGCCATGTGTCAATATATATATATGCTTGTAACCACATAAGTACATACATTTATATACGCTTATATATACATATAAACATACATAAACACACCCACATATATACATACACCCACAGACATACCTGCGCACATTTTTACCTACATATTTCTACACATGCACACACACACAGACACACACACATATATACATACACACATATATACACACATATACATATACACACATATACATATACACAAACATACACACACACACACACACACACACACATATATATAATAAAAAGTGGTGAGAAGCCGTGAACGTTTTGTTCAAAGTATAGATTTATTGTTGTTATTATTATTATTTATATTACTTGCCTCTTGCATGATACATTTAGTGTCCATAATGATATTTATGACGCTACATGTGTTTTGAGTCAAAAGTTGACTCTCTTCAGGTGAATAATGAAACACTCATAATGCAGAAAGAAATATTTATAAAAAAATACAAGTCTTTCCTCAACAAAACATGAAAAACCTAAAACACACACAGACACATGAAATTTGGAAAAAAAAACCAACAACAAATGCACTTTCTCACACACACATACATACACAAAAGCCAAATTCTAACAGTATCCCCAAAGCAATAAAAAGAACTAGATGACCCGTAGAAAACAATTTCAAATTCCTCAGAGATAAAGAAGGTGCCAGAAGAAATTTAACATGCGAGGGGTTAAAAAAGAAACAATCCCACACCCATGAACCCTCTGACTTATCTAATTATATACGATACCTTGGCCATCAGAAAAGCAGACAGATCTCTATATATGAAGTCACAAGTTTATTCACCTGAAGAGAGTACAACTTTAGACTCGAAACACATGTAGCATCACAAATACCATTATGGACACTAAATGTATCATGCAAGAAGCAAGTCATATAAATAATAAGAACAACAATAAATCTACACTTTAAACAAAATGTTCACTGCTTCTCGCACTTTTTTTCTATTTCAATTTCTCTCATTGGAACAACCCTATTTCAGGTTTTTATATATATATATATATATATATATATATATATATATACACACACATGCATTCTTGGATAAGGTTAAAACTAATCATAATAATATTAAAATAAAACAATCATAATCATCATAATGATAGTAGAATTACATCTTACTTAAAAGTAATAAGTGTGGGGGGGGTGGTTAAAATTATGAATGTTAATAAATTCATGTCAGTTCTCAACTGAATTAACATTTTAAGTGTAAATTCCATTTTACTAGTGAATTTTAAATGTTTTTATGTCCGCACTTTAAGATGAATTTATTCCTTTGATTTAGTTCACTGGGATTTCCATATTTAATTATTGCAATTTTTTTCTGTCAAGCATAGATGGCATCTGTCCCTGAAGTTGGAAGTTTGTACATGTCTGATGATTCTTCATTTAATTTGTGGGGTGAATCATCCAACTTTGAGTTTTCAATAATGTTTTCATAAAGCAGTTTGATGTTTCAAGGAAACATTAGAGAAGAAATATCAGAGATTGTAGAAACTTTTTTCCAACTTCCTGCAGATATTCCTATGTAAGTCTTTTTTCTGTTTGAATTTATCTTTATAATTGGTAGCTTAATATATTGCTTTTTCAAAATTGCATTTACCTTCAACTGGCTTTTTTACAAACTGGCTGTTATGGGAGTTATATATATATATATATACACACACACACACATATATATATATATATATATATATATATATATGCACATATATATGTATACATACATATACACATATATATACACACATACACATACATATATATACATACACACATGCACTCACATATATACACACACACACACATATATATACACACACACACACACACACACACATATATATATACACACACACATCTATATATATACACAGTGGAACCTGTTGTATGCGTCCACCCCTACTACCATCAAAAACTTGTTTCCTATGGCAGGTGGTCACTCACTAAAGACTCATGACCTATCTTCCCTACGATCATATATTTCACTCTCCAGAATGTACATATTTTAGTATTTTACCATGTAATCTGGTAATAAATAAGATGGTCTAACTTTGAAAAAATTTATTCAGTATAATTATTTTTTTTAACATTAAACCTATTTACAATGGTTAACAAAAGAAATAAAATTGATTTATTCACACTGGTGTAGGCTTTAAAAAAATCAGTTATTGCAGTCTGTGTGGTGTTTTTTTTGTAATGTGACCACTTCGATTCTAATTGATGTTGGCACTTATTTCTTATAAAATATGTACGTTGGAAAAGTTCTCAGTGTATAGTCTTCAATTTTTTCTTAGAAGTTAGTGATAATAAAGGAGAATCTGCGATAATGTATGGAAAAATAAACAAACACACAAGAAAAAAATGGCAACGATCAGGGTAAAGAAAGAGAGAGAGTAAAACGATCAAGAAAAAATAAAGATAATGAAAGAGATAAACATTGATGTGATTTTTCTCCTACGCCGGAATTTATCCAAATTGGTACAGAAACCAAAAAATCTCTTGAACTTGTCAAATGTAATAAGTACATGTTAATACAAGACAGCTGCCATTTCAACAAATAATAAAAATTTGACACTTTACTACAATAACAAAACAAGGAGAAAAGGTTTCTGGCTTTGATAAAATAAAAATGAAATAGATTACTAACTTAAATTCTCCTAATTTAGAAGTGAGGACTGTACTGCCAAAATGAATTTTTGTTAAAGTGGTCGCTTGACTTGACCCGTGATTTTTATTCTTTCATGCTGGTCTGTGGTCACATTTTGGAAGAGGTCGCTCACTGGGGGTCAATTAACATTAGTAAATTGTCTGTGCATAGAAAAACAGTTGTTAATAGCAGGTGGTTGCTGATGATGGGGGTCGTATACAATAGGTTCCACTATATATATATATATATATATAATTAAAATAACCGAAAAGAAAGATTTTATTAATTTTTTATTTAATTTTCCAGTTTTCTTACATGTTTCCATTTTTGCCAGAGATAAGGAGTGTAAAAATGTTCCATAAATTTTGACTTTCCAAGTGTTTTCAGCCACTACACTGGCTATTTTCAATGATGTTATTTTTCAGATGTTGTTATTTTGTCTTTATATTTGACTATAACGAAATTTTTCGTGTATTTGAAAAGGACAGTTCTTTACAGCTATCACATGGTGTGTGTGGCTGGGCATCGTGTGAGTGTTTGTCTATTCAGAAAAAAAATTCCGAAATTACATTTCCACTGTTAAATAATGTAAAGTTGATAGCAAGCGAAAATTGTTTGAGTGCCTCTCTTATAGTGAGGTGCCTTTGATATTGTGATTTAAATAATATGTTTGTATTTTCAGTCAAAATTTTTCTTAAGGGTTCTTGTAAATTATGTGTTAATAAATATTTTTTGTTGCACTTTTATTATTAGATAGGTAGCATGCAAGGCATCTACTCAGAGAAATGTTTGTATGGCAAGCTACACAATTTTGTACAGGGCATTGAAATTTATACTATATTAGTTGTTACTAGTTTAGATTTGATTGGGTTATTTTGATTAGAAACAACAAGGCTGGCAGAAATAAGGTGTATAATAATTGTTCATATAGCAAACTTGTCCTGTTTATAATTACTATGCATTTGATTGAAATAAAATATGTGAATGTTTTTTGTGTGTTATTTTTAATACTAGTGTCATGTGTTTTTGTAAGAATAATTTTATTTGTTTATCAATGATATAGTTGGGAAATTATTGTTGATTAATGTTTGTTTTATGTGTTATATTTTGCTCAAAAATATTCTTTGGAAGGAGAAATTTTGATGTGTTCTATATAAGAAGTTTGTTATTACTGCTATTTTACCTTTCCAAGAATTGGCTATTATAGTTAAGAAAATAAGAGTTCTTACTGGCTGTTTTTTTTTTGTACAGATAAGTGATAAATTCTGAAATTAAATTTTGAATATAACTCATCCTTAAAATTTACCTATGAACTCATGAACATTAATAAAATCCCATTTTATTTAGAGCTTAATCCAATGAATTTATGACTTATCTATATAAAAAAAAAATACCAATGAGAACTTGTCTTTTTAACTACACATACATACCTTAGTTACAGTTTTTGGGAGAAAGTGCATTATCTAGTATGAACAACAGTCTAAACAAGGCCAGTACACTCAAACCTCTGATCAAGATGACTTGTGACTTCAAGCTAACACAACCATCAATAGCTCCTCAAAGAGAGCTGTCTACCCAATTTCACTCACAAGGCTTAGGTCAATACATGGTATGGTTTTCAGAAATTTTTCAAAAGTGCTGCATGCTGGGATCCCCTCCTTCAGACCAATAACATCAAGAAGTCACCTTCCTGACAAATCGACCATGGTGAGATTCGAACCCAGGCTTCATGGTCAGAAAGCAAACGTTCTAATCAATTGGCCACGTGCACATACATATGTGCACACACACACACACATATGCACACACATATATATACATACATATATATACATACATATATACATACATATAAAGATACACACACACACACACACACACACACACACACACACACACACACACACACACACATATATTTGAGATTTTTTGTAAAGTAATTAAGCTGCAGTTTATGAGAAATAATAAAGGCCAGCTGAAATATAACAAAAGCTACATTTATTTATCAAGAATATAATCATAATTATTAGCAATGATGAAAAGCCACAATGAAATAAATTCTTTTCTCTGTTGAAAGAATTGTGGATTTGAGGTGAAAAGAATTCTGATAATACTGAATTGATCTCTTTCCTACTTTTAAAGGCTTTGCTGTAATGAGAGTGGCTTATCAGTCTGATCGAATGGAATTCTTTAAGTGCTAAGCTGGTTCAGTTAAAAAGATGCTGTGAAATTAGCCTAAATTAATGAGTTGATCTTATTGAGAGTGAGCTTCTATTGTTATTTTGAAGAATGGTGCACTTTCTCTTAATCAAACCAAGAGATTATTGGCATATATCTTTTCCCTTAATTATTCAAGATGTTGACAATAAAGATTGAAAGTGTTTTTCCTAAGAGATGAAAACAACCATATCTCATGAAGATCCTTATGTAACATGAAGCTTTAGATGCCAGTATAGGTTTTACATCCAAAAACCTAGATTATTTTAATAATAAAAAAAAATGAATTAGTTTCATATTGCACATTTGTTAATGGTTATAATAATGATCATGTTCTTGACAAATAAATATTCCTTACATTATATTTCAAAAAGGTATTTAGATCTGCAAAATGTGACATTACTTTCTGAACAGCATCAAACCATATCCAAAAATCAGCTATCAGCAATGAATTAAAGAAATAGAATTTTCTGGGTTTTTCACTTTGCTAATAATGATGATTATGTTCTAGACAAATAAATATTCTTCTTTTATGTACCTTGTCCTTTCAGAAGTTCAAGTTTTTCCTTCATCTTTGATGATATTGTCCAACATTCACTGTCATATTGAAGAACTGACATCACATAGCAATCCAGTACTCTCTTCTTTGTTTCTAGTGAAAGTTTCCTGTGTCTTAATACTTTACTCAGCTTCTGGAATGCGTCTTTGTTATATTTGAATGTATTTTTTATTCTATTCCTCAAAATGCTATATTACTTTCCAAACACAATATATTAAAGTCAGTTAAAACTGAATCATTTTTTGGATTGGAAGAACAAAGTTTATTTTTCTGGGCGTGTGTATGTGTGTGTGTGTGTGTGTGTGTGTGTATATATACATATACAGAGTAAGTAGACATGAAGCCTGTTCACTGAATGAACTGTGACCAGGTCATTTCTGGCCACAGAATTTAATGTACACAGATGCCAACCAAACACTCTCTGGCTGCCAGATATAAACTGTATAAGAGGATACAGGTGTTTCCTTGTCTGTTGGGCCAAAATATGGGTACATTTCTTGGTCTGGGTCACACACTGAAATGAGTTTGTTTTTTTGACAGTGATATTCTAGTGATTCAATATGTCTTCTGCGGAAAGTCTAATTAATATTGGTATATGTCTTTGTCAGTGGTTTTCGTCTGGCTCACGCTCTAAAATGAGTGTCTTTTATATTTCTATAATCATTTCACCCCAAGCAAGGCAGTACTACCACTGGTGTGAGATGAGAATATGGAAAGAAAGGATCAAGATACAAGAGATGTTGGAGGGAAGATAAAAGAAAGATGGGAATATTGGTGCAGAGAGCCTTATGTGAGAGTAGAGCGAGAAGGAAGAAAAACAATATACAGGGGATGGTGGGGAAAGGATAAGAGAAGAGAGATGAGATGAAAGATGGCAATTGATGTACTTAAACTTTTGGAGATTATAGCTATCAGGGAAGCAAATATACAAAAGGGAGTTCTACAGGTGGGAAGTGCGGGAAAAACTGCTTGAGTAGAAGTGGTGGTTACATTTGACTGTAAAAGGATGGGATCTACTTGCCAATCTAGTAGCCCTAGTAAATTTATATAGAGGTAGCATCAGGGAGATAAGCTAGTTAGAGCAGAAGCCATGAAAATATTTGTAGAAAAGACAGAGGGAAGGCATATCACGTTGGTGAGAAAGTGACTGAAGGTAACTGCATAGTAGTTTATTATGTCCCCATATTAACTACCCACAATTAGTATTTTGTTCTCGTGATCCACAAGGCCAGTCTTTAGATGTCGAAGCTAAGCAGAAGATCAATGACAAACAAAACATTTAACAATAGTTTACTTACGTAGAATATTATACAAACATACATTGTCTACAACTCCAGGTAGCAAAATGGCGATTTAGGTGCATTTTCTTTCAAATCACTTGATATCTCTTTTCCAATCTTTTTACTTTTTTTTTTTCAATTGGAGTAGATAGACTAAACTATCGCCCAGTTCACACTCCACCCATGTCTATTGAACAGGTGAAGAAGCTCATCCCTTGTTCCCTGCTTAGGATGTGGTTCCCGGCTTTCTCTTTTCCAATCTTTTTACTGTTATGTAGCCCCTTGTGCATCAGTGGCGTTATCGCCTTGCTTGGGGTGATATGATTAAAAAAAAAAAAACTACTTGTTCTAGCTGCTAGTGATAATGTAGTCACCATTCCAGCTCTAAAGCAACAGTGACATTCCTTTTAGTATGTGTGTGTTCCCTGTGACATTCCAAATGAAATGCTTTACCAGTATATACATAAATGATTCTCCTGAAAATCTCTTTTACTGTTTTTAACACTGATGTATTTAAAAATTCCCACCTTCATCGAGATTATCTCAATGTCCATTCTTCCAGAAAAAAAAACAAAAAAAACACATGACTCTAGGAAAACATTATTTCTCAAAATTTTAATAAGAATTACCTAATGGATTAGCATCGTAGTATTAAGAATTTGTCTACTTTGAATCAGATTTCAGCTCTGACACCCAAGCAAATATCCTCATCAGACCACCTTTAAGAAATCTTAAAATCAACCACTTTTCACCAAATTAGGTTGGTGTTAACTCTCTCAGATCACTTCATAAATTCTATTCGACATCACTAATATAATTTTAATTTTCAGTTTCTTTTTCCCATTTTCCTCCTAATTATTTAAGACACTTTTTTGTAATTTATTTAATTTCTCATGATCTCAAATCACCATTTTATGTTCTCATGCAACTCAATGTCAAACCAGGGCCAGCACTTCGTTGCATATATCAACATTTTTTGGCAGTTACAATGGTTTTTTTTCAAGATCCAGGCCTTACTATTTAATCCATTGCTGTGAGGTGAAGAAATAGATTCATACTTTTCCCAAAGGTATTTGTGCATAAGTGAATATAACAAACTTGAATGAAATTCAAATCTGGTTCTCCAATTCCTCATAACAAGCTGCTATCCAATATAAATTATGCAGTGTAACTCATCTGTTTTAAAACCAATTCTGTTTTATGAATAATATATACTGGTCAGTAAAATACAGGAATGAGGCATTTTTTCACATAACCTAAATGGTAAAATTAAAAGAAGTTTTAACGCTTAGATTCCATGAGATTATAATTCAGCCCACACTATATGAAACATTTTGATAATTAGATTTATTAAGACAAGTATCTTGACAATTACATGAGATTATAACTCAGTCCATACTATGAAACATTATGATACTTAGATTTCCATGAGATTATAACGCAACACACACTATATGAAACATTATGATAATTAGACTTATTCAGATGAGTATCTTCCAATTCCATGAGATACTATAGCCTTTTCTGTGTTTAAATATAAGCACAAAGCAGCAAGAGTTTAAAATCAAGGTTTTCCTTCCACTATATGGAGTATTTTCTTTGACTGATGAGCTTCCTCTATCACAAGCAGCTACTTATTAGATATCAGTGATCTATCATTGTTTATTCTCATGCTTGTGACTGGACTTAGTTGCAAGATGTTATTTGTGGTGAATGTCATAGGAGACAATGGGAGCTTGACCACTGTACTCTTCAGCCTCCTATATGACTCTTTTCTTAGTAGTCAAGCAACATCGCATTATCAGTAAAAAGAATTTAACTGAAACAACAATTGTGTGAAGACAATGTGCCTTTGAGGATTACGTGAAAGGTTCAGGTCAAAAATTTCTGGAAGCTTACCAATAACAACAACAACAGACAACTGAAGAAAGCTGGAGGCTCCAAAAGCCAAAATATTGTCGCAATAACAACTAAGATGAGGACATTAGTCTGAATAAATCAGTGTATAATGATGGAAACCTAGCTTATAAATTCCACTATTTTTGGCAACTACAAAAGCTACATTTCAAACATGGGAGAGTTCAGCTTTTCTTTTCTTGTACAGTGAGCTTCCCCCTGTACAAGGCTCAGGAACCACTAAATGTAGAGGTTACAGAATAAGGGCCACAGTTTATGTAGACATTAGGGAAAGTTAATGGTTGACTCTTAAGATTGTCAGTCAGTCAGTCAGTCAGTTAAGTGATATATGTGATACATGTTTGGGCAATCATGTCTTGTTTTTAATCCATGGCTGACTAGGCAGAAGATTTTCCCACAGTAGGTTGCCATTTATTTTTGCAGTAAACTCGTTGTCAACCAAGGCTATAGAACCTAATTGCCCTGCTATTCAACCCACAGCTGGTGGGAGAAGAGATGGATTATTACCTTTCCCAGGGAAATGAAAGCAGAGAATTCAACTGGAATTTGAAGTCAGCTCTCTGAATTCTCATATCCATTGCACCACAACACTTAAAATTGTACTGATTGGGAAAACATCATCCTGGTTATTTGGGTTGAGATAGCAGTGGTTCATGGGAAGAAGCTGCTAGATTAGAACTTACTTCTTATCAATGAAATACGATGGGTGGTCCACTACAATGTGCATAGCATGGCAAAGCTATGAAGGAATTTTCAATGCTAAATAAAAAGAGAAGATATTGAACTCTCAAACTCATTTTATACAGAATGGTTGATGGTATATAAATTAAATGCAGTCAGTTTAGATTTAAATATTTTTATCTACAAAGTGAAATCCTGTTGCATTATTTCCCTTTGACAAATACAGTGGTCTTGTTTTACAAAAATCAGACTTATCATTGAAATCCTGCAATTGTAAAATATGAAGTTTTGGTGTGAAGATGCCTTTTATAAAAAAGAAAAGAAACAAATGATATGAAATGAACTAAGTTTAACTGAATTTATTATATAACTTCTCAAAAGTTGAATTTTCTGAAAGTGAATGGTTTTCAGGCAAATGTTTGATAAAATCTTCAGATGATACTTCTTGCATAATAAATTCTTAACATTACAATATTTTTTCAGAATATTTTTGTTGGTAGTGAAATTTTGATATTGTACAGAAAAATTACATTTTTTAAGTTTTGATAGAAGGGTCACAAATTATAAGAAAGAATATTTTTAGAATGTAAATAAATGATTTTAATTCCTGAGAGGTGGAATATAAAAAAAAAGTTTGCCAATGGTTTTTAAGGATTATTCTGCTTTTAAATATAAAAGTTCGAACAGAGCCTGGGAATAGAATTTTGAATGGATTTTACAGCTGCCTTTATGATAATGTTGTATGCATATGAAAAGCGACTACTTTGAATGAAATTATGGAAACAAAGTATTATAGTAACATTATTTACATAGCAAAATTATTCAGGCATTTGTTCAGTCCCATATTTTATATTAATAATATTGGAATGTTTCTCAAAAAGCTGAACGATTGAACGATCTGAGTGAGAGTAATAAGGGAGAACAATAGCCAGTTGTCAGGAGAAGTGTTATTTTTTTTAACTTTGAAGAATAAAGTAGCCAAAGAAATGTGTGAGTTACACCACAATACTTGGGAACACTCTCAATCAGAAGCATAGCTGCTTAGGAACATGCTCAGTCAGAAACCTAAATACATGGGAACATGCTCAATTAGAAACCTAGATACTTGGAAGCAGATCTAAGAGAGAAACTATATAACGGGGAATATGTTCAATCAGAAACCGTGATACTTGTGAGCATGTTCAATCAGAAACCTTGATACTTGTGAGCATGTTCAATCAGAAACCTTGATACTTGTGAGCATGTTCAATCAGAAACCTTGATACTTGTGAGCATGTTCAATCAGAAACCTTGATACTTGTGAGCATGTTCAATCAGAAACCCGTGATAATTGGGAGCATGTTCTGTCAGAGTCTGATTGAGCAGTATGGGCTTTCTGACCTGAAAGTATTTCTAAATGGATCCTATCTACAAGTTTATCCACTGCTTTTATCTAAACATATTACTATATGACACACATTTGGCTGTGATATATTTTACTGGGATAGCTTTATCAGGCTGGTTGTCTTTATGGAGATATTGGGTAATATATACCCCAATGTAACTTTGTTAGTATGTTGCTCATTCTCTTAATATTACTAATAATAATGATGTGATAAAAAGAAAAGAATTATCTGCAGTCTAGAATTATTCCTCACTCAAACACACATAAAACCTCATATGGTTAAGAAGAAAAAAAAAGGGGTTTATCTTAGAATGAAACTAGGTCAGCTGGACTTATCTTGGAGTAAGTTTAATACAAATTTCTTTTTCATGGAATTCCTGCACTATTGACTTTTATTAACCTGAAGTTCTGCTATTACATACAGACAGCTTCTTCCCTAGAATTGTTACTTTGTGGAACAGACTTCTGAAAGGATGCTTCCCTGGCCATTAAAATCTTTACGTCATTGAGTTCAGAGTTAAATGATACCTATTTGACATATCCTAATAATATGCACTTCCTCCTTCACTACAACAATATCACTCAGTAAACCACTATCTTGAGAGGCTCTTTGGGTTTGCATTAGGTGAAATAAAGTAAAAAATAATATATATAAGTACATAATCAAATCCACAGTCTAATGAAGAAAAATATTTTTTTATACAACAAATATTTCTGTTAAGATAAATTTCTTTTTTGTTAAGGCAAATTAATTTGGTGGCAAATAAAAGTCATATATATTGAAATTATTCAGATCAAAATTCAGTTTAATGATTACATGAATGAGTGATTGATTTGTTTGTTTAATGGCATATCAATTCTTTATGGGTGAAAAATTTATTATTTTAGTTTCATCCCATAGGGAGCAATGATCTCCTTTTGTTGAAGTTGTTGTGGAGGGAGGGTACATGTAAGATCCCTAACAGAGAAGGACAAAACTAAGGACTGTGTGTATGCCATTCCATGTAGCTGTGGAAAGATTATATAAAGGAGAAACAGGCCACCCTCTTAAGGTAAGGCTACAAGAACATTGCAAAGCTGTAACATGAGAGGAGATAGAAAAATCAGGTGTAGCTGACCACATATGGTGGGAGAAAGGGGATCACTGCCCCCTCTTGGATGAAGTAGAAATAATAGATAGAGAACACCATTGGAAACTATATAAACTTAAAGAATCAGTGCATATGCTAGGCTACAAAATCTCCTAAGCCGACTAAGCATAAAAATTAATATGGGAACCAGTTATATGGAGTGCGAGAGAAAATCATTAGTGCCAAAAAAGATTGCAATATGAACTCTGGAAAAAAAATATACTAGAGAAAATCATTAACATCAAAAAATTGCAATATGAACTCTGGTAAAAAATGGATACTGAATCATTAGGTTTATAAGTCCCAAAAATTCACTTGCTGTTATCCTCAAAGGCACATGACCTCATGGATATAGATGTTGGTTAGTTCCAGTGACTTAGTTCCAAAGAGTTGTGAGTTCAATATCAGGTTATAGCAGTATTGAACAAATAACTTAGTTAAGCTAAAGTAGTCATGAATTATCTCAGTCATGATTACCAGAAGTAGCTTTTCACAAGGAATGAGAATGGTATCATAATAAAGAGTTTTGGTTTGAAGTTCCTAGCAGGTTGGAGCATACATTTGCTGAAATGTCATAAAAATGGCAGCAATTGTCCGAATAATGTAAATAGTGCAAATACTACCTCATCTCGGCTGTATAGACAAATACTGATATTTTTTACTATAAAATATATTTTTATGCTTTCATACCATTTTGTTTATGGATTCACTATTTTCCCATGTTGAACCTGATAAGAACTACAATTAGGAGTTGGTTCCGCGTTCCTCCAAACCTCCAATCTCCTTATCAGAGTCCTTGCTGTCAGATGTACTTTATTGTCATACCTAGGATGTAAAATTATAAAATTATTGATTCTCTCTCATAGTATATAATGATCCTATTCTTAGAATGTTATTAAAATATAAACAGATTAAATTTATAATTTTATGGAATATAATATAGTTACAAAAATCTAATATGAAACAAAAAAAAATAATCAAAGATAGAGAGCTGCAAACATTAAAGACAATATAATAATTTCTCTCTTTATGTGCACTGTTCTTTCAAAACATTGGTAATCATAGTTCTACTCAACTTTCTGTCTCTTTCCTGCTATCAGTAATAACTGTCTAGTTGTACTTGTTGAGCATTTTTCTTTACTGCTTTTGTCTTCAAATTCTCCAAACCTTCTTTCCTCATAGTATCCCCAAAATTCCAAATGTCTCTTTTTGACTGATAAGAAAAAATTCTTGGTAATTCTTATTATCTTTAAAATTTCTCACAGATGGCAAAGAGAAGAAAACAAACTTATATTTGATAAATTCTCTAAAATAACAATCTCTCTTTTTATGAACATCTCTCCACAATTTTCTGTAACTTTCCTGCTCTCAGACATACTTGACCCTTTATGGCCCCCTTTGTACTTGTCAAGTATGTTTCCTTACATCTGTAGCTTTTAAATTCTCTAAACATTCTTTCCTCGTTGTATGTCCCCAATATTAAAACTGTCTCTTTTTGATTGATAGCAATAAATTCCTTGAAGATCCCATTCTTAAAACTTCCCACAGCTGACAAAGAGAATCAAGCAAATTTATATTAAGTTACAACAGTAAAATGCAGACACTTTCTAAAATACACCACATGCACTCATTCACCAAAGACACATGCATACTCTTTCACTCTTTTACAATATCGTTGATAATAACCAAAAGTGACAAACCTGGGTTAACTGGATTACAGGATACAACAACCGAGGAATCCTTGACAGGTTCACTGCAACAAAATAAAAGAACAGGAAAAGATTATCAGGCATTGGAGATTGGTAATAAGAGCAAAAAGGAAAGACATGTGGAACTTTTGGATATTTACAGCTTTGAAAAGATTATGATTTATCTGACAGCAAAGAAGTGCATCTTTAGTAGAAGATGCATACTTATGTGCATGAGGAGATTGATATAGGAATTTATGTCAAGCAGCTTTGTGTTCAGATGAGAATTTATGGAGAATGAAACAAAAATATTTTCAGATTGGTACAATAAAACCAAAGTAAACAGTATTTTCAGCATGTAAAACAACAAAACAAATAATATTATATGGATGTGTTGTGTACACAAACATATATATGTCTGTGTGTGTGTGTAAAATTTTAGATAGAGTATAAATGTGAAAGAACAATATGAATAAGTTTTCTTTTTATCTTCATTCACACACACACACACACATATATATATATATATATATACATACATATATACATACATGTATATGTGCATGAGTGTGTGTCTGTGTGTAAAATTTAAGATAGAGTTTATCTGTAAAAGGACAACATGAATAAATTTTTCTTTTATCTTTATTCACATGCATGCACACACACACACACACACACACACACACACACACACACATATTATCCTCTATCTATAGCACGAGTCAGAGTTTTATGCACGATGCAATCATCAGGCACATGCACCTGATCATTGCATAGAGCAAGAAACTGAGTTGTGCTATAGAGATAGGATATGTATATTTATTTGTATATACTTAATAGCAGTTATATCACATTGTGCCATGTTTTATTAACACCAGAAAAATATATGCATGTGTACCTGCATGTATATTTATGTATTTATTGATATCTATATATATCCATATATATGCATACATACATACATACACACAGAGCTATGAGCAGAAGTATTCACCCCCACTGAATATTTGTATATTTTCTAAGGAAATGTGAATATTTGCAAGTACTTACTGAATTTATCATAAATAGTTGATTCCATATTTAGTTTTGAATAATTCTTAAAATGTTTAGAAGTTTCAGTCTATTATATTCATAGCTATAGATTTTTCTAAAAATTGGTGTAGTCCAAAATAATTTGCCCTTCGCCCCTATGGGAATTATAAAATAATATTACTCTATGCCAATTGTTAAGTTTTATTTCTGAATTTGACATTTAACACAAACAACCTTTAAAAATGAAATCATATTGACCTGAACATTCTAAAAGATGATGAAGAAGACAATATGGGAGTGCTTTGTACCATGATAACTCAGTCATTCTGCAACCATAGCAAAGACGGCTGAACTTGACAAGAAACTATGAATATATGCATACAAACAAGTTGATGGATATAGATTACATTCACTTATATAATAATACCCTTAGGAAAGGTATGAATCTCTTCTCCCACCAGCTATGGTAAATAGTAGGACAGGCTGAGTTTTATAGCCTTGGATGGCAACTGGTCTAGGAGAAGAGAAGGAAAAACCAGCCTAGAGGTGGACCTCATTGCCTGGAGTATAAAGAGGGTTTGCATAGGGTTGACATTTCTACCTGTAAAAAAAAAAAAACAAGTTACAGAAGCATTGATGACAACGAACCAGTCCATAACAGAGTGAGATGGCAAGGAGTCATTGATGGCATATGCTCAACTGGGAGCGATGAGTTAAAGAGAGAGAGAGAGAGAGAATGTGTGGTAGTTTTACCTAGGATGAATATATTTTATTCTTTTTAATGAATTTTTTATAGGATTTTGTAAATATGTCAATGTTCTGTTTGAAGTTCCTAGATTTGTTTTTTCATAGATTTTCATATTATCTGTGTTTATAATTACCAGGCCTTCATCTTTCTTAGCTAGTGAGATGATGATTTTGTTATTGCTTGCTAATTTGTTATGAGCATTGATATTTTTAATTATAAATTTTAATTAACTTTTATATTTTTCCTTAACACCTAAATAATATCACCATAAATTGATATTTGAATTATATATATTCACTATTTTCTTTGGATAATTGTGCTTTGCAAATTTTCTTTTATTTCTTTTATTTTTTAATATCAAATCATGGTATTTACATTTTATCTAAAAATGTTCCCATGTACAAAATTTATTGATTTGTTCAGATTTTTATCAAGCAGCAAGAAACTTATTCAAAGCTGTTAATTTGATGAATTGTGAACAAAATTAAACCAAAATAAGTGAAACCTGTTAGTAGAAGTGCATGACCGCAACTTTATAACACCCAAAAGAAATAAAACTTTTCTGGGTCATGCCACTTGATTTCTTGTTTTTTGAATGTTCTGATAAAAATTAAACCATTTGTAATTTGTGGATTGATGAGATGGATACCAAAAGAATTACCTGTCAAAATAAATTATAGTTTATAATCACTTTAGATGATGCATTGAGTTTCTCCTTTATGTATATCATATTGCTTTGGATATTACTCATCAAGCTCTCTCTATGGATTTATCTCTTCAGTAATTTATATTAAAAAGATCCATTTCAGTTATCATCTTTGTTTACAGATTTGACATCATTACCTATATATACGAGTTGTGATAATGCTTAGTGCAAAGATGGTTGTTTTTCAGTGGTTTATTGATAAAAAGATATTTTGACAAGCAGATTTTTGTTGTAAAGTGCTCAATATTGAGATAGAGTTAGAACATTGATAGGATTAATGTGGAGAAGTTTGTCACATGCCGATTTGAAATTTCATAAAGGCACCATTATGATGTCCTCACTTCTCTGGGTTTTTTCCAATCTGCTGCTGTGTTCTTATTCTTATTTATATAGGCTTAGTGTAATTTGACATTTTTGCATGTAAGTGATTCTACAGATGGTTGATTGCTTTTGTTGTGTTGATTTCTTTATATTGATTTTTATCTACTTCCTTATCCCCAATCTCTCTCTCTCACTATATATATATATATATATATATATATATATATAGTGCATTTGGACAGCAATCTCTGCGTGTGTATGTGTGTATATATAAAAGTAGCTGTTCTATTTTGACTAAATCTGTCTTTCAGGGTGACTTGCTAATCTCTTTGCAGACACCTGCACAAGAACATCTGTGTTCATTCAAAACACACACACACACACACACACACACACACAAATAAAATGATTGACATGAAATACCTAAACAAAGTATGTAAGATGAATGGAATATATGAAACAGATATCTGGCTAAGATTATACTTAAAGAAAATATTAAAATAGTTACTTTATTAAACAACTTTCCATTTAATTCTATCATTTCCTCAACACAATAGTATCATGAATTATAATTTGAATTATATTGCCAGTAAGATCTCATAATTTTCCATTTAAAATGGCTAAATGTAATCACAAGTTCTATGTTAATAGTTTCTTCTATCACACTTCATGATGGTGGAACTAAAGTGTTCATGCTTAATTGAAGGATTGATTTTGTTTTTCTAGCAAAAATTTCACTGCCTGGTGGAATTTGTCTTTAATTCCATACGACGTCAGTCTCTTTCTTTCTTTCTTTCTTTCTTTCATAGTATTCTAGTGACCTGGTCACACTGTCTATTTGAATCCCTTCTCCCTGGGCCTAAAAGTTAAAATATTTTCTTCAACCACCAGCAGAACAATGGAATCATCTCTTAAAATATTGTTAATATTGTTAAAATGTAAGCCATTTTTTCTTTTAACTTTTGCTTAAATTTAAAAGTGTTCATGCTTAATTGAAGGATCGATTTTGTTTTTCTAACCAAAATTTCACTGCCTGGACTTTAACTAAGTTAAAATTTAGCAAGTCACCATCATTTTCTTTCTATTGGAGTGGATAGACTGGGCTATTGCCCGGTTCAGACTCCACCCACGTCTATTGAACAGGTGTAGAGGCTTATCCCTTGTTTCCTGTTCAGGTTGTGGTTTTCGGTTTTTCTCTTCTCCAATCTTCTCACTTTTTTTTTCAACTGGAGTAGATAGTCTAAACTATCGCCCGGTTCACACTCCACCCATGTCTATTGAACAGGTGAAGAGGCTCATCCCTTGTTTCCTGTTTAGGTTGTGGTTTTTGGTTTTTCTCTTTTCCAATCTTTTCACTCTTACGTAGCCCCCAGTGCATCAGTGGCGTTTTTGCCTTGCTTGGGTTGACATGATTAAAAAAAAAAAAAGTCAACTATGATCTTCAAAGATTTAAATTGCAATGTCAATCATTATCTTCTCCCTTCTTAGTTCTTATTCTTTTTATTGTTCTCTCTCCTTAACAATATTTTTCTTATATTCTTTCACAGTTAGTAACCTTCTTGCATTTTAGCAAATTTATTGACTTCCCTGGAGTAAAATGATTAAAAAAAAAAAACAAATGTTTTCTTCATTTGTTTTTAGATATCCACAACTTATTTTTCTTATCATAACTTTCTTTTATTTTCCTACATTGAATCGCTATATTTTATGTTTATTTCAATATTTTCTCACAGGTGTTTATTTTATTCATAAATATTTTTCTTCTGAATTTTATTAACTGCTAATTTTTCCAAAAGATTCTCATTCCCAACTAATGAATTTGCAGTGATTTTTTTTCTCCAGTTGTTCTGGAGTGCACTTAATCTTAAAAGCAGATAATTGTAAGTATCCTTAAAAGCTGATACTTGTAACTGTTCTTAAAAGCTAATATTTGTAACTGTTCTTAAATGTAGATAGTCTTAAGTGTCCTTAAAAATAAATAATTGTCAGTATCCTTAAAAACAGATAATCATCATGTCTAACTATTTTAAGTGATCATTGTATCTGCAAACTGCAGTTGGTGGACCATGCTGGAAAACTAAGATCTGTCTCTTGCTTTTGTGACTAAACTTTCTAAGCAGTAGCCAGTCATGTCTTAATGTTCGACCATGTTGTATGTTGCTGACAGAGTGATCAATATCTCAGTATCCCAAAGTATCACAACTTAAGTCCCACCCTTGTCCAAAAAACAAAACAAATAAATAAATAGAAATGTGTGTGTCAAATTTGTGAAGCCTTCTTATTATGTGTTCTAGAAATTTCAACTTTCTTTCTGATTCTAAGTCTAAGTGACACTTTTTTCCATTTTCTTTAAACCTATCCAGCTGCAAAATCTGACTGTCAACATTTGACTTTTAAAGCAAGAAAAATTTAACCAGGACACGCTTTAGAAACATTCATTGCATTCTGACACCTGAGTTCGGCCACCACCACCATGTCTGAAAACTGATCTATCTGTAGCTAATCCACTTCTTGATGACTGATCATGTCATATGCTGCTGACCCTCAGTTTATTTCCCAATGATCTTCCCAGTTAGGAGCAAGGGCAAAATTCCTTCCCATCTTACCATGTGACTTAACAAGGCTGTTTTTACCCTTGCTACTGTTGATGGCCAATTTCTTGCATTACTGACTTGCTCAATCTCTAATCAGTTAATACTAGTATTTTTAAAATGAAAGTTTATTTTTCTATTCCTGTAAGTTAGGGAATAATTTTAGCAAAAATTCAACATTTGAAATTTTTAGTTTTCATTTGAATACACGCTGTAAATCTTATTTCTTATTTAATGTTCTTTTCATAAATTTTACGTTCTAACAATCACCACCTTGAGGCATTTATTTGCAATACAATTTAGCTGGAAGCTTTACTGTAGTACCATTTTACCACTGAAGTCAATCATGACTTAATTCTCATAGAATTGTTTTGAAAATAAAAGAAAAAACAAATTATCATCATGAGGTTTTGATCCATGAGAATCTGAATAGTGGGTCAGTCAGTCAATTAAGTGCCATACATGACACATATCTGGGCGAACATGTTTCCAAAGAGACATGACTGACTGGGCAGAAGATTTTCCCACAGTAGGTTGCCATTATTTTCTGTGGTAGACTGGTTGCCAAACCAAGGCTGCAGAACCCAATCTGTACTGCTATTTAATCCATAGCTAGAGAGAGAAAAAACAGATTTCTTTCCTGAGAGTATATGTGAATGTAACAAATTCAAATGGAATTCAATCTTGGCTTTCCAATTTCTTGTTCCAAGCTGATATTCACTGCGCCACAAAACACATTCTTGGTTCGTAATGGCACACATTTTTGAAATTTGCAGATAATCTTGCTTCATCTTTCAAGTTTCTCTATGAGACAAAAAAGCTTTACAAGAAACACTGAAGATTTTCACATTGTATAAACATTGCTTTAACCCCTATCTTTCTATCAGAGCATTGAGTAGATATATTATCACACTGCCTGAGTGTGATAATATATCTACAAACACAAACCAAACTCTGTCTCATTGGACATAAAGACAGGTGAATAATATGAATTTACAAATACCCAACAATGACTGGAAGTTGCTTATACCCAGATTATCATAGAATAGACATAAAAATGCTTTCTGTTCTTTTGGCCTTTAATCTTATTCTCAATTATGTCGTTCCTCCTAAGAAACTAATTCAGTTTGTTTACACTCTACTGTTTGGTTGATTTCCATATAAATGTATTTACATAGAAAACTACATGAGCAAAGACAGACATTGCTTGGTCATATATTTGCTTATGTAGATATAGGGCGATCCTCATTGAATATTGGTTGAAATAGAGCAAGAGTTAAATCATAAAAAGAGTATATCAATAAATATCATCATGTCAGTGAAGAAGTGAGTCAATAGTTAACTTTATATTTATCTATCTCTATATATCCTCATCTGACCCTCCCTTCCTCTCTCCCCCCCTCTCTCTATATATATATATATCTCCTTATCTCTTTCACATTATATATATATATATATATATATATATATATATATATATATATATATAAAGTGATATAATTCCAGGTAAAGAGGACTCAAGGTTTTACTATTATGAGTGCCCTGGCATTTTAAAAAAAGTAGATTTTCTCAATATAACCTTAGATCTAGCAAAAAATATACACCAACCATACAAAAAAACAAATACCAATCCTTTATACATCTAGCCAAAGTTTACCCACTCTCCATCTGTTATTAAACATGTACCTTCATCAATAGAATACAGAATTAGTAGAAATTCAGCAAATGAAGAAGTATTTAATAAGCATAGCAATTTTTATAATACTGCTTTAAAAAATAGTGGATATAAAAACCCAAATATTGAATATGTAAACGAGAAAAGTAACCCCCTCCCCCCAAAAAATAAGAATAAAATATTATCTGGTACACACCTCCTTTCAACCAAATGACTAGTAGTAAATTGTAGACAAAATACCTGTGTTAATATGGAAAAAACTTTCTGGGAAAAAATCCAATAAGTAAGATGTTTAATAAAAACACTATTAAATTAAGTTACAGCTGTATGAACAATCTAAAAAAATAATAAAAAATCACAATAATAATATTTTAAAAAACTTTAACAAAATTAATAAAAGTAACCTGATAACAGAAAGTAACAATGTAGACAAGAAAAAATGTAATTGTAGAAACCCTATAGATTGCCCATTAGAAAACAGATGCCTAATGGAATCAATTGTCAATCAATGCAAAACATCTTCAAAGGAAAACCCAAATAATATAAAGATTTATATAGGAAGTACTAAGAGTACTCTAAAATGGTGGATTTACCAGCACACCTCTTCATTTAATAATAACAAATACAAAAATAGAACATCCCTATAGAAATATCATTGGTATCTAAAGAAAACAAAAAAAAACACCCACAATAAAGCGGAAAATTCTAAAGAATAATAAAAATCTATTAAATAAATGCAATGAGATAAATGTCATATGTAGACATTGCAAAATGTTCACATTAGAAAATGGGTAAAATCTAAATGAAATAATATGCATATAACCAACAACTGCTTAAGGAAAACAATTACTGACAAACTGTCAAAATAAAGTAAATTGAAATAAACTTCTTTTTATAAAAAAAAAAAAAAGAAGCTTTACAACAAATAAATAGATATTAGAAAGATGGCATAAGGATAGCAGGAAGTAAATCAGAGAAAAAGGAAAGAACAAAATGTTACTTACAAATCAAAGATATCCAGAAAATTTCAGTTAGGATACCAAAAATTACAAGGAAGTGAAAAGGACAGACTTAGTACTAAATGGGCATATAACATCAAACACAATAAAACTAAGCGGAAAAAAAGGAAAATGATAAGATTAGGTTAAAGGCAGGTTGACATCTTGACCGTTAAGGAGGGAAAAGAAGAAAGAAGAAAAGATAAGGGAAGGAAAAAAGGAGAAAAAAACAAGAGAAAAAGTGAGTTAGTATGTATTCTTTGGGGCCAAATTCCAAAATGAATTTTCTCTCTGATTAATTAAAAGAAACACACATGTAAATTTTATATCTTCCCACATACATACACAGCAAACCAAAGGTTTTTGTAATTAAATGTAAATCATCTGTACAACCAACATCAAACATTGCCTGATTAAGAGAATATATCTCAAACTATAGAAATTTTCGTGTTGCAATAGACAATTAATTCATAACTATATAACTATATAAAGTGACATATATATATATATATATATATATATATATATATATATCACTTTATATATTTATATGTCTCTCTCTCTCTCTCTCTATATATATATATATATATATATATATATATCCATATCTCCCTCTCTATATATATATCCTTTTCTCTTTCATAATATATATCACATAGTTTTGGCTTTGGCATTGTTGGATCGACTTGTGACATGGTGCGTTGACTTGGTGAAAGATGATTTTTTTCTTCTTCATTTGTGGCCATTTTTTGGTAATTTTTCCCTTCAAATGCACCAATAATGATATATAATATTTGTTATTGATGGTTCTTCCTTTCTCAAGGTAATTGATGAACAAAATACCTTGTGCATTCTAAAATATAGAGGCCAAAACCTTACCTGTTGATGTTTGTGTCTTTAGTTACTTTGAACAGTTTTCACCTGCTGTTGTTCACTCAGCTGACTGCCAATTTGACTCTGGAGTGAAGTGGTGGATCCATATTTCATCCATTGTCACATATTTATGCAAAATCTTCTCCTTTTTGCATTGAAACTGCAAACAATGCTCTGAATCATAGACGCATTATTGTTTTTGATCAACTGTGAGCAAACAAAGCACCCACTTTGAACAGAGCTTTCCCATTGATGAATATGGTGAATGCACTGCCTTCTGATATATTCAGCTCTCTTGCTATCTCACACACATTCAATTTAAGATTGACAAAAAGGAGCTTGTAGATGTTTTGGGTGTTTTCCAGAACAACAGCCAATTTTGAGAAACCTGAGCATTCAGCAACATTTCTGTTTGTACGACTGCGTTTAAAGTCAGCATACCACCTCTTAACCATTGTTTCTGATGGAGCAAAGTCTGAATAACACTTATCAAGCCATTGCTTTGCTTGAACAGTATTTTTTACCATCAGAAAGCAATGCTTTATCAACACATAAAATTCAGATTTTTTTCATTGTTTTGAAAATTTGCAACAGTAGCTTCACTTACATAACTGTAATTTGTAAACTAATAATCTGATTGGGCTCAAATTTTGTCACATGCTATTTGAAGGTTAGTACTTCATAAAAATCATATAGATTTTTTATTTGTGGCACCATCTATGTTAGGCCAGGGACTTATTGAGTGAGGTGTTATTTAATAAATATATCTGATTACATGACGAATCTTTTTTAACACTAATTTGAAATTTTTCACTGAGGATTTGATGATTTTAATGGCTTAGAGAATATTTAATATTTATAAAATATATTTTCAAAATTGATATAATGTATTATTCTATAATATTTTAAAATATATTTTACAAAGTAGATTCAGTTTAACAAAATTTTCCAACACAAAAGTTTTGTTGATAAGGCTGAGTTTTTAAAATAATTCACAAATGGTCAAGTGTATATAAGTCCATAGCCTAATAATGAAAAAAAAAAAAAGCATTTAGTTTTAGCAAACAAATAATTTTTAACATAATCTCCTCCTTTGTATGTAATTCAATGGTAACTATTAATAACATAGAATATTGTGAAATGAAAATGTCAGATCACAATTCAGGTAATAATGATCTGTTTAGTTTCTTGATCCATTCTCATGTGAGTGCATGGGTGTGTCCAGTTCACACACCTCTCTATTTTTTTTTTAAACAGGAGTAGAGACTCATCTTTTGTTCTCTTAAGATTTAGTTTCTGGTTTCTTCTAAAGTTTTTTTCATTCTTTTTCACTTCCAGTAGCCCCTTACATTTTAGTGGTGTTATTAACTTGCTTATATTAAAAATTGCTCAATACATTTATATTGTAGAGCTTTTGCATATTTTTCATTTGGAAATAAGTTATTACTGCAACCTATGTGGTTTCCGGCTTTCTCTTTTCCAATCTTTTCACTTTTC
Organism: Ascarosepion bandense; assembly: GCA_037127315.1. Taxonomy (NCBI): domain Eukaryota; kingdom Metazoa; phylum Mollusca; class Cephalopoda; order Sepiida; family Sepiidae; genus Ascarosepion; species Ascarosepion bandense. The sequence goes on along the minus strand of JBBBDQ010000181.1, from coordinate 2,480,927 downwards.
TTTTATTTTCATTTTTTTTTTCAATTGGAGTAGATAGACTAAACTAACACCCGGTTCACACTCCACCCACGTATATTGTACAGGTGTAGAGGCTCATTTCTTGTTCCCTGTTTAGGATGTGGTTTCTGGCTTTCTCTTTTCCAATCTTTTAACTTTTCTTTTATTTATTTATTTATTTATTTTTTCAATTGGAGTAGATAGACTAAACTATCACCCGGTTCACACTCCACCCACGTCTATTGTACAGGTGTAGAGGCTCATCCCTTGTTCCCTGTTTAGGACGTGGTTTCTGGTATTCTCTTTTCCAAATCTTTTCACTCTTACGTAGCCCCCTGCACATCAGTGGTGTTATTGCCTTGCTTGGGGTGATATGATAAAAAAAAAAAACCTATGTTGTGGAACTAACTCATTTCCAAATTAAAAAAAATATGTATATATGTAGCAAAAATAAAACAGAAAAATATTTTGAAACTTGAATTGATCTGTTCTACTCTACCTGCCATATTCACTTGACCTTCTGCAAATGATTTATTACCTTTTTTGATTGCTGAAAAACACTTTGACAGGGAAAACTATCTTTACGGAAAACCAGATTCCAAATTTCATCAAAAACTTTTTCACATCAAAACCTGTGGAATTGTTCTGAAAAGGTTTTCGTTATATCTGATATATCTCACAGTTTCAGTACTTGCTGTGTGGTACACCATTATGTATGAGGAAATTGAGTTCCAAACAGTTAGTGGCGTAGCACTTAAATGCAACTCAGCTCATTTGCATAGGATACTATCTCATCTCAGAAATATAGACAAATACTGTACTTTATTCTAAAGAATAAAGTTGATAAACAAATGCAAAAATTATTTATGATACAACCTAATATCTGCAGTTTTACAGTTTCTTTGTTTCATCCACAGATTTATTTGTTTTACTGTACCTGCACACCAGGAAGTTGTGTTCTAAAAACTCACACTATTTGACAATGTTACTGGGATATTTATTCACAGGCATCCATGAACAAAAACATATACATTCACATTCACCGCATCTAAATAAAATATAAATATGCAGTCAGATGACACTACAGTAACCATATTACACATTAGTAGATCAGGGCTGAATTCAAAAGCACTCTCTCTCACCCCACTTCTCATGGACCCGTGCAATAGCAGACATGATGTGACTAAGAATTAAGGTAGAACTTGATTTTAGCAATTTGCTTTCTCCCTTTTTTTCTTTTTTTGCACAGATTCAACACACAGACATTACAAGATATTTTAGTCTCTTGTCATTAAAACTTGGTTTATATATTGATCGATTATTTTCATTGTCTTTCCTTCATGTTTCAGGATTTGTCTTTGTATTTTTTTTTTAACATGGTTATGCTGCATTCTGCAATTGAAATATGTGATGACAGGTCAGTATTTTATGAGTAATTGTAAAATGACCATGGAAAATTTATTCTACCAAAAGCAAAAACATTTATAGAGAGTAATATTAAGAATAAAATATTAGTTATTAAAAACTGCTTTATCAAATAATGCTGACATTACAAAATAAATGGAATGTTTTTATTTTACTGTGTGAGTTAACCACATAGCACAAAGTTTGTTGGATATTATCTCCCTTGATGAAAGAACTCACCTAGTCTAAACCAGTATAAATGGTATTTTTGTAAACTATTCTATTTTTATTCATAAAAGCAAGTACACCAATGATAAAATTCATTTATCTTTGCATAATCTGTATTTCTGTTCCTAACAAATTAAAAAAAGTATGTTGAATTCTAACCTAGATTCTTATACCATAAAGTAACTTCATCTATGAGCTGTGATGCTTTCAAAATGTGGGCTATTGTGGCTTTCCTTCTTATCATTTGTAAATTTTAGTAACGTTTGTCCCTTAACTGTTCCATCTACTTCCTGTCTTGCCTTCCATTTATTCAAGCTCCTTACGTAGGTTTCTTGCTGTTTCCATCTGTATCCCGTGAATTAATTTTTGTTCATTAATCCTAATTTTTCTAGTCTTTCCTTTTTGTAACTGAAATGTGACAAAATCTCTTCCAAGAAATTTTAATGTTTTGTAATGCTAAATTTTTAACATACATTTCTTCTATTCAATTCTATTTTTACACTGCAAAATCTATTTAAAAAGTATTTGATGTGAAGTGAAGTTTAGCACTAATCAGTCACTGAGCTTTTTTCTACTTATTCTCAGTGATGAGTTATATAGGCTCTCTCTTGCACTTATGCAAATTAGGTATATTAATTTGCCAGTGTCACTACAGTATTTGTTACATAAAGTTAATTTAATATTTTTCTCTAAATTTTTTATTCATAACAATGTATATATTGATAAATTTAATTTTTTTATGGGTAATTTGTGTTTTGCTTTCAAAAAATTACTTAAAACAATATGTTGAATTTTAGTTTATTTCCCATCAAAAAATGTAAAATAGGAGCCAACAAGATTGTTGAAAACTTTTTAAAAAGAACGTTGTTATGGAATGGATTAATTAAATGCAATAGCCATGAGTTATCTCCCTCTAACCCTGTAAGTTACTTGTTCACCACTGCTGTAGCCTGGTATTGAACTCACAACTCTTTGGGTCAAGTCACAAGAACTAACCAATGTCTATATCCACTGGGTCATGTGTCCTTAAGAACAAGAACAACTGAATTTTTGGGACTTATAATGTCCAGTAACCCTTTTTTACCAGATTTCATATTGCAATTTTTTATGTTAATGGTTTTCTCAAGTATTTTTTTGCCAGAGCTCATATTGTAATTTTGACACTAATGATTTTCTCTGACACCCCGTATTACTGCCATAAGAGGCTCTAGGCAAGGAATTAGAATGGTATATGCTAGTGATTATAATAAATGATTTGGTTTAAAATTCCTAGCATCTGAAGAAGGTCAGAGCATACAACGGCCAAAACGTTGTACAAATAGCAACAAAGATGAGGACAATAGTTCAAATAATCTAAATACTGTAAAAATTTTTTTAAGAGTCATTTTTTATAGAGTTATACTTCTATATACCATGCCTCTTCAGGACATAGGCAATCATGGCCTTCCACATCTCCCTATACCTTGTAGCTCTTAACACCCTTTCACTTGTCACCCCTCCCAAACCCTGCTCTTCCATCCATTTGCTGAGGTCCATCAGTAATGTCATTGCTTTCCCCTGTCTCTCTTTTGCGCCATCTGTCCTGTGAGTGTCAGACTCTACAAGCCCTCCTTCCTCATTATATGTCCCAGAAACTTCAGCTGTCTTTTTCTGATGTTAAGTATCAGTTTCCTTTTTGTTTTAATCCTCTCCAAAATCTCCTCGTTGCTCACATGTTTGGTCAATAGTATCATCAGCATCCTTCTGTAGAACCACATTTTGGTTGCTTCAAGTCGTTCTTTCATCATTGATGAGATTGTACCATATTGAAGGACAGACATCACATAACAATCTGGTACTTTCTTCTTTTGAAATACATTCTTTCCAGTGAAATTTTCTTGTCTCTCAATACTCTACTCAGCTTTTAGAATGCATTCTTAGCCATGATAATATGCATTCAGATCACGTCATACTTTCCATCCTCTGTTAGAACACTTTCCAGATATTTAAATTTCTTTACTTGTTTGATTTTATTCAGTTTTCTTCTAGTTTATGCGCAGTCCATTTTTTCTGCTTTCTTTAGCTGCCTTCTGTAGGAGATCTTGTAGTTTCCTTTCTGCATCTGCTAACAGCACTGTATCATCTGCATATCTTATACTGTTCAGATTATGGCCGCCACTAATGAATTCTGGCAGAAATTCTAGAACTATTTATTTGAGTAAAATGAAATTTTTTTAATTTACAAACATGAAACAAAATAAGGTAAAATTTTGCTTTTTTTCTTCACTTAATTTTTCTTTGGTGTGAAGCTGGAAATAGTTAATCAAGGAACTTGCAGCTGTTATATATATATATATATATACTGACTAGAGTCAGAGAAAGGCAATCAGACTGAGATGGTGGGGGAGGATCACCCAGCCCAAAGAGGTTATTGAAGCAAGATGATCTATTCTGTAGACTTCAAAAGAAGAGAAAGAATTCTTTCTTCTACTTTGCTAATTCCATAATCATAAAAAGTATATTCATGACAAAATAAGTCAAGAGAATAATAGTTACTTTAATTCTAAACAATAAAATAAAACCAAAAAATTACTTTCATCCTTATTTTGTTTCTTGGCATATTTTTGTTCCAGAATTCATTGTTCCAATATAATTTTTCATTCATTAGTTGTTCATTAGTAGTTTTAATGGGGATAATTGATTCAAAAATTAAAACATATGTAACATTTTCTATACTCTTGCCAATGGGATAGGAAGTGATTTATCTGAAACTCTACAAAATTGTATATTAATTGTAATAAAACTTTAGTAAAGAAAAAACTAAGATAAAGAAGGATTATCTTTTTGAGCCAAAACAATTATGCTCTTAATCTCTACTTCTTTTTCTTAGAATTTCTATAGCAGCAAACGATCACAAGCCCAAATTGAAACTAAAAATTTTCACTTGCAGGAAAACGATAAGATTTGAGATAAGCCTCTAGTTCTGGGCTAGAGATGCACAATGACATGGGCTTAAATAATTATCACTATAGTCTATAGATAAACATTAGCCTGGTTCATACTTAATGCTGTAGATAAACATTGGTTGTGTCTATACTTGGGTATGAAGGTAAACAGTAACCAAGTTTATATGTGATTCTATAGATAAACATTTGTTGGATTTATAATTAAGTCTATGAGTAAACACTGGCTGGGTTTATACTTGCATCTGCATTTATCCAATCACAAAGTGACCTCAAAGTGGGGTCCTATTCCTCCAAAAGTAAATCTTTAGATATACAGCTCATATATTCCAGAAGTTCCATTCAGAACAGCATAACATTTTATTTTAATAGCTTTGTCTGTGCTCATTGCAAGCCCGTGTACAGGGATTGGCAAGTATTTTGAAAACACACCTACAACATAAAGCTATGTGGCATGCACTAAACCTGAACATTCCCATTTCCATTTCAGCAGTATTAAGAGTATTAACATGGCAACTTCTAATCTGATGCAGGAAATGAAAAACACACCATACTCATGGTCCTAGCCACCAACCATACCGACTCAGAGATATCCATCTTCTTGAAAGTGGCTAGGTCCTTTGTGTTCAAAGTCAGAAATGAGCTGGGAGCCTCTGGTGAAAATTTGTGATCCACCGTCAAGAGAAAGAAACATTCTAGATAGTCAGATGTTGTAAAGATTTCAAGTTTGTCCAGTAGCTCCAGGATATTAACAACCTGAGAAATTCAAAGAGTCCACTATCAGTTGTGAGGTGCAAGAGGACACCATGTTCAAGTCACGCATGTTTAGGGGAGAGCAGTTCATTTCTGACAAAACCTGAATGTACACTGTGAATCTATCAAAATAGAAGAACTCATTTTCTACCATATGAGATCTGTTTGAGCTCTTTGCAAATGTCATTTTTTTATATGCTGTGTTTCTTTAGGATGTGTTTGATCATAGTCCTTCACACTTTCTATACTTTGTAGCTTTTAATTTTACTATCCTTTCCACTCACTGTTCTGCAAGCCATACTGACATGAAGTGAAAAGATGATATTGAATCTGTTGCTATGTCAGCTGCAAAGAAATTTGGTTCACTGTGTCAGGTGAGACAATTTTTTCTTTCAGAATCTGTCATACATACGTATAACTCTACCATTTGCCCATGCTTAGTACCACAGGCAGGTTACTTGCTGTTACTCTCTTGCCTTCAATATATCTTATGAGTGTCAAATTTTTCAATCCTTTTTTTCTCATGAAAATTACAACTTCCTCTTTCTGCACTATTTATATTATTTGGACTATTGTTCTCATCTTTGTTACCATTTTTATGATGTTTCAGTCATTGCACACTCCAGCCTTCTTCAGGGGCTAGAAATTTCAAACCAAACTTTTTATTATGATCACTGGGATATATCATTCTCATTCCTTGTGTGAAGCCACTTCTGGTAGTCATGAGTTATCTCCCTTTAACCCGACTCTCTAAGTTATTTGTTTACTACTGCTGTAGCCTGGATATAGATGTTGATTAGTTTCAGTGACTTGACCCAAAGAGTTGTGAGTTCAATACCAGGCTACAGCAGTGGTGAACAAGTAATTTAGAGAGTCAGGTTAAAGAGAGATAACTCATGACTACCAGAAGCCACTCCGCACAAGGAATGATATACCCCAGTGATCATAATACAGGGTTTGATTCGAAATTTTTAGCACATGAAGAAGGCCAGAGTGTACAATGGCTGAAACATCATAAAAAATGGCAACAAAAATGAAGACAATAGTCTGAATAATGTAAATATTGTAAATACTACCTCATCTCAGAAATATAGACAAATTCTTTCTCTTTCTGATTCTAAGTATAAATATCCTTTTTGTTTCCCTTTGTCTTAAAAGTTCTTTCCTTGCTGCTGGCATACTTTGCCCACTGAGAAGCATCCATTCTCAACATTTTTCTGTAGAACAATATATATTTCTTCAAGTTTTTTTTTTCATCTGAGAGGAAATTGTCTCTCCTTCACTGCCACATAGGAGGATTGACAGTTACAACCAATTTTTATAGGAAATTGAGTTGAAGTCAGTGGTTAATTTCTGTTATTACTGTTTTTCACAAGTCTCAGATGAATAAAATGTTTATGTTAGAGGCAGAACATAAATGTGTCTTTAGAGAATTAACTTTGCATTATTTATTATATTTATAAATAATAATTATTAATTTAGGGAAACAAAATTCCATAACTTTATATATTTTTGTAATAGCTTAAAGGCTTTTTTTAAAAAATTATTTTTATTTATGTTTTCATTTTATCAGTTGTTGTTCTAATAAATTAAGTATTGCCAGCTTTCATTTTATTTTAATCATGTAACCTTATATTTTTCACTTCCAATTTCTCAATGTCTTAAAATTTTCTACTGAAAAAATAATTCAATCTCACACACTGTAAATACAAGTATCATTATAACAAATATGTACACACATTTTAGTGAAGACTATTTTACTTGTGCTTTTTGTTTTAAGCATATCACTCCAAGAAAGGTTGGGGCCACTACTGGGGTTCAGGGGGTTACAGTGAAAGAAAAATCTGAATACAAGGGGTATTGAATAAAAGATGAATGGGATTCAATAAAATAGAAAATGGCAATTGAAGCTGCATTTAAATTTTTAGAGATTATAACTATCAGGGAAGGATTAAATGGAATGGAGTTCCACGGACAAAAAGTGTGAGAAAAGTAACTGTTGAAGTAGAAATGATGGTTACATTTTACTATTTCAATGATAGAACAGTAGACCCTAAATGCCAATCTAGTAGCATGCTTAAATTCATGTGGTTAAGGCACCAGTTGCCATAAAAATAATTGTTGAAAAATTGCCATTTTTGTAGATTATGAGATTGTTTTCAACCAATAGTCAGTCAGTTAAGTGTCATACATGATACATGCTTGGGCGATCATGTCTCGAAAGATACATGACTGACTGGGCAGAAGATTATCCCGCAGTAGGTTGCCATTGCTTTCTGCGGTAGACTGGTTGCCGACCAAGGCTATAGAACCCAATCTGTCCTGCTATTTAACCCATAACTGGAAGGAAGAGACGGATTAATACCTTTCCTAAGGGTATTTGCGCGTAAGTGAATACAATGGATTCAACTGGAATTCAAACTCGGCTCCCTGGTTTCTCGTTCCGAGCCGATATCCACTGTACCACAAAATAGTACAGAGTCAAATTATTTTACATTTTAAAAATTGCTCTGTGGAGACTGAAAAAAATATAAATCCAAAAGAGCCAAGTCAGGAGAATATGGTGAGTGCTGGAGGGTTTCACATTTTAACTTTTCGCAAGGTCTGTTTCACAACATGACATCTTGCATTGTGGAAAATGACACATTTTTGATTTGACAAAATGGGCTGTTTTTCTTGAACTGAAGTCTTTTCAAAAGCTGAAGGTTGTGGTGTTATAAGTAATCTAAGCAATTTCTCCTATTGATTTATTTTTCACAATGGCAAGCAGAGTGTCTTCATCAATATTGGAAGGTCGCTTGAAGTGTGGTTGATTGTTTAGGTTCAAATCACCCTGATGAAATCTGCCAAACCATTTTTTGATTGTCAGAAAAGCTGGAGCACAATCCAAATGTATTTTTTTAATGTTTCTTGTTGCAGTTCCCAAATTTCTTTCTTTCTGAAATTCATCGATCATAATATAGCAAAAGTGCAAATTTTCATCCTCGATCTTAAAGGCATTTATTTGTGGACAATGTTCAATGTTCAACAAAATCTGACTTGCAACTGAACAATGCAATCTGGAACTCACCAGTAATTGACACCGAAACAAAAGCCAGTGTCAAGTTGTGGTCATTTTATATTAACAATGAAAATCAGGCATGAACATTTGCAATGATCTGATATAATTAGGTCTTCACATTGAGCTTTTAAATTTCTCTCTGTCTGAATGGTTAAAATATGCAATATTTACATGTCTTCATCTTTGTTTCTGTTATCAAATCACTTTTAGGTGCTTGTCGATCTGAGTAAACTTCGGGGAATTTTTAATTGAACTCTTTATTAAGTCACTCTCTATCTATCTCTATGTCATATCGCTTCAGGATGTGAATAACCATGGCTCTTTACAGCTTCCTGTCGACTGCTGCTCTTTTATGACACCAACATTCATTTTATGGTACATGCTCTTCCACACATTTCCCCAATTATGTCAAAAACGTCAACTGCTACTTTTCTCTGATTCTCTTGCCTTTTATGTGACCTGTGATTGTTAAATTCTACAAGATTTTTCCTCATTATACCTCACCAAAATATAGATAGTGCCTGTCAAAAATGAGAGGAATACTTATGTATGAATTGTCACATATATTGAAGATCAGTTCAGTATATGCACACCTTTCCTATGTTTTTTTTTTTAATCATTTCATCCCAAGCAAAATGATTAAAGGTGCAAGGAGTTACTGAGAGTGAAAGAAACAGAGGACAATAACAGAACAAGATTTAAAGAAACAAACTTTGACAGCTGACATTGCATTTAAATTTTTGAAGATAATAGTTGACATAAAACTGGACATGAGAAGTGAGAGAGAAAAAACTGTCAGCATAGAACTTATGGTTACAACTAGCAATCGTAACAGTAACATTATGAGACCTAACTACTAATTGAGTATTTAAATTCAGGAAGTCAAGGTGCCAAAGTGGAAAGCATGTCAAAACAATTAGCATGAAAATATTTGTAGAAGAGGAAGTGGGAAAATTATTGAAGTTGAGATACCACATCAGAACTAATAACATTGCAAATTCTTTTGGCCTGAAAATTGCGTTCAAGCATGAAACAAACTGCTGCTGCTTGGTGTTGACCTCAATCTTTGCACTTTTATTTATATGTGTTTTATCTCTGACAGTGAGCACATTTACTCATAAATACAGCATAACTAAAAACTAAATTTTATCATATATATATATATATATATATATATATATATATATATATATATATATATATATATACATATATACACAGTATGCTAAATCTAAAAATGAGCCAACACTGACCGCGGTTTCACACAACGGATCGTCAGGGCCAGGCTAACAATTTAGATAAAAAACGGCAAATATATAGAGCTCAAAAGAAGAAACCAAATTAAATCAGGGTAAAACAACCTTTATTATAAACCAACAAAAACAAAAAAAACAAAAAAATAAAAAAGCAAAACACCTATTATATATATATATATATATATATATATATATATATATACACACACACAAAAAAAAACAAAATTATACTGAAGTTTATGAGATTGATATTAACTGACATATTTATTTAAATTTATTTGTTTAAACATTATTTTTAATAGATACCTTGTATTTGAGTAGATAGTATGTTATTTTTTTTATAATTAAACAGTACATTTTAATTATCCACTGGGCGAGATGTTTTTGATGAATCTTGTTTGGAAAATATCTATCTTATGGCAGGATTTGAACCTGCATACTCCTATATACTGGGAAGTTGCCATCATTAGATATGGTGTTTTACCACTCAACCACAGAAGGTATCATTATCGGAAGAGTCTATTACATAAAGAAAGGTGAAATACTCATCTTCATATTCTAGATGCATATGGTATCTTAAACCTGACAAGTAAAATACCATAATTTGCCTTTAAAATTATTTCAAGCACACAAATAAAGAGAGAGCAACTTTATAACCTAATTATTATTATAAAATGTACAAAACAGTTAATATTACCTTCATATTTTGGCAGCACAAGTAAAGAAGCATATAAATAAATTATATTAAGAAAATCAACCCAACTTCTTACCTGTAAATTAAATAAAATGGCTTTACCGAGTATGAGGTGCTGACTATGAAAGATCATGGAATTTTATCATGATAAATTTTTTTTTACACTGCCACTTAGTTTCCACTCTCTGCTTTGAAGTATTATTCTCAGGAATATAGAGAATAATAACACAAAGTCTGTTGTACACTCTGGTATATATGCATGTGGCAATTTCACTATGAGTAGTAGCAAAAGTCTGCTGTACTCTCAGGTATGTATATGGCAATCTTACAATGGGTAGTAGCAAAAACCTTTTGTACTCTCAGATATGTATATAGAAATTTCACTATTGGTAGTAGCAAAAGTATGTTGAACTCTCAAGTTTGTATATGGCAATCTATGGGCAGTAGTAAAAGTCTGTCATACTCTAAGATGGCATCTTACAAAGGGTAGTTGATAAGGCTAGCCATACTCTCAGGTATGTGCATGGCAATCTCACAAAGGATGGGGGCAAAATTCTGTTGTACTCTCAAGTATGTATGTACATGGCAATCTCACTATGGGTAGCAGCAAAAGTCTGTCATACTCTCAGGTATGTATATGGCAATCTCACTGTTGGCAGTAGTAAAAGTGTGTTGTACTTTCAGGTATGTACATGGCAATCTCACTATATCTAAGAGCTAAAATCTGTTGTACACTCTGGCATATATGCACATGGCGATTTCACTATTACTAGTAGTAAAAGTCTGCTGTACTCTCAGGTATGTATATGCCAATCTTTCAATGGGTAGTAGCAAAAACCTGTCGAACTCTCAGGAATGTATATTGCAACATCACTAAGGGTAGTAGCAAAAGTCTGTTGTACACTCTGGTATATATGTATATGGTGAATTTCACTTAGGGTAGTAGCAAAAGTCTTTTATACTTTCAGGTATGTATATAGCAATCTCACTAAAGGTAATAAGGAAAGTCTGTTTTACTCTCAGGTATGTATAATATACCAATCTTACAAAAGGTAGTAGAAAAAGTTTGTTTTTAAATTAGTTTGGAAAATGTGCTTACATATCTATTTTTATTTACTAGATACTGCAAATATATTATCTTTCCTTGACAACACTGCTGTCAGTTCAAAATAAAATGAGCTATTAATCCTGTATGTAATGCTACTCAAATAGAAAGTAATTTCTTTGACTTTATTGTTGCAGACATATGCACTGATGGAAACATACAGAACAAGTAATAGGTATTAAATTTATAAAGTCTTATAGAGTCGATAAGTTGTAAACAGGATTTACTAGCAACAAAAAATAGTAAATAAAACAGTCAAAAGAAGACATTTATATGCCTTAAGCAAATAGGAGGGAAAAATTACTGACATACACTGCAGCTGTGCAGCTCACATGAGATTTACAACAATGTAATTTCTTTCATGCATTGTTTTGGATGAAATTTCTCACTTTCCTAATGCTCCTAAGTTTGGTGTTTTTGTAGAATGCAACCTTTTAGTCTCTATTCATGAGATTGCGTTTTCTGCAAATACCATCTGTGCAAAAATGTGATATGAAAAGACTGTAAAGTATGAAGACATTTCCAGAAGTTTTTTTGATATACTTATTGAGATTTTATTTTCATAATGTCTGATAAGAATACAAAACTAAATTTTCCATACATAAAAAAATATTGTTAATTTACTTCTGGGCTCTCTTGAATTAATATTGACTAAATTAATTGAGGGTATGTGGTTGTGATCTTTCTTCAAATGTTTAATTGTGTGAGAGTGTAAGAAATTCTCTTTCTTCTCTTGTCGAATAGTTGTTTAAATTCTTATTATTCGGTTGGCATATGCATGTATACCCAGAGTTCAGCTGGGATCACATCCTCTATGTAGGCAAACCCATAGACATCTTTTAAGGTTTGATTCTGAACTACCTTCTAGGTTAACTCTCTGAGGCATTTAGCTCCAAACCTAGGATAAGTGTTGGGTTCATCACTTTGAGCCAGAGACAAAGAGACAATCCATGCAGTGGGAACACCTCTTTTCACCTGCTCCACAGAAGGTCAAAGTTGTTTTATCTGAAGGGAAAGTGATGGCTTCAGTTTTTTCAGATGCAAAAGGCATTGTGTTTACTATCTTCAAACAGACAACACTTTCAATGAAGAATACTATGCAACTTGCTGAGGTAGTGATGAAAGGCTGTCAAGACCAAACCCCCAGGAGGACTGACTAAAAGTATCATGTTTCCTCAGGACAAAGCACTAGCACACAAGTCTTGGTTTCAATGACCACTGTGTGTAACTGTGGCTTTGAACTGGTTGATCACTTTTCTTATTCTCCTGGTTTGGTCCCATCTGACTATCATCTGTTCCAACATAAAAAAAACACTTGGCTGGGAAGCAATACTGCAGTGATGTTGACATCATATCTGTGGTTGATGATCATTCTGAGCAACAAGAGGAAAGCTTCTTGACCAATGCGATCTAAGCACTACAAAACTGATGGAAGAGGTGTATGGACTATGTTGAAAAATAAACTTCATTTTCTCAAATCTTCTGAGAGTCAATTGGTTGGCCTATGAACTTTTCAGCCAACGGTTTATGTTTATATATATATATATATATATATATATATAAAACAGTTGGCATAAAAGTTGTGTGTGTATACACACACAAAGTGCCTGAAAACCATACCATGGGTTAGACCAAGTCTTGTGAGTGAAATTGGGTAGACAGCTCCCTTTGAGGAGTCATCAATGGTTGTGCTAGCTCAAAGTCACAAGTCATCATGACTGAGGGTTTGAGGGTCCTGTCCTTGTTCAGACTGTCTCTCACAGAAACTGTAATTAAGGTCGACTCAGTATAGTTCCAGTATAAACCACAGGTGGGCTCTGTGGGTGTTGAACCAGCACAAGTGTGCCTAAGCAGGCATCTACAATGGGGATTAGCTATCCTCAAATACGAGTGGTCAGCCATTATATATATGTATATTGATTTCTTTAAAGTCAACCTTATTTCTTCATCAAAATATGGTTTTGGAAATTATAATTGATAAGTTTTTTTATGCTGCTTAATTTTCCATAAAATAATCTGTATATGACAGTGACTTATATTTTTAATGTCCTTTCATTTTGTTTATAATTAGGATGTGTTTCTTCACAAAAAGGCCATTAAAAATATTATTTACCTATATGTACAATAGCAGTTAGAGAATTAAAAAAACAAAACTTCTCAACAATAATTTCCCAACACATGTTGCGGATGAAGAAGTAAAATTGACTCTTAAAAAATTAGAAAAATAATGTAAGCAACTATTTAGATATAAACAAAATAAATGTCTTTATATAAGATTATATAAGGTGTCTTTCTCTACAGGGAATTGTGTATTGAAACTTGCAAAAAAAAAATTAATTAAAATACACATGAAAATTCAGTTTGACCATTATAAATGACATCACTTTTAAGTTACTTGAAACTGGTTCAAGCAAACAAGGGAATGTTGGAATTAATCAAAATCAGTTACATAAACACACAAAAAACGAAATCTTTGTAAATGAATTAAAAAGTATTTGGGGTGGAGGAAACGAAAAAAAAAACTTTGTTAAATTTACTGACTATATAAAATAACTAATTCAGAAATTTGAAAATGTTAATAAAAACTGGATAGATAATTTGTCACTATTATAAATATGTATGTATGCATGTAAAATGTGCATTGTGGTGCAGTGGATATCGACTCTGAACAAGAAATCAGAGAGCCGAGTTCAAATTCCAGTCAAATTCATTGCATTCACTTACACACAAATACCCTTGGGAAAGGGTATTAATAAGGCTTTTCTCTTGTCAGCTATGGCTTAAATAACAGAATAGATTAAGTTCTATAGCCTTTGTTGGCTACCTGTCTACTGCAGAAAGTAATGGCAACATACTGGGGGAAAATATTCTGCCCAGTCAGTCATGTCTCTTGAGACATGATTGCCCAAGTATGTATCATGTATGGCACTTAAATGACTGATGTATTTATGTATATTTATATGTATGTATGTTCATTCATTGTCACAACCTCTTGTTTAAAACATTTCATTGTCTCTATTAGCTGATGTTTTGCGAATGACAAACTTGTACTTTTGTTGGTCAATGTTTAATATCAGTGAAATGATTGTGAAGGAAATAAACGAGTTAAGAGAAATAAGCAGTGACATAAGTGGTTGAATGTTTGCCAGCATTCTACTTTCAAAATGCTCTGATGGTTGGAGTAGAAACCAAATTAGTTGTGAATTGCAGGCATTGAAGAAAGTTTAAATTTTACCCTCAGAATTCATGATTTACTTTGTTTTAATTGTTTAGAATAAAAAAAAAAAAAGAACAATAAACACCAACATTGTTGGAATAAGCAAAATCATCTATTTTAATAGTCTATGATAAATTCTATTTCTGCAAAAGAAACAATAAAATGACAAAGTTATAAAAATGTTTCAAGTTCCCTAACTTCTCAGTGTAGGCTGCTTAATCTAATAATTCAGTAGCTTTTCTGTTTCATTCTCCTCCTCCTCATTTTTCTTCTTCTTATTCTTCTTCAGAAAAGCCTTCTTTTTCCTTCATTTTTGGCAAATTCCCACAGCCGAAAGTTTCCTGATTGCTGCAACAAGATAATAGAATATTTGCTCACCTGAATTCCACGCGGAACATCCCACTTGCTTCAGGCACGGCGATGGGGCTATCACAAATACTAACCGTCAGCTTTGGAAGAACAATCAGTGGCCTGAAACAAACAAGAAAGAAATATTTACCAAGTGCCAACTTTGCAGAATCAATCAGTGTTGAGGTGGACAATGAATTTAATCAGTAACAAATGGTCAACGTTTGCCCATCGGTACCTAACAAATCCAGTGCAGTTGAGAGGAAGAAGTACTTGGCAAGTTTTTGCAGGTGGCAGAGAAACACAAATATTTCTTTTATTAATTTCTCAACTTAATGCAAACTGAAATTCTCAACCATGTAGCCACGAGTTCATCAAATATACAAAAATTTATTTTCTATTTGAGGTTTATTTTAGGAATCTAAAAAAAGCCATTTTTTACACAGGACATAAAATTATGAGAGAACTTTAATTTTTGATAATGACTTACATCAGTCAAATGCTCAAAATAATTAACTGTAGACAATTCTTTTGTCAACTGTAGACAATTCTTTTGTAATTTCAATCTGAACAGAAAGAAACTAATCCATTAATTAAAGAAAAATATTCAGACCCAATTTGTCTATTTTATTTAGAAAACATGTTTAAACAGTTACTCTCCAAATATAATATAGATATGTGTCATTAGCAGGACACTTTATTAGAAGGGTTAGTTAATCCCTTTTGCAGAAGACCACTCAGACACATTTGTGCTTCTTCAACACTCACAGAGCCAACCTCTGGTTTATTCTGCAACTCACATCAATAAGAAACAGTTGAAATTTCTAGGGCATATAATGTGAAAAGAGGGCTTGGTAAATTTAATACTCACAAGACAGACTGAAGGCAAGAGGAACAAAGGAAAACAATGCATAATTTACTTAGTGAGGTTGAGTAAATGGATTGTGAAGTAAGGTTTGGGGAGATAAAAAAAAGAAAAAATTATTAAGAGCTACAAAGAGCAGGAAACTGAGGAGAGCCATGTCTGCCAACATTCTCAAGAGACATGACACATAAAGAAGAAGACTGTTGAGTCGACTTTTAACTAAGGTCCACTCAGCGTTATTCAGTTCCGGAGAGAATGTCCATAATCTCACATGATTAGTAGGCAAATATATCTAAACCCTTGGTTATGATGACTTATGACATTGTGCTAGTGCAATCATCAATTGCTTTCAAACATTTTCTTCTATTCAATTTTACTTACAAGCCTTGCGTCAACCTGTACTGTTGACTTATGGTGTTCCCTTACAGTGTTACATATTGAGATAGTCTTCTTGTCAGTAAAATCACCTACCTCAAAAAAGTGTTAGTGTCCTGTGCACAGTTCGCTGAAAAAATAAAAATAAATAAATCCTAGATGACTACTGCCTTTAAGTATACCTGACACAGGGTCATTTTATTTTTATCTTTTCCCAACTATTGCGACCAATTTCAAAATTTGCCTCCTCAATAAAAGTTATTGCTTTTCTTGATTAGGATGAGTGTATTTTTTTTGTTCGAGAACAAGAAAGAGTGTGTAAGCTGTATTAAGATCTGTAAGTTTGATTTTTTTTTTTTTATTCATTTTTATTTCACCTACTGGACTTTTGATGTTGGATTTGTGAATCTGATTTTTGACTGTACTATTTCTTGCCTCTTGGATTTGTAAGACTGGATTTGCAATGCAGATTTTTTTCAACACCTCTGTTGTTTTCGATATTTGTTAACAGACACACTTCCCAAGAAGATATTATTAAGAAATCACTTCCTTGAAACATTGTCTATGGTAAAATATAAATTTTCATGATTAAAACAATATATATGTTTCATTGAATATAACAGACCAAGAAAATTTTATAAGTTTTTTTTTTGTTTTTTTTCAGTGTTCTTACAGGTTTTCCTTTATGGGGACTAAGAGAGTTTAGAAATTATCTATAGTGATTAGTATTCCAAGCAGTAATTATACATTCTTATAAGATTTGTCGCTAGTATATTTTTCTGTGTTTACATTCTAAGTTGTGTTGCATAGGAATAGTAGCAATGTATATACTTGAGTATAGTGTAAGCATTTATGCAAAAAATATGGGGTCGCACTATACACAGATAATTTTTTTAAAGAGATTAAAAATCATGCATTTTTGGTAACAAGTTTGACTATAGACAGGCAAGCATTTTCTGGAGGGGTTAAAATACATGCTGAAAAATTCAGGGTTCACACTATACATGAATTTCATTTTATACACAATTATATACAGTAATTATAATCTGTGTTGTATTTTCTAAAGTAATGGAATTTTTATTTATTACTCCAACAGATTTTATCACGTAAACATTATTTTTAGTGGGTACTTATATTTGAAGATTTTTTAAGAAAATTTGCAATTAATTTGCTAGGGATATGCAGGTTTGAATACTGCCTTGGGGTGCATCTTTTCTTTAATAAGATCTCTTGAATATTCAGGTTGATAGATGAAAATATATTAAATATTTTATAAACAAATGGAGTGTCTACTCAAATATGGGTATCAAATAAAAATAATATTTAAGTGATAAAATCTGTGTTGTATGTAATACAGACTTTTCTGACTATCCTTTGTGTAGTACATTTTGCAAACTAGCAAAGGACAACTTCATGTACTATTTTTTTTCAATCATTTAAATATCCTGGGTGTCATGATAAACTACATCTAGCAGCAAGGCCTCTGATCAGGAGATTGGAGATTTTTAGGAGTGTTGAACCACCTCTTAATTGCTGTTGTTCCCAGGTTTACCCTGACCTAGGTTGATAGCACCTGTCAGGGTCCCAACTATAGTGTATAGTATGGTGTTAAACTGCTTCAGCTAGGTAAGAGTCTTTAGCTTTGGATAGCAACTTGTCTAAAAAAAATAAATATCTGATATAAAAACCTCCTCTACACCTATTTTTTTTTATTTATAAGCGTTTCACTCCGAGCAAGACATTTCACTGGCATTACTGTGCAGAGGACTACATAGAGTGGAGAAAGGATGGTTAAATATAGGAAATGTCAGAGGGTGGGTGATAGGCGGGTAAGGATACCGAGAATGAGGGTTGGGTAGATGAGAGTGTTCTGAGAATAATTGGAAGTTAGTGTGATAGGAGGTGTCTATTGACCCTACATTTAAACACCTGGAGATTGTAGCTGTTGGGAAAGCAGAAATGTGGAAGGGAATTCCACAGGCGGGAAGCATGAGAAAAGAAGCTGTTGGAGTAGAAATTACGGTTACATTTTATCTGTTTAACTGTAAAAGGGTGGGACCTAGTTGCTAATCTAGTATCTCATGTAAATTCGTGCTTAGGTGGCACCAGTGATCTAAGTTCATTGGAGTAGAAGCCATGAAAGTACTTGTAGAAGAGGCACAGTGAAGCCACATCATGCCGGTGAGAGAGTGGTAGCAGCCAGTCTGCCAAGTCAGTATCAACCACATTACAGATTCTCCTTTGTATTTTGTCAAGAAGCCCAAGAAGAGTAGCAGGGGCACCCGACCAGATATGGCAGCAGTATTCAATACATGGGCGGATGGTAGATTTGTATATGTGCAGAATAGATTCAGGTGGGAAAGATTCAGTGTTTTACTCTCTGGGAGGCAAGCCTGTTCCATGGTAATGGGGAGGGGAGTAGATGCGATTTTCTATGGTGGTTAGTTGATAACAGCTTCATTTTAGAGGCATTGAAATTTACTAGCCATTTCCTACCCCAGGCCACTAAAGATTGGAGGTCCTTTTCAAGCTCGACAGCGAGGTTCGCTTTGTCGTACACACCAGGTTTTTGAGAGTAGATTGTGGTGCCATCAGCGTACATGTCTACTTGGGATCTTATGACGTCAGGGAAATCATTAATGTACATCATAAAGAGAGTGGAACCTAGGATAGAACCTTGAGGGATGACCATGTTCGTATGGTAGTTTTGGGAGGCATGCCCATTTAATACTACCTTCAATGTGCGGTTAGAGAGGAATGACTGGATGAGGTCAAACAGATGTCCAGTTATCCCATAGCTCTGCAGTTTGCATAAGAGGCCAGCGTGCCAGACCCTGTCGAACGCTTTGGAGATATCCAAGGCAACGGTTCGGGCTTCACCATTCTTGTCAAGAGCCCGGTATATGTACTCATGTAGGCAGAGGTTATAGAATTTAGAGAGGACAGAGGAGAGTTCTGGGGCACATTTCTTCAGTACTATGATTGGGATTTCGTCCCCATCGCTAGCATTGTGTGGGTCAAGTTGCGCAATTATCTTGGAGACCAGCGAGGGTGTAATGTGGACGTTATTTAGTTGAGCCTTAGTTCTGGGTGGGAAGTTGAATGTAGGTATTCCTAACGAGTCCAGTGTTGAATTGGTGAAGAATCTACAGGCAAAGCATTCAGCCTTGTCCGCTGGGGAGGTGAGAACTTCAAATTCATTGATTAGTGGGGGTATTGAAGTCTTGCTCTTGTTGAGCACGCTTTTGCAGAGTCGCCAGTAATCTTTGGAGCCAAACTTAGAGGATGCTATGAGTTGCTTCATTCTGGTGGCAAACGCCCTCTTAGCTTTGTTCAGTACTTTTTTACACTTATTACGTGCAGAGGTGAAAAGGCACCTGTTTTGGTTCGACGAGCAGCTTCGATAGAGCCAGAAGAAATGGTTCCGGTGGGCAATGGTGGCCAAGCAAGTGGGTGAGAACCAGGCGGATGAATTTGATTTTAGCTGGAATTTCCTGGCCGGAATAAAAGCATCGATGCCAGCCTTAACCCAAGAGGAGACCTCGGACGCACAGTCTTCGACAGGAAGATCGAAGACGTTGTTCCAGGGGACGTCGCAGACAAAGTCTCAGAACGAGTCCCAGTCTGCTCTCTGGTAACAGTATGATATTCTGCTGGTCTGGTTTTCTTGGGTAGAGTAAGAGCGGATTGAGATGCTAACAGAAACTACGGCGTGGTCAGAGTTTCTGAGGGGGCAGAGCCGCCTGATAGTGCAGGAGTCTGGAATGGAAGTAAAGCAGAGGTCGAGTAAGGAGTCCCTTCCATTAGGGTTATTAGAGAAATGCGTGGGGAAGTCCACCACTTGCATTAGAGCTTGGGTTATTGAAAAATACATGGTGCGGATCCCAGCAAGGTCAGTGACAGAGTTTTCAAGCCACTTGGTGTGGTGGGCGTTAAAATCGCCAAACACAAATATATGGCCAGATGGGTGAGAAGATATAGCCTTGTCGATATTGATAGAGATACTATCAAGTACCGAACAGTCAGAGGAGGAGGGGAAGCGGTAGAGGAAGAAGAGATAGCTAACCGAGCTTAGAAGTGAGAGACGGAAGCACATGAAAGAATGATCCAGGGATTCAAGAGATGTGACCCTGGCTAGAGGGAGTTGTTCACTGACATATACACCAAGCCCATACATATGGACATTGGAGTCCTTCCTGAAGAAGGGAAGGTAACCAGGAATGAACAACTCCGAGGAGGGGATAGAAGGGTCAAGGTTAGTCTCACATATAGTGAAGATATCGGATGAGTTAGTTTGGAGGAATGATTCTACACTATTAAAGTTACTGCGGATGCCTCGTATGTTTGTGAAGGAAATGCAGGCCGTATAAAAATGGGTAGGCTAAACTAGTAGGTAATCTTCTTAGAGATGGTAAATTGATAAAAACACTGAGTTTCCAGTCTCCTAAACTGCTTGGTGTTAGTAAGAGCATACAGATGTAAAACTAGCTCCAATACTTTATGATGGTTCAATTACACATAAAACATGGACCCAGCTTACCAAAAATGATTTAAGGAAATTGAAATTAGAGCCAGGACACAAAATTGGGCAGCCTGTTGTATTTAAACTTTAGGAGATTGCAGCTATCAAGGAAGTAAGTAAATGGAAGGGAGTTCCATAGACAGGAAGTGTGAGAAAAGAAACTGTTAGTGTAGAAAAGAGGGTTGCATTTAACTATTTCAATGGTAAGAGAGTTGGAACTGGATGCCAATCTAGTAGCACACACAAATTCATGTGATAGGGGCACCAGGGTAAAAAAGCTAGTCAGAGCAGTTGCCATGAAAATATTTGTAGAAAAGACAGAGGGAAGCCACATCACATTGACTGAAGTTGAGATGCCAAGTCAGGGTCGATTTCATTGCAGATACTTCTTTGGATTTTGTCAAAAACCTCAAGGTGAATAGCAGGAGCACCTGACTATGGCAACAGTATTCAATGCACTGATGAATAGTAGATTTATATATTTCTTATTACTGGAAACATTATTATATTTAGAGAGTAGACATGTTTCAGTTACTATCTCAATATTCTTTCTTAAACATTGAAATCAATTACAACTGGCCAAGATTAAGAGGTCTATACCCTCCTCACAATAGGAATCAAAACTGTAGGCCTTTTCCATCAGAGAAACCACTTCTGTAGGTGAAGCAAACCATTACCAGTTAGGACATGGGAGACCACTTTGATAAAGCAAAAAGTTCAATTTTCTTATTTAAGGAATATATATCTCTCAATGGGATTTTTCCTACATTTTCAGTTTTAAAATGTAAACAACATTAATTTTTGAAAAGATTACTTTTGATTCAACATTATTTCTTACTATAGGTTGAGAATCTTTTATCTGAAATTCTTGGGACTGAAAGGTTTTCAGGTTTTGGAAAACAAGCTATTTAATTTGTATATAGTGTCTATAAAATTGCTTATACATATACCTAAAATGCAGTTTTATATAAATAGCATAGACCCTGAAATTAGTTTTATATAAAATTTAATAAGTTTTGTGTACATACAGAGACACGTAATGATGCTAGTCATATAATTCTCACACGGAATTTTAAGTGGTGAAATTAAAATTCTATGTAAAAATAATGTTTTGTACTTTCTGTATGTGTACAAAAAACATGATCACTTGTTACAAAAACATATAAATGCAGGACTTTTTGACATTTTTAATAATATCTCAACTGAGCATGAAACACCTGCTAAGTAATCCACAAATGAATAGGTGTTGCTGTGATGATCGCTAACAAAAAAAAGTATGCCAACATAGACTATGTAGCTGGGCTGGGGAACCCCCACCCTGAGCTGATGAAGTCCTTTCCAATAATTGTACATCAACTAGGTACCTTTCCAATGCTTTTCGAAAAATTCCATTTGTATTTGCAAGTCATATCAGCACCTGAAAAAATTTTGGATGTTGGAGGTTTTGGAATTTTGAAATTTCAGATAAAGGATACTCAACCTGTACCTTAGATATTATCTTTAGTGGACACATGAGTTTGACTTATTATTATTGTTGTTTTTAATTTTTCTCCGGCAGTCAAATTAATAAATGATCTTGATCAAGAGGTTCTGGTAAAGAAAAATTCACCTCCCAACATCGACTCCTCAATTTCACTTTTTGTGCTAATAATCATTATAAGATAAATACATTCCTAATGATTTTAGAATAGAAATGAACTGAAATTGCAACAGAAAATTTTTAGAGATCAGGAATTACTAACAGATTAAAGCTGTAGGTTGTTTATGTGTCATATGTGATAGATAATTGGGCAATCCTGTCTCTTCTGATTTATAACTGACTAGGCAAAAGATTTTCCCACACTAGGTTGCCATTTCTTTCTGTTGTAGACTGGTTGCCAATCAAAGCTATAGAACCTAATCTGTCCTGTTATTCAACCCACAGCTAGAGGAAGAAGAGATGGATTAATACCTTTCCCAAGGCTATTTGCGTGTAAATGAATGCAACAAATTCAATTGGAATTTGAACTCAGCTCTTTGATTCTTCATTCTGAGAAGATTAAGGCTATTATATGTAGAATAAGAAATACAGCCCATCCAACAGAACTGTCTCAGCTGAAACAACCATTTACTTGTTTATATCATATAAGCATTGTCTGATTAGTCAGGTTTTCCAATTTTAAAGAAAGTCTTTTGACACCAGTGATTGGCACAAATGCTCACACAAGATGTAGAGACAAAAGGTGCAAACTAAAGAGGGAAACTATTAAATTCAATGACATGGATACTTCAGGTTTTACAAAGTACCTTTTCAGATAAGAATAATCACTCTTATCAGAAATAATTTTTTCTCTCGGCTTGCTGGTAAATTCACATACTGCACATAGCTGTATAGTTTTGAGTAAGTGATAAAAGTTCAATTCAACTTTTGTTTTGATTGCAAGACAGCAAACAATAAGGTCTGTCTAAAGGTAATTCCTTTCCTTATGATAATGTAATCTTTAAAGGTTCTTTAGCAAATTAGTTTTTTTTATTCTTAAAGAAGAATTCAGAGTGCAGCATACAGCCATGTTACTTGCATTTGAGAATCATAAAGAGGAATTATTTTTATGTTAATGCCATGTCTTGTCAGTATTTGGGTAATCATGACTCACCTTAATGGCTTATGCCTATTTTTTCTTATTCTCTAATAGCTTATCATCTGAAGAGTGCAGCAGAATCAGGCCAGAGAAAGGATACGAACAGTGAAGTTTCATCAAGAACACTGAAACACAATATTTATGCTTAGAATTTTAAGGGCAATACAAATGAAGAAAGATGTTTACCTGTGTTTTATAACATTTCTTTTTTTAATCATTTCACTCCAAGCAAGGCAGTACTGCCACTGATGCACAGGGGGCTACATAAGAGTAAAAGTTTAGACATGAAGATAGTGAAGAGAAAAATGGACTAGTTACAGGGGATGTCAGAGAAAGGACAAAAGAAGGATGGAAACACAGGTGTGAAGACAGTTGCAAAAGTAGAGAGAAAGGAAAAGAACAAGATATACAGGGTGATGTAGAAAGAACTGGAGTCAAGTGAATAAGAGATGGGTATTGACATTGCATTTAAATTTCTGGAGGTTGTAGCTGTCAGGAAAGCAAATATATGGAAAAAGGCATTTGACAAAGTATGCCACAAAGACTTGATAGAAATCCTCAACCTGTGGATACATGGGAAAGACATTAGAGTAATCAAGAACCTCCCCTGGTAAGCAAATCACTTGCATATATTCAGGAAAAGAGGTCAGCAGATATACAAAGATAGAAAGGACTGTAAGACAAAGATGTTTCTTCTTACTGAATTCTCAAGACAATTATGTGAGCCCTAGAAGTCATGCCAGAATTTGTTATTGGCTGCTAGAATCTGAACAATATAAGGTATGCAGATGATACAGTGCTGATAGTAGACACGGAAAGGAAACTACAAGACCTCCTACAGAATGATGAAAGTGGAAAGAAAGAACTACATATAAAATAGAAGAAAACTTAATGCATGGTCATCAGTAAAAAACAAAAAAGGAGCCCAAAATGTTAACTACTGTGGGGAGATACTAAAATCAAGTAGGTACAGAAATTTAAATACCAGAGAAGTGTTCTAACAGAAGACAGAAAGTGCGATACTGATATTCAAAGGCAAATTGGCATGACCAAGGATGCATTCCAGAAACTAAGTAGAGTTTTGAGAGACAGGAAAATTTCATTGGAAACAAAGAAGTGAGTATTGGAAAGTTATGTGATGTCTGTTCTTCAATATGGCAGTGAATGCTGAACAATTCCTTCAAAGATAAGGAGAAACTTGAAGCAACCAAAATGAAAGGATGCTGAAGATACCATGGACCAAATATGTGAGCAATGATGAGGTTTTAGAGAGGTGGAAACGAAAAGAAAACTAATACTTGACATCAGGAAAGGACAGCTGAAGTTCCTGGAACATATACTGAGGAAGGAGGGTTTGGAGAATCTGATACTCACTGGACAGGTAGAAAGAAAGAGAGACAGGGGAAAGCAACACATATTTGATGAGCTTAAGCAAATGGATGACAGAGCTGGGCTTGGGTAGGTAATAGGAGAAAGCGCGTTAAGTGCCACTAGAGATAATGAGATGTGGAAGGCCATGATTGCTTACGTCCTGAAAGGACACGACACATAGAAGAAGAAGAATAAGTGCAGCCTAATTTTTTTCTCATGTTTTCTAAGGCCCTTCTAATCCTATTAAGGCTCACTAATCCTATTAAGGCTCACTAATCCTATTAAGGCTCACTAATCCTATTAAGCTACCAGATGAACAGATCTTGTTAAAAAACAGTCTGAAGAAAGAAATTAAGTTAAAATTATGAATTTGTGAGTTTTGTGATCTTAAAAACAAAACAAAAAAAAAAAAAACAACTAATTTCTGACAATAAAGTGAAGATTTGTATTTTTTACATAAGTTTCTAGTTTTGGATAATTTAGATTTTTGAAGTATACAAGTGTATCTGAATTGCCAAGGAATGAGAGCAATATTTCAGCAACTCAAAAAAAAAAAAAAAAAATTGATAATAAAAATGACAATAAAAATTATGAAAAATGATAAGAATAATGATAAGAAAATAAGAAAAATAACGAGAAATATGATGAGAAAAATTATAAGAAAAATGATAAGTAATACAATAAGAAAGTTTATAAAAATAATAATAAAAATGATAAAAAATAATGAGAACAATAAGAAAATGATGAGAAAAATATGGTAAAAAATGATAAGAAGAATAAGAAAATCACACTAAAACAAGTGCTCACTAGATTTTAGAATATTAAAAAAAATCTAAAAGACAAAACAGTTTAAAATATATTCACTAGTTTACTAATCTTTCATCTTAGTTTGGTAGAACAATCAAATTGTATATAATATCTTTGAAAGTATATTTGAGCAGGAATCTTTTATTTAATCAAATTTTGTTTGAAACAACCAACAAGGATGATTTTATTAATTTCTGATTTAATTTTTACAATATTCTTAGATGTTTCCTTTTTGCTGGCAATAAGAAGTGAAAAAATGTCCCATAATTTTTGACTTTCCAAGCACTTTCAGCTATTTCATTAGCTATTTTCAAGGATGTTATTTTTTTGATGTTGTTATTATGTCATCATGTTTGACTGTCATGTAATTTTGTGTTTTTAAAAAGTAGAAAAGTGCTTTAAATAGTGTTTAAAACAACCAGCACAGTGGAGATTTATACAAGGAATGCTGACATTATTTTTGTTTTGATAAAAAATATGGATGAAATTGTAAATCTGAAATTAAATTTTGAAAATAACTCCCTGCTGAAATTTATCTATGAACTTGTGAACAATAATAAAATCCTATTTCTTGATGTCAATATAGAGCTAAAAACCAACAAATTTATCACTTATCTGCATAAAAAATCCATTAGTAAGATTGTCTTCTTAACTATAATAGTCTGGAAAGGTATAAAATAGCAGTAATAATGGACTTTTTAAAATAGAGCACATTAAAATTCCTCCCTGCAATAAATGTTTTTGAGGGAACTAAAACACATTAGTCAACAATAATTTTTCCAATTTCATTGGTAAACAAATAAAATTATTCTATAATAAAATACATGACATTAGCATTAAAATTAACACACAAAAAACCTCAACATATTTTATTACAATCAAATGCAAAGTAATTATAAACAAGACAAATTTTCTATATGAAAAATTATTAAACATTATATTTCTGCCGTAATTCCTCAAAAACATATAAAATTTACAATATATTTGAGAGAAATAAAGATTTCAAACCCTGTTATTTCTAATCAAAATAACCCCATCAAATCTAAACTAGCAATCACTAATATAGTGTATGAATTTTAATAGCCTGTACAAGATTGTGTTTCATGTTATAAGTCAATTAACTATAATGGCCATAATACCACTTCTCTGAGTAGACACTTTGTATACCAACTATCTAACAATAGTAGTGCAATAAAAAGAAACATTTATTAACCTATAATTTACAAGAACGCTTAAGAAAAATTTTGATTGAAAATACAAGAATACTATTTCAATGACAATATCAAAGGCACCTTACTATAAGAGAAGCACTATATATCAAACAATTTTCTCCTACTATCAACCTTATTTTATTTAACAGTGGAAAAGAAGTTTTGAAAGATTTTTAGAAAAAAAAAAAATAGACACTCATGCAATGCCCAGCTTCGCGCATCATGTGATAGCTTTAAAGAACTCTATTTTTAAAAACACAAAAACACAAAAATTACATTACAGTCAAATTTGAGGACATAATAACATCAGAAAAATAACATCCTTGAAAATGGTCAGTGAAGTGACTGAAAGTGCTTGGAAAGTCAAAAATTATGGAACATTTTTATATTCCTTATCACTAGCAAAAAGAAAACTTGTAAGAATACTGGAAAAATTAAATAAAAAATAAAATCATCCTCGTTGGTTGTTTTTAACAAAACATGTTTAATATCCTTTAACAAAACATTTGATCAGCATCTACGAGTAGCAGGGCCAGACATTTCCAGTTTATTGTAATATCTTAACACAGTGATTCTCGACCACTGTGCTGCAAAAATGACCAAACATTGAAGAAATGGTGAAAAAACAGTTTTCACACTAAATAAGCTGTACAAATAGTTGAATAGAAACATTGAAAAAGAAAAAAAAATGAGTATATATTTGTGAGCATAATTTTTTTTAAAATCTGTGGCTTCATTTCGTAACATTTAAATGTATACACTTTCAAAATTTTTGTAAGTGTGCTGTGATATTTTCATTTGCTCCGAGGTGTGCCATGGCTTAAAAATAGGTGCCTCTACGAAATCACTAAAAAAAAAATCAGCTAATGTAATAAAAACATAGTTTTGTAGTCAAAATTTTTGTTATTATTTAGGAGAAAAGATCAAATTTGTTTTTGAATATTTGATTAAATTTTTTACTCCTTTTCAAAACACTTGAGATTTTGATTAAAAATCCTGTTTTTCTTGTGTCAACAGATATACTATATTCTAGCATAGCAAATTTTAGCATCTATTTTGTGCAACAAACACATTAATTTGAAAATTCTTGCAAAAATCAAATAATTGTCAAGCTTATTCACAAATGAATAAAATTATTTTTAAAATTATCTTATTAGAAAATCTTGCTAAAAATATTTTTTTTAATATGTTTCACCCCGACTTAATTTTATAAAAACTTTTAGTAATTCAAAGTAATCAAATTCTAGTGATTTTATTAGTTAAAAGCAGAGTTTTTTGGAAGATTTGAATCACTAATTTCTTTTTGTAAAATCAAATCATGTCTTACTGAAAATCTACTCTGAACTGAAAAGTAAGCAATGCAATAAAACTAAGACATTATTTAGAGAAGCTTTTCATTGCCTTTATGAATAATATCTAAACTTATTGATAAATGGAACTTTGTCTGTGTGTATGTCCATTACCTATAGATTCCGAAACGGTTGAACCGATTTTCTTGAAAATTTACACAGTTGTACTATAAGCGTCTGCGAGTATTCTTAGCTAGGTTTTGTGTCAAGGTACTCCCGATAAATATCGAAAATCGATTATCGAAAAAATCGGGTTATAGAAGGAGTGGTCCAATTTTAATCAAATTTGATACACTCATAGACAAAGATATAAGAAACAATATTCACAAGTTTCAAGGTTGCAGTTCTTACAATAATGCAGAAAATCGATAATATATATATATATATATATATATATATATATAAAAGGCAAGATGTTTGTATGTGTGTGTCTGTTTATCTGCCTGTCTGTCAGTATTTTTTCAGCCCTTTTATTTTAGTTTTTGCTTCGGGTTTGGCTCTAAGTAGGTAGAATTGTAGTTCTTAGTCTCAGCCATGATACCATTTACTCAGAGGACTTATTTAGCCTTCAAAATTCAGTTTACGATGAAAAAAACTTATTTGATATTGATACCAGGAAATCAAAATTTGACTTACATCCATTCATTTTTCTTTCAGTCTATGGTTTTGCTTTAACTGGAAACAACTATTGCTTTTTAGTCTTTTGTGCCAACGTCCAAAGAGTCTGAGCTCCAGGACCATGGATTAGTTTTAAAGCTTTTATTATACCCGAGCAACGTGGGGCTAGTATATATTAAAGACAATATTGTCTTGAAAAAAATTGATAATAAATGAACTTTTAGAAGAATTGTTTTGATTTTTTTAAAAATTTTAATTAGAATAATTTGTAATAGTTTAAAATCTGTTAAAACTCAGTTTCCATGGTGTAACTCTTAGGAAAGATTGTTAGTAACTAAAACTATATCTACTAATCATATATCATGAAACATACTACTATCTGACACCCCTGAGTATTTTTGTATGGGTAAAAACATGCCAAATTTTATAGATATGGTTGCCCATACATGACACTATCAGAAAATAAGAGCAACAACTATAGTAAATCAAGTGCCCAATTTCTCTTAAATTCAATAAAGCATTCAATGAGAGAGAATATTTTCTTAAATTATTAAGATTACTGAGTACTTAAAAGGCTTTTGTGATATATTCCTTAATTATTTTTTAAGGCTAAAGCCTCTAACTTCCCTGTAGAACAATAACAGATAACAGTCTGTGTTATCGAGCTGTCACAGAGGTATTAAAAAGCTGTCAATATAAATAAACAATTTACTGTAGTACTGAAATATGCATTTCCGAGATATTTTAAAATTAAAAAATATAATAGTTGTTTCAAATCAGATAAATTATACTTTAAATCAGCTAATATTCCTCAAATAAAGTTTCAGAAAAGTATATTTTATAATTGGAAAATTTTCCAATAAAGAGATTTACATTTTTATAACACTTTGCTAATGAGAAAGGTATAATAACAAGTTGTGCCCCCAAGTGGTAAACTACCAAATATGGACATCATAGAGCCCACCTGATTATTCTGTATGAGAGTGCCACTGAAAGATTAGTCTACTGCAATATACACTACCATATACACTCCTTGCTAGTAAGTACCTATGACTCTTGTATAACAGATGGACTCATCCATCCTACTGTACCAGAAGGGTAGCAGGATATTCCACTACAACAGGTAAAAATGGTGCTATATTCAAATATTTTAGTTATTAAAAAAAAAAAAAAATTCCAATCAATTTAAATTAGTTTTTATTAAACACAGCATAGTATTTTGTTTATTAGAAATATTAAATTTAATCTTTCAGCTTGAAATTAAAGCTAAAATAGAAGCTCCAAGAAAGATTCTTCATTATTAAAAATTAATTTTAAATGTTAGGTCCCTACTTAAAAAGGTTGAGAAACACTGTTATGGTTACTGGTTTGGCAGTAACAACTATATTTCAAATTATTTTAAAAGCAATTGAAAAGAAATAATTGTGGGCCCAAATGTGGTTACTTGTATTATAATTAATTGTATTATAACAACTGTGGGCCCAAATGTGGTTATTGTATAAAATTGCTTGCTAATTTTTAACTTGTTATTTATTATTGATTACTTAGTGTATTTTGTAGTTGATCATTATTATTACCTTTACTTGTGGTTTGTTTTGGTTTGGTTTACGGCATATCAACACCTCAATGAGTTATTGAATGCCGATAAGATTTTTACAATAGATTTGTATGAATAGAATATATATTCTTTGTAAGAAATAAATTTGTAGATCAGGTTTCATTGACAAATTTTTGTCAAGTAGATTTTGTTGAGAGTCAGATGTATTGCTGATATGTATTTTTACTTTCAAAAATGTATTCGTGGCAATATTTTTTCTTCAAAAGTATATTCCAAGAATTTTTATTATAAAAGGCTATTATTATACTTTTAAGTGTTTTGACCCCAGTTTGTGGGGTAACTATTTGCCCATAGCTGGGACCCAAACAGGTGCTACCACCCCAGGTTAGGGTGAACCTGGGAAGAACAGCAGGTGGTTCCATGCTCCTCACAACCTCTTTTAGTACTGGATACAGTATATCATCATACCGAGGACCAATTTACTTGTAGTTATGTCTGCATTTGTTGTTGTTAATTTGTTTAATATTTATTAATTAGTTTATTTTAATTACTACAAAAAAATAGTAAAATAAATAAACAAAAAATTAACAGATGGTTGCCACTCGATATTGAATTCAAAATTTTCAAATTTGTGTATGCATATGTGCGTACTTATATTAACCTGTATATGTGTCTGTATGTCAGTGTATGTGTGTATACTTGTCTATTTGTCCATGTGTAGATTTGTATATGTGAGTTCATGTCTTTTCCTCATTTAATATATGAATAACTTTCTAAATGTAATAATTTATTAAACTTAGAATTTAAAAGTCGCAATAAAAATATTAATAATGCTGATCTCAATTAAATCAAATATTAATATTAATGACCTCAAAATTGTTTTTTGAGTCTGCTCACATATTCTTCAAATTAGAAGTTACTTTATTCTGATTGGTCCACAGCGTCTATGCAACAATGCCACCCTGATTAAAAGGGTTTGGCTTGTTTTTGACCTTTTAAAGCCCTTCAACTTGAAATAAACCTCATCACTTGATAAGACACAAGTAGTGTCAAAGCAGAATAGCTACTTTTGCAGTGATGTTATAACATATTCATGTTATAATTTCTGAGTATATATATATATATATATATCACTGTTTTGCGCAAGAGAGTTATTCTCATCAGAATTGATCTTGTACATTTGTAAATCTATCATTCACTCATACACTGACTATTGTTAGCATACCTGGTTGGGTGCTGTGTCATTCATCTTTTGGTTCTTGACAAAATCCAAATAAGGATCTGCAATGTAATCAATTCTGACTTGGCATCTTGACCTCAGTCACTTTCACACTGAGGTGACATGGCTTCTCTCAGTCTTTTCTGCAAATATTTTCATGGCAACTGCTCTGACAAGCTTTTTTCTCTGATGCTTTGGCCAAATGAATTTAAATATGCTACTAGATTGATGTCCAGGTCCCACTCTTTTACCGCCGTATTATTTAAAACTAACCGCCACTTCTACTCCAATACAACAGTTTCTTTTCTCACACTTCCCATTCATCTTCCATCTCTTCCTCAATACCTTCTGTATCCAATTTTTTTCTCGCAATAACTACCTGTGCACTAGTGGTGCTCTTGCCTTGCTTGGAGTGAAATAACTTATATATATATATTAATATATATATATATATATATATATATATATATATATATATATATATATTATGTGTGTGTGTTTGTATGTAGATGATATAATGAATAGTGGCTCAGAACAAAAAAATGAAGAGCCAAGTTCAAATTTCAGTCAAGTTCATTACATTGATTACATGCAACTACTCTTGGGAAAAAAATGGCCACTTTGACATGGTCTAATGATTAGCAAGCTTGTCTCGCTAGCACCTATTACAACCGAATAGTGAGTTTTATCCCCACTGGGTATCCCGTACTTTCAAACTTGTTTTACATCTAAGTGGTGCTTAGAAAATGAAAACTACCTTCAAGAAAGATATAAATCCACCTCTTCTCCCTCCAAGTTAAGTGTTAATTAGTAGGACAGACTAACCTCATCAGCCTTGATTGCCAACCAGTTTAGAAAAACAATTCTATATTCAAAACTAAAGGAGGCCAGTTTAGAGACCTTGTGGCATACTATGTGCATGATTTCTCTGTATTTGATTCTTCAGAAAAGTGTGGTTGGTTCTGCACAAGCCCTTATCACTAAAATCAAATCATATGCATAAGTACAACGACTGTTCAGTTCTAAGAGCTGAATTGTTAGAATCTCATGTTGAAGGCAACAGGAGTCTATCATACACACAACGACGTATTTATTCATATATTCAATTATATCTCGACCTAAATATATGAAATTTTATCTTCTTATCTCACTTCTCTTAAACATCTACACATGTATACATATATAGAGCTATTCATCTACTGCAGGTGGAATTATCGAATCCCCAGGCTTATAGAATGTTCACCAGTGATTTTTAATTGGAAGCAAATAAAGTGAGATTTTTCTGTTCAGGATTCCATAATTAGTTTGTCTGCCTGATCTGCAGAAAAAATATGTCATTAATTTAAATATCTTAATCTATTTTTCTTTTTAAGAATTTTTCATGGAGCCAGAATGTTCAATCATTAAACCAACATTGTTTGTATTATATTTGTGATTTGTTTATTTGCTGTAAATTAAAAAAAATAGCTGATTGAACATCTGCTAAGTGTGAGGATTCTATAATTTTTGCCAGGTGGTAATACACACACACACACATACACACACATATATTCATATATGCAGTCATATTCATAGCTATATAAATGTGAATTTTCTTTTTTGTGTTAGTATGTGTGCATATATTATACACCTGTAGATCTCTGTGTATAAACAGAGACATAGAGACATTTAGAACAACAACTGACCATATGTAAAGATTGAGTCACTTATCACATGGCTAATTTCTCCAAGGACTCAAATTCAGTGGGCTAATTAAATCAAATATCTTGAATGGAATGAATAGTATACAAGTCGGCCTGCACATTGTCTGGATCAATTTTGCCGACAGATAAATGGTTTATGTACTTACAAATTTTGAGCAGATCCATTCAAGCAAAGAAAAGTGTTCGACCAGATGAGAAGTTTTGTTTTCAGATTTTCAACCTCAAGCTTGTGAGACTGAATCTAAGAAGCAGCAAATAAAAACTGATCATAACAGCTTGAATTATGATGAAAACTGAAGCCCTTTAGCAAAGAGACCCAATTTATGAACTAATTCTTTTTGGACTGCATTTAGTTTTTTTTTTCTAATCAATTTTACACAAAGCAAGGCAGTAAAGCCACTAAGATACAAGGGGTTATTGCTGGGTGTGGAAGACTTAAGAACAAAAACATTAATAATGAGTGGGAAGAGAAAAGAGTAATCCAGAAAACAGTAGATAGTAGTTGACATTGTATTTAAATTTCTTTGAGATTAAAGTTGGCTAGAAAGCATGGAGTCAGAAGGGAGTGTCATAAGTGAGAAGTACAAGAAAATAAACTTTTAGCGGCGAACATACAGCTACATCTAGCCAGCTCAACTGTAAATTGATGAAATTTTGATACCAATCTCGTACTACGCTTAAATTCATAAAGTCCAGCTACCATGGTAAGGAGCTCATAAACAATTACCATAAAAGTATTTACAATAAAAGGTAAAGGGAGGCAACTTCATAGTAGCAAAAAAGTGACTGAAGCAGAGCTGCCAGATCAAGACATATAATATGAACAATTAAAGAGTATGAGACTCACCTTTCTGAGACTAGGTATTGCAAATATTTACACTATTTACATAATACATGTCCCTCTCTCTCCTCTCACCATAGGGTGGATATTGTGCTGATATTTATTGAGCACAATATTCACACCATCCAATCAGAACCTACAAAATAGACTTGCCTAGATAGCAGAGTGCAATCTCCCAAGCTGTTATATGAACCACCTACCATTTTGCTGGGAGACTTGAGCTGTCAGTCTCAACTTCAACTGCAGTTGATCACTGGTTGTTGCTATCTAAGGATTCTATAATAATATTTTTGATTCTTTGTATTTTATCAAGAAGCTTAAGGTAAATATCAGGGGCACCAGACCACATGTGTTAACAATATTCAAAGCATAGATGAATGATAGACTTATATATATGTAAGATACATTCTGGAGAGAAAAATTGTCTAGCTCAACACAGTGAACCAAGTTTCTTAGCAGTTGATCTAGCAGTAGAACCAATAAAGTCTTTCCAATTCATGTCAGACAAGAATGTTAGCCTGAGAAAGCACATTGAGTGACTTTGCTGGAGGTTAGCATCAGCCATGCTGATGGAAGGCAGAGAGGGATCTCACAGATGATTAATGGAAAACAGTTTAGTCTAGGAGGTGTTGAAATAAACAAACCATCCTTTGACCCAGTTAACAATAGACTGAAGGTCATTTTGGACATTAGTTGGAAGAAAACTTGAGAATATCTCTTGTTCTTTAGATAAAAGTCAAGGGCAAGGAAAGCCATTTCCATACAGGAAACTTTCAATATTGTTTGAACAGTCAGCATTACTATTGGTTGAAATTCATGAAATATTTTTCTTTGGTTTTTAGAAAAATAGGTTTCTCAAATCCACTATATATCATAGCTCTTTCTAGTACTGATGAGTGCTGGTGGTGTGAGTTCTTCCTAACATTTTTTTTAAGGCTCCATAAAAACAGATCCCATCTTGTATATTATCTAAGTGTAGCAGAGAATCCCAACCCAGGATGCTTAAGTCATGTAACACATGGTGGCCTCTTGCTGAACAAGCCACTGAGATTTCTCTTCAGAAATGGGCGAATAACATATGCTGATCAAGATGGATGAGCACTGTAAGCTAAGATTGTTTATCCTTGATGCATCTTGATCATCTAAAAGGTAACAATCTACAGCAAGGCCAAGATGAATAAACACCATTCAGGATACAGGAGACACAATGCTTTAATACATAAATCAGTTCTATACACAACCCAAGCTGCACTTGTGGGTTGCTACAAACCATGGAACATGTGCCTGGGCATGAACATGCAAAGTAGCATGAAAGAACAGATGCCTATATTTCTGAGACATGGTATTGCAAATATTTACACTATTTACATTGTTCAAACTGTTGTCTTCAACTTTACTGTCATATTCATGACAATTTGGTCATTGTAATCTCTAGCCTTCTTCAGGTGATATTTGTTGAAATTTTGAACTGAACCCAAAAGAAGTCTGGCATGTAAAATGAATGAAATGTTGTCAATATGGCAATAAATATAAAGACAACAGTACAAACAATATAAATAGTATAAATAGCAATAAACAAATTTTTTTGAGACTGGTTATGAATGTGTAATAATTGTTCGAATTGCCTTTTCACATTGTTATTTATGTGTGAGTCTGGTGATGGACTTTGTTTATACACAAACAACATCTTTAAGGTAATGTGTGATGTCAACATTTTATGTTATTATTTTCTCATCACATTACCTGTGCTACCAATTTTAGTTGCTGCTGCATTTAGAAGTCTTCAAGTGATGTTGTCTTTGTTATTTGGAAAGTTATTTATTTGAAATTCTGTACCAACAGCCTGTGAGATCTGACAAAGGATTGTCTTCTTGAAGACTTACAGGATTCATTTGCTTGAGACTAGTTTTAATCCTTGATCTGAGAAAATTTGCATATAGATGATAGCTTAGACATTTATGAGTGAATTTAATTTTTTTTTTAATAATTTCACCCCAAGCAAGGCAATAAAGTCACTAAGATGCAAGGAGTTAATAAGTGTTAGAAAATATGTGAAAAACTACTATTAAAAAGAAAGGACAATAAAAAGCAAATATTAAGAAGATGGAAGATAACAATTGACATTGCATTTAAATCTTTGAAGATCAAACTTAACTGGGAAGCAAGAAGCTGGAAGAGAGTTCCACAAGCAAGAAGTGCGATAAACTGTTAGCATAGAACTCATAGTTACATTTAGCTATTTCAACTGTAAAATGCTGCCAATCTAGTATGAATAAATTCAACTTGAGTTGGATGCCATACATGAAATACATAAGAGAGTTGAGATCTGACAAGGCTATTTAAGAATATGATTCAAGTTCAGGGGCTTATAATCAAAGAGTTGTCCCTGCGCATCACAAAACCTCTGCCTGTCACAGACATCAACTCAACTAACACTTGAAGTCACACTAACAGTGATACTCTGACCACATGCTACTTCTGAAATCTCTTTGTTGAATTAGCAAAGAAAATACAAGTTTTACAATAATTTTTTTCATTCCTTTTTTGACAAGAAAATGAAATGGAGTCTAGTGATTTAGCACTCATTTGAAGGATATATGACCCATAGAGAAAAAAAACAAAACAAAAACTAGATGAAATGCAGGATTTTTTTAATATAATTATTTTACCCCAAGCAAGGCAAGATTATTACTGGTTTGCAGGGTGTTATAGTGAGAGAAAACACATGGTATATTGAATGCCTAAGAAAATATAAGAGAGGGATGGGATTTAAGGAGATGGATTGGATTTAGGGAAGTAGTAGATGGCAACTGATGTTGCATTTAAACTTTTGCAGATTATCTATCAGGAAAGCAATGGTATGGAAAGGAAGTGCGAAAAAAAAACTGCTAGATTAAAAGTGGCAGTTCCATTTGACTATTTTAACTGTGAAAGGATAGAACCTAGATGACAGTCTAGTAGTACAAGCAAATTGATATGGTTGGGGCAATGGGGAAAGAAGTTTGTCAGAGCACAAACTGTGAAAATATTTGTAGAAAAGACAGAGGGAAGCCACATCCTGTTTGTGAGAAAGTGGCTGAAGTTGAGCTGCTAAATCAGGATCAATTAAATTGCAGATCCTTCTTTGTATTTTGTCAAGAACCTCAAGATGAATAGCAGGAGCACTCAACCAGATCATGGCAACAGTATTCAATGAATCAGATATCAACATTGCTAACATTAATGGTGATGAACTGACTGATTCAGATGAGGATAATGATGTTGATATGTATGGTGTTGGATCTTGGGTGGTTAAATGATCTATATGATGTCATTCTGCCAACATCCTTGGAACGTAATGGTCACAGACATTCATTGTGGAAGGATGCCACCATTTCTCTTTGATTTTGACAAATTTCCCTTTCTTGTAAGTCACTCATTTTATGATATCCTATTCTAAACAAATAATGTCCACAAAGAAAACCGATAGAAAAACCTAAAAACATAGTCTTTTACTTTCAACCCATAATAACGGATTGGATAAGGATTTACCTCAGATTAATTTCAGAAAAGGCTACATTAATCTCTTGCTTTCAAGCCATTCTGAAAATGAGAAGAGGATTTAACTTTAATTTGATTCAGAAAACTGTACAGGATATATTAATAATTTTCAACATGAACTAAGAATTTTAAAGAAAAGATACAGAATAAATATTAATGGCTTTTTTAAAAGTCAGTCATTTTCATTGTCTTTCATCATGAGAAATGCCAGCTTAAAGAAAAAGTACTTATGATTTATTATTTAAATACACACACACATTTGCGGATCTGATGAAACATAGGAAAGCAAAATGTGTAATCAAATCCAGTTTCAACAAAATAATTTTTTCATTCTTCAAAACTCTGTCAGGATTTTATATCCTATTTTAAACATAGATACACACACACACACACACATATATATATATATATATATATATATATATATATATATATACACTATAAAATATACACATATTTAAAATAGAGGATCTTCAAATATGCTCACACTCCCAACAATTTCAGGGACAGATGCAATTTATGCTTGGAGGAAAAAATAGCTATAATCAAATATAAGAATCTAAATGAACTATTAAACCAGAGAAATGAACTGATATTTAAATGCAGACATAGAAACAGGTATAGGATCACTTAACAAGATGAAAATTAAACCTATAGGTTTGCTTTTTTAGAATAACCTGGAATGTCCTGTTTAAGACTCTATACCCTCAAAAATGTTACAGTATTGCTATTATAGGTACTCTACTACCATGCTATTATTATCATTATTACGCTCACTGTTATTAAGAGTATGTATATAGTTAATATATTTAAATATAAGTATATAATTATATTTTGTAAAGTAAGTTTTATATTATAAATAAGTAGGAACCCTACTACTATGATGTTATTATTATTATTATTATTATTATTATTACTATTACTTTTTCACCCTAATTAAAAGTAGATATACATTAAATTTACTGAAATATAAGTTTTTATATATTATATTTTTATATATATTTTTTAAATTGATTTTTCATATAAATAATTATTATTATTAATAATTATTAATTCATACTCACCTATTGTTGTATGTTATCCTCATCATTAGGATTATGAGTTTTTTTTGTTTTTTTTTAATCATATTACCCTGAGCAAGGCGGTAACGCCACTGATGTGCAGGGGGCTACATAGGAGTGAAAAGATTGGAAAAGAGAAAACCGGAAACCGCATCCTAAACAGGAAACAAGGGATGAGCCTCTTCACCTGTTCAATAGACGTGGGTGGAGTGTGAACCGGGCGATAGTTTAGTCTATCTACTCCAATTGAAAAAAAAAAAAACAAGTGAGAAGATTGGAAAAGAGAAAACCGGAAACCGCATTCTAAACAGGAAACAAAGGATGAGCCTCTTCACCTGTTCAATAGACGTGGGTGGAGTGTGAACCGGGCGATAGTTTAGTCTATCTACTCCAATTTAGTATCTCCATTTTTAGATTTGTTTGAATTATACTTATCCTTAGTACTTCTATCATTATTATGATTATTATTAGTAATGTTTCCACAATGCATGACTTATTTTTAGTCATTCACTTACCTCTAAGAAGTCATATTCTTTTATTAGATTAATTAATGGTTCATTTTATCCTTAATTTTTTTTTTAATTTGTTATAGTTTTTCATTTCAAAAATCTTTCAATCTTTTAATCCTTAATTATTATTAATTCTAGGTCTCTAGATTTTAATTTCTTTAATACCACTTTATGACAACAGCCAATGGTCCATCCTAAATTCAACCTCTAAGCTATAAATTCTAAACTCCAATATCATACATCTGTAATGGTCAATGAGCAGCTTGGGTCAAAGTTCAACTATTTCACCAAAAAGATTTTTGGATATCTAGGTCAGAGACATTGCACAGAGCCAGAATCAAATAACTTAAGTTAACCCCCTCCCATCTTATGCTGTTAGTCTATCTTTCCTTTTCTCTCTCTTTTCTCTTTCTAATGTTTATTCTTCTCTTCCCCTTTTTTTCTATCCCATGTGACTTTGGACAAATTTAAGACATTCACTGATATATGAATTTGGTTTGAAAAGTGGCTGGGACTGCAAAATACAGTATTACCAATGGATTTGAAAAATATCTAACTTTTGTTTCCTATATATGTGTGTGTGTGTGTGTGTGTTTAATGCAAAGAATTTGTCACTTTAACTGAGTAGGCTCATGCCGACTTTGAAGTAGGACACTATTATGGTGTCATCCACTCATCATCAACATCGGGTTTCAATCCTGGGTTAGGAAGCGACCGGAGTCTAAGCCATACTGATGAGCTGTAATACAGCAAAACAGATATATATATATATATATATATATATATATATATATATATATATATTAGTCATCCACATACAGATCTGTTTCGCTGTAACACAGCTCATCAGTATGGTTAGACATCTGACTGCTTCTAACCAGGATTGAAACCCAATCAAATTGACATCAGTCAGTGATTCTACTTCTGAGCTAAAGGCACTCAGTAAAAGAAGGTGAACTTCAGCATGTAAACATACAATGTAAACACACACCAGTAGCCGAGAGTGTTCAAATTCATTACTGAATAAACAATGTGTAGATGTGTGAGTAGCTACTGTTTTTTTAAAGTCTACCAGGGATATATATATATACAGACCCCTTCCTATCTTACATCAAAATACCTGATGCTAACCTCCAAAAGAGTCAGTCATATGGTATGTAGACTTTATGAATTTAAGTGCAAACAAGATTGGTAACAAAGTTTCATCATTTTAGAATTGAATTGGGTAAGTTCATTGGTAACAATTTCTTTTCTTGCTTGTGGAACTCCCTTCTGGCTCCATACTTTCCAGGCAACTTTGTTCTGTTTAAATGATTTGTATGCAATGTTAATTATTATCTACTATTACTCATCTTTTATTGTTCTCACTCCATAACAATGTTTACTTTACTTTATTCTTTTACACTTAGCAAACCCTTGTGTCTTAGTGGCTTTACTGATTTGTTTGCGGTGAAATTATATATATATATATAATTACATCTTTATTCATACATATGAAAAATTTTCTTATACATGATGCAAAATTTTTACCTTCATAACAAACCTCACTAGTCACTGATCTATTTCAACTCCTCATGTCCATAAGGATCAAAAACAATCTACCATTGCAGATTAAATAAAGGGTTCAGCTCAGATCAATATACACCGAAAGAAGGCAGGAGACTTATTGTCTAAAATGTGATAACAACAAAGATGACGACAATCATCTGAATATAGTGTAATTTTATTTTTAATCATTTTACTTCAAGAAAGGCAGGACTGCCACTAGTACACAGGGGGTTACAGTGTGAGAAAAGACAAGAAACAAGGGGTATTGAAGAAAGGATGAACGATGGATAGGATTCCAGAAGATAAAAGATGGCATTTGACATTGCATTTAAATTTTTGAAGACAGTAACTATCAGGGAAACAAGTAACAAAAGGGAAGCTTGAGAAAAGAAATTGTTGAAGTAGAAGTGCTGGTTACATTTAAATATTTCAGCAGTAAAATGGTGGGACCTGGATGCCAATCAAGTAGCATGTTTAAATTCATGTAGATGGAAAACCAGGGAAAAAAGTTTGTCAGAGCAGTTGCCATGAAAATATTTGTAGGAAAGATGGCGGGAAGCTATGTCATGTTGGTGAGAAAGTAACTGAAGTCAAGATGCCAAGTCAGGACCAATTACATTGCAGATCCTTCTTTGGATTTTGTCAAGAACTACAAGATGAATGGCAGAGCACCCAACCAACAGTAGTCAATGCACAGGTGAATGGTAGATTTATAAATGTACAAGATTGATTCTGATGAGAAGAAATTTCTGGCACAACACAGTAATATATATATATATATATATATATATATATAAATTGTGTATTTGGGCATCAAATATGTTCCTAATCAATCCAATCTAAATTCATAAATAATTATACTGGATATACTGCAACATGCCTAATAAAAAACTTACATTACAGGTCACGTTAAAGTATTGAATGCACATACAAATAGTAGATTTATAAATGTGCAAGATCAGTTTTGACGTGAAGAACTTTCTGGGATGACACAGTGACCTAACTTTCCTAGCAGTAGATGCAGCTATTGATTTGATGTAGTCATTCCACTTCATGTTGGTTGCAAAAGTGATGTCAAGGAGGGTGATATGTTGCTAAATCCATTAACCTAAAGGATAATTCCTAGAATCAAAACTAGAATTTTTATGATGAAATACACAATTTACTTGGAAGTACATTATTTACATTGTTTGAATTGCTGTCCTCATTTTTCATGTTTATGATATTTTGGCTGTTTAATGCTCTGGCCTTCTTTTATGTGCTAGGAATTTTGAATCAAACACTTTATTTTGATCACTGGTGTATATCCTCATTCCCTGTGTGATGCTATTTCTGGATGTCATGTAGTTATCTCCCTCTAACTCTCTAAGTTATTGGTTTACCACTACTGTAGCCAGGTATAGAACTCACAACATTTTGAGTCAAGTCATTGGAACTAACCAATGCTTATATCCATGGAGCCATGTGTCCTTGAGGACAACAATATGAACAATATAAATAATGTAAATACTACCTCATTTCAGGAGTATACTCAAATACATTAGTTGAAAGTGTAGAGTAGAAATGGAAGGACTCTTTAGATAATGGAGGATTTTCACAGGCAGCAATAGGAAGACATATGTTACCTCCTCCAGTGTTACATAAACAGTTGAGTGGCCTGCAACCAAGTGTATTTTTGTATATCATTCCAATGAGAATAATGTAATTCAGAATTACTAGTACCATTGTCATTATTTTACATGATGCTACAGATCTGGTGAATCCATTGATTCAGACAGCCCAGTACAAAATAATATTGGAGAACACCAATATCAGGTGACACCAGCCCCAAGTCAACACTCACATCAAAACAAGTGAGCACCTCAAACTCTCTCTCCACAAATGTGAAAACAATCACTCACATATTCTTGAGCAAACCTTCAAATGATTACATCAATCCATCCTATGGTAAGAGGAGACATGTAAAGTAAAAATGGAAGGTCTCATTAGATAATAAGGAAAAGACTTTCACAGGCAGACACTGGAGAATATAAGTTAATGCTTCTGGTATTTTACGAACAGCTCTGTAGCTAGGGAACAAGTGAATTTTTCTATTTGTATCTTCTTGGTACAAGAATAAAAAATTCAGAATTACTATCAGTGCTGTTGTGGCTATTTTATATTTAGGTGGTGTTAAAGTCATAAAAATGCAAATATAATACTTTAATGACTTTAATGCAGTGATTCCCAAATGATGTGATGCACCTCATAGGTGTGGTGGAAGAGGATTTCAAAATTTAAAATATTATGGATTACTTGTAATTGCATGCATGAGTACCAGTATAAACAGTAAGAAATAACACTGGTCAAGATGAAATTTGGTTATCTGATGAAAAACATCTTTCTAAGCTAATTTTAGTATGCTGAATATGAAAACCACATTCATTTCCTCTCCATCACATCCAAATTTTTTTTAGGGACAAGATGTCATTTTGGCATTTTTCCCAAATATGCATGTTTTGGCAGAATGATTTTGTAACAGGAAATGGTGAATCAGTCCTCCAGCCAGTTCAATTGGAAGGTCAAGTGTCCTGTTAAAGAACACGCATTTTTATTTTAAAAGCTGGCTGCCACACATTTTCATGAGTAAGAAGACTGTACAAAGAACACTGAGGCTCAAATTTGGTCTTGAGAGTAAAAGGTTCCCTCTGAGCAATTTGTGTGATAAATCTGTGTTAAATTACCCCCAAGTTTCCCCCTCCAAATCTGTTAAATTGCCCCAAGTTTGAGAACAGTTTGCTGTTTGAAGTTCTGAAATTATTTGTTATTGTAACCAGATTTGTTGTTTCTAAAAAATATGCATATGAAAATACCTGATAACTGCTGTTGCACTCATTTCATTGCTTGCAATGTGAAAGGGTGGCTAAAAAATAAATATTGATTTCTAATATGCTGCACTCTACTATGCTTTTTGTATTGCTGGAGCACCCTGGAAGGTTTAGTTATTTCATAGGATTTGGCCCACAATGTGCATGTAAATTTTTTTATCAGCTTTAGGGGGTCCATCACATATTCACACTTGTTAATTTGAAATCATACAATCTTCAGTCGGATCTTTTTAGTTAAGGTTGTTAACTAATATATGTTATCAGTACATCTTTTTTTCTGCAGGCCCATTTATTCTGCTTTTAAAGCTTTTTTTTTTTTTGCTTTTTGTGCTTGTAGTAAGAATGCACTGTTAGCTAATATTGACTGGTTATAAAAGGATAAATTGTATTTAGGTGGGTGTCCATTCATTCATGATGGAAATTGAGGGGATACAATTTTTTAACTTCACTTATTTCTTGTACATTTTCAAATAAAAGAAATTGAAAATGTCTTCAAGGAAATGTGTTAATGATCCAAATGTTTTCTGTTACACATGCAGTGAGTTCACTGTGAAAGAAAATCGAGGAACAATTGATGATTTTACAAGAAGGCGTATTATGCTTACTTGAAAGTTGATCTTGGCAACCAAGAAAAACTGTAGGTACCAT
The DNA here is from genome assembly GCA_037127315.1 of Ascarosepion bandense. Classification (NCBI taxonomy): domain Eukaryota; kingdom Metazoa; phylum Mollusca; class Cephalopoda; order Sepiida; family Sepiidae; genus Ascarosepion; species Ascarosepion bandense. The sequence goes on along the minus strand of JBBBDQ010000181.1, from coordinate 2,436,692 downwards.
ATGTAGTCTGCCTGTCTTGCAAAGAACATCTTTGTCAGGGGACTAATGGTGATCAAACTTCTCTAAGTTTTGGTATTTCAGTGATTTGGTGTGAACCACTGAATCACTATGATGATTGCTACTTTTGCTTAGTTCCCAATGTTTGGTGATTTAACAAGAAGAACTGCAAATCTATAAAATATCCTTTCCTCCCATCTGCTACTCGACCTGTGTTGTATGCAAATGATCTTCCAGTTACTATGTTCAATGGCTTTCTTGATGGTAGTGATGAAGATCCTCAATACAGCCCTGTCAGTGACAATACTAGCCAAGATGAAATTGATAAAAGCGATGTTAAATTCGATGAGTTAAATTCCAAGCCAAAACAGTTAGATCAAAATGAACTGAAAGATTTGATCTGAGATTTAAATCTGGTAAAGGACTTGGCAGAATTGCTAGCATCTCAACTGAGGGAGAAGAATCATTTAGCAAGAGGTACATTTGTTACCCTCTATAGAAATCGTGATGCTGAATTCATCCCATTTTTTTAACAAAGTGAAGGTTTTGTATATTGCAATGATGTGGGGAAAGTTCTCAAACTTAAAGTGAAAAAATATGATCCCACTTCATGGCAACATTCTGTTGACAGTGAATAAGTGAAGTGAAGCTTAAAATGTGTCCTCCTTCACAACACAAACTCTTATTTGTCAATACCAATTGGACACTCCACAACCCTCAATGAAAAACAGAAACTGATGAATATGGTAATTGAGAAACTTGATTACTTGAGCTGTAACTGATCTAGCTGTGTGGATTTGAAGAAGTCAACTATTTAGTTGGCCAGCAGTCTAGCTCTAGCTTAGTATCCCTATTTTCTATGTTTATGGGACAGTCGTGCCAAGCATCAATACTTGCAAAGAACTGAGGGGATTATTTGAGTTGCTTTGATAGTGGGAGAGAAAAATGTTGTATGTGTTGCACTCATACCCAGAGAAAAAAAAAAACAATTTTTCCTCTTCCCCACATAAAATAGGGATTGATGAAACAGTTTATAAAAACTTTTGATAAGGATGGTCATTGTTTCAAGTATATATCTGTGAAGTGTTTCCAGGCTTGAGCATTGAAAAGTTTAAAGCATAAGTTTTCATTAGTCCAGATATCAGAAAACTTATTTTAGATGAAAACTTTGGAAGTAGTATGACTTTGAATGACTCAAATGCATTTGTAGTGGTTGTAAAACATTTTTGGGAAATCACAAATCCAATATCTAAAAGGATCTTGTTGTAAACATGCTGGAATGCTAACACGAGTATCAAAATTAATTTCCTTCATAGTGACCTGGAAAGATTCCCCCAAAACTGTGGGGATGTTAGCAATGAACAGTGTAAGCGATTCCACCATGACATCAAATTATTGGAGGAAAGGTACCAAGGGCATTGAGACATCAGAATGATGGGAGACTACTGCTGAAGCATAAACAGGGACACTACTTATCAGCATTCTCAGCAGTCAAGACAGAGGACATTTCTCCTAAATCTGTCAAGTTAATTAAATATGTACAAATTTCTACAACAAACAGTTTGTTGCATTTTACTAAATAAAGGTTAGTTGTGCTTTATAGAAAACATAATATACAGACACAGTGTGTCTATTTTGTCTTTTTGCATATTTTACCACCAGCATGTCAACTACTTTTCCTTTGAAATTTGCAATTAAGAATAACTTAAGGGGTTTCCATAACACCAAGAAGTATTTTTTCTATCATGGAAGCAATAGATACAATAGATTTTGGGACTATTCCAGTTGACTTTTCTTCTTAAATTTCAAGTTCAAAATTGGCTAATATGGGTATATTTTGACAAATGCCAAAAAAATGATCATTTACAAACAAAATTCCTGACATGATGAGACAAAATGGGTATTATATTCTGAACTAGCATAGCAAAAGTGATAAGTTTGATCTAAAATAATACAATGACCATGACATCCTATTTTTTGTAGACCAGTGTAATTATTAAATGATTTTATCATTGTGATATTTTTGCATTATATCAAGTATTAAGAACGTAGTAACTAAAGTCCATAAATTGGAGGAGAGAGTTATCAATGATAATGTTCTAACTCTGAATCCTCAGTTATCTCCCTTTAAACCTCTCTCGTTTTTATTATTAGATATACTTTTTATCACATAAAATTTAGTGAGGCACGAGCAACTTTTCATTCTGAAAATGCAGCTCAGAGAAAAAAAGTTTGAGGACCATTCCTTTAATGCTATGAAATTATGTTATGAGGATGCATTTATATAGAAAAAAAAATAATAATAATAATAATGTATAAAAAGTTATAGTAATGGATTCTATTGAGTCCTAAGCATTATTCCAAAAAAGTTTTAATTCATAAAGTAGTCATAAAAATAAGGAAATTAGAAACAAAACATTTGGAAGGTACTAGAATGATTGAGAATGTTTCAGTAAAATCAAGAGAATTCGAAAGGTTCTAGAAATATGCAAATTAGGTGTTAGCCCCTATAATAATAGGTTTTGGGCAGAGAACAGTGAGTTGTTACCAGGGTTTGTGGATGTTATCAACTCCGGTTGTGATTCAAGGATTTATATCCAGCCAAAAGAATCTGTAAGAAAAGTTGCCGACCAACTAAAACCTGAAAGAGAACCTCACGGAACTATATAGGTAAATACATATTTTTAACTCTTTCACTGACCATACTTAAAATTATTTTTTATATACTCATTTGAGGATTTCCAAAAAGTATAGCACTTAACTTCCTCACCGACTTAACTGGGTAAAGATACTGACCTTACCTTCCCCTTTCTCTCCTTGTAATACTTGCCAGTAGTAAACTCCATGTTTCTTGTTTTAAATGCAACAAAAATTGTATATTTGTAAATATTTCATTTGGTGTGTTTTGTAAATTAAACATTTGTCTGTGATTTATCTCTGAGTTTTGGTCAATCATTTTTGTTTCTTTTTGTTACACTTAACACGTAACAATTACATGAAGAAAAACTTGGTCCTAATACATCCTGTAAGTGTTTTATTCACTAAGCTCCCTTTTATTATTATGTGTTCCAGAAATTTCAACTTTCATTCTATCATTCTAAATATACCTAGTTTTTAAAAAATGTTTCCTTAACATTTCCTCATTGCTCACATAATCCATTCATGATATTCTTAGCATCCTTCTGTAGAAGCACATTTTTGTTGCTTTAAGTAGCTTTCTCATCTGTAAGGAAATTGTCTTGCATTCACTGCCTTAGAAAAGAACTGAAGTTCAGCACTCTTTTCTTTGTTTCTGTTGCCTGATGAAAAGGAAAGTCTATCTGTGAGGAAATTTACCAGCATTTGCAGCCATATCGGAAGATTGATATTATAGCAGTTCAGCACTTTTTTTCTTGGTTTCTCTTAAGTTTCACATCATATGTGAGAAAATTGTCCATCATACACTGCCATATAAGAGGACGAATATTACACAGCAGTTTTTTCTGATTTTTCATATGACTTTAGTCCCTTTCTTACTATCATGATGTGGCTTCCCTCAGTCTTTTCTGTAAATATTTTTATGGCAATTGTTTTGATGATCTTTCCTTCCATGTGCCTCAAATGCATAAATTTAAAAATGCTACTAGATTGGCAACTAAATCTCACCATTTTACTGTTGAACTAAGTAGATACAACTGTATGTTCTATTCTAGTAGTTTCTTTTTTTCACATTTCTTGCCCATGGAAATTCTTTCATGTCTGTGTCCCTTCAGCATAGAGGCAATCATGGCCCTCCACATTCCCACTATCTCTTGTAGCTCTTAACACCTTTTCTCTTGATATTTTTACCAAACCCTGCTTTGCCATCCACTTGCTGAAGCCCATCTAGTATGTCACATGTTGTTTTCCCTTGTTTCTCTTTCCCACAGTCTGTCCTGTGTGTATCAGATTCTCCATGCCTCACCCCCTCATTACATCTCCTAGAAACTTCAGCTGTCTTTTCCTGATGTTAAAAGTATAAGCTTCCTTTTCATTTCTATCCTCTCCTAAACCTTGTTGTGCACATGTTTGTTTCATGGTATCCTCAGCATCCTTCTGTAGAACCACTTGTAGAACACCTGGGGTAAGAAATGGCTCATAAATTTTAATGCTTCTAAAACAAAACTACTATCAATTAACCATCATAGACAATCGCACCTACCTCCCATTAGCATGGACCAGGCTTGCCTCCTCGAGAGTAAAACACTACGCCTCCTTGGTCTCACACTTACAGTGGACCTCAATTGGAATAACTATATCGAATCCATTACTAAATCCGCTGCCATGAAAGTCGGTTCTCTGTGCAGGGCCCGGAAGTTTTTTCCGCCTGAATCTATCCTGCACATATATAAATCTACCATCCGCCCGTGCATTGAATACTGCTGCCATATCTGGTTGGGTGCCCCTGCTATTCTCCTCGGGCTTCTCGACAAGGTACAGTGGAGGGTCTGTAATGTGATCGATACCAACTTGGCAGACTGCCTGCAGTCTCTCTCTCACTGGTGCGATGTGGCTTCCCTGTGTCTCTTCTATAAATACTTTCACGACTTCTGCTCTGATGAACTTAGATCACTGGTGCCCTCTAGATTTTGCATGAAGAAACTAGATTAGCAACTAGATCCCACCCTTTTACAGTGAAACCGATAAAATGCAACCGCAACTTCTACTCCAACAGTTTCTTTTCTTGCACTTCCCGACTGTGGAATTCCCTTCCACATGATTGCTTCCCCGACGGCTACAATCTCCAGGAGTTTAAATGTAAGGTCAATAGACACCTCCTAACACACTAACTCATTCCCATTTTTTCAAACACTCTTCCCATCTGCCTAACCCTAATCCTCAGTATCCTTACCCATCTATCACCTTACTTCTGACATTTCCTACATTTAACCACTCCTCTTTACCTTCCCCTATGTAGCCCCATGCGCAATAGTGGCAGTGGAATGCCTTGCTTGGGGTGAAATGATTAAAAAAAAAACAAACCTTTTTTTCCTACCACCTACACTCTTTAAAATTTTAAATGTCATGCCAATCACGAGCCTCTTTCAACCTGAGCCCTGTTTCTTTAATGTCCTTTCCTCACATCTTACTAAAGTCTTCTCATTCTCTTTCACCCCTTGTGTCTTAGCCATACAGTCTTCCTGAAGGTGGTATTATTCTCCAAATAGATCAGCTACTCTTTCACAATGAAGCTGGCTATCAAACAAACACTGCTAAAAGCACCAAGTTTAGATCAGTGCTTCTCTAATTATCTGATGTGGCTGACCGGTAGTTTTTTTTTTTAATGTGCCAGGGACCGGCAAGCAAAGCAAGACAATCCAGCTGAGTAAGGTGGGGGGGATTGTGAATCCCAGAATTTTTTTTGAGATATGTACTATTTTAGGGGCATTTTGAGACTATCTGTAATAAACATGAGGACATGATATCTTGTTCATTTTAAGGGCAGTCATGATTGACATAACAAGTCTTCCAAGTGTGCCATTGACCGGTACCATATTTGTGCTATATTAGTTATGGCCACTGGTTTCGAGGGTATATATTTTTAAAAATCCAGAAAAAATATTTAAAGTTAATATTAATACTTCGTAAGCAATTTGAATTTAATAAAAAATAGACAAACAGTAAAACAAAATATTAATTTTACTCAATTTAAGACGTATTTAAAATAGATTATATGTATATATCATGGATATATGAATGGAACAAAGTCTGATGCGTATTCAGTTCACTGTTTTGCTGTTCATTATATTGCATTCGTTAGTTGGATAAATGAGTGAGTAAATGAACAATGTAGCCATAATAATATAAAACTAAAATGAAAATGTTAAAATAAAAAAAACGTAAACAAGTCAAATATCCTGGCAGTCTCTCATAGCATAGAATATTACTATTTTTTCTTTCTTTTCCGGAAAATCTCCACATACCGGCAGACGATGGCTCGCGTACTGGCGACAGTATGCGTACCACACTTTGAGTAGCACTAGTTTAGATGGCTTTGCTGTTGGAGTGCTGCAAGTTAGAAGCAAAAAAGGTAACATAAGCCATATTTGATCCAATCACCAACAGCTTATCTGGAACCCTAATACTATGTGACTGGCTTGAATGCATCTTAGTATCTTTATTAAAGAGGTAGCGTATGATCGCCATGGTGACATTGCATGCTTAGAACCTGAGAGAGAGAAATGCTTGCTATTTTCTGGACCTGTTTCAAACAGGTTCATGAACAAGATATCTCCTGCAGTAATTCCTGAATTACATCTAATAGAGAAACAGTTGACATATTCTATTAGACAAAAACAAGAGAAATGAATTGAACAGTACATTCCTCTATAGCATGTCTTTATCAATTTAACAATAATTTTCAACACAGTCAAACAGAGAAGCACTGTGGACAGTTCTTGTCAAAATTGATTGCCCACCAATGAAAGAGTTCAAACAGTTTAGCATGCTTTTCTTTGATTGAAAGATAGGCATTTCTGTTTTTATTCTCACACGGTTATATGACAGTACTATATATTTCGGGAGGGTCAACAAACAACTGATTTTATTGACTGAGCCAGTAATCTTGGTAAATCTATATTGAGTGACATCAGTTGGTTGTTTAACAATAACTATTCTCAATTTACAGCTTTTGCTTCAGTCTGCAAAGCACTCGACCAATTGTAGAGTGGACTCTTCATTGATCTTTGCCTCTTCTGAACTTATAGGGTTTCCCTATTATGTATTTTTTCTCTGCTAAGATAAATAATTGATTGTTAAAAGACAATAACTATTTCCAAACAACTATATACTGCATATTTCTGTGTGTGTATCTCTCTCACTCTATTTGTCTATGTTTATGAGATGAGATATAGTAATTATTTACACTATTTACATTGTTTGGATTTTTATCCTAATTTTTGTTGCTATATTCACTATCAATATCTGTCTATATTTCTGGGGGAAATTGAAATTATTTGCACTATTTACATTAATCAGACTTTGTCATCATCTTTATTGCCATATTCATGATGTTTTATCCATTGTACATTCTAGCCTTCTTCAGGTGATAGGAATTTCGCACTGAATTCGTTCTTTCATTCATCAGCATAGATTGTTCTAGTTCAACAAGCCATGACTCTTCCAAATGTCTCAGTATCAGTTACCTCCCTTTAACTCAACTATTGAAGTTTTTGTTCGCTTGTGATGTAGTGACTTGACTCAAATTTTTGAGTTCAATAACTGGCTTCCAATGTATAGCACCTTTGTAGTTATGATGTTTTGTAAACAAGCATTCTCAATCCAAGGGCAATAACCAGAGATGGGAAAATAGCAATGTGGTAAATTTCAAAATGGTGCTAAATGTTAGTCAACTCATATACATTTTAAAACATTGCGACTATACTCATAACAAACTTTGTTCAGTGTTGGCTGGTTAATTTTGATATTAAGGGTTTGATGAATTTGAATTTTTGTTTTTTATTTTCATGGTGTAGTATATTGGTGCTGTCAACAAGCAATTCACTCCTGAAGAAGATCTTGGAGGAGATAAAAAATACTTGGATTAATAAAAAAATGTTAGCAACTTCAGTGTAAGAACTTTGGTTGAGGCACCTGATAAACAATTATTGCCTCTGTTCCACCTTTTGGTTTTTCATCTCTTACTCTGGTCATTTATGAGGCAATAAAAATCTTGATCAAGACTGGCGATTCTTACACTGAAGTTATCAACATCTGTTGACTTTGAAATTTAGCTCAGTTCACAAAAAATGTTTCAAAAACAATCAACAAAAAAGGGTACAGGAGTAATTGAAAATTTTATAATTTACAAAAACTTTACCATGCATATCAACTAAATAAAAATATAAAAAATATAAAAAGAATATTTGGGTTATCACTTTTGATATAAGGAGCATATTGATATTTTATATCAATATAGATATTTTATATCTATATACAGTACTGTGGAAACAGTATTAGGACAAGAACTATTTTATCTTTTACGAGGCATATTGACAGAAAATAAACGATTTAATTAAAGTAATTTTATTTGATTTACTCAACAAATCCTTTAATAAGATAAAGACACTTTTACAAAATAAATTTAATATTTAGTATAACAGCCTTTTGCTTTGATCACAGTCTTCATTCTGTCAGGCATTGATATCACAAGCTTCTTCAATGTATTTAATGGTATCACCTGCCAAGCAGCTTGTATTTGTTCCCAAAGTGTGTCTTGCAAAGTAACATTAGATTTATCAATTTTTTTATCAAAAATATCCTAAAGATGTTCAATAGAGTAGTTTCAAAATAACGTGTTTAATAGAAAATAGGAAAAATTAAATATAACTTCTTTTTAATACATTTCTTTTACATCTAGTTTTAAATAATCAATATTTATTAGCAATTTACTTGGTTTTTCACTTTGTATTTGAATTTCAGTGAGGTTTTTAGGAAAATCACCCATGTCCTAACACTTTTGCACACTACTGGTAGTGTGAAAAAGTGTTAGGACAGGGGTGATTTCAAACTTTATTTTGATGCCTCATAAAAGATAAAATTGTTTTTGTCCTAATACTTTTGCACAGTACTGTATATGAAGGTAAGTTAAATATTATCAGCACTTTCCCCATAGCTTTAGGTTTGTCACATTGCCTTCTGATCATGTGTACTTATATTTGCTACAATTGCGCTCAAAGCTTGGGCTTCATCTTGTCAGTCTTCTTGCTGCTTTTATAGTGTAAACATGTCTGCTCTGCTAACAGTGTGCACTAAGTAGGAACAAAGAGCTGTGATATGAATCTGCAAAGAATATGCAATCTCCTCATTGATGGTAACTTATCAGTTTGTCATTACCAGCTCAGAAGCTTTCTTAATCTTCTCATCAATGGTGGAGAGCTGATGGGTGTCCTGCTCCTTCTTCATGAGTCATGCTTGTTTGGCTACTTTTTAACTTCTACACGGTAGTGCACTGTCACTGTATTGTGTTAAAAGGCTGTGATGAATTTCAGCCCTGACACACCTTCTGACCAGAGAAACTGATTACTGCTCTTTGTCCATTTTCAAATGACACTTTTTGTCCTTCAGGATTTCATTGGACTAAAGTGGTGTTTGTGTTTATGTAATTACATATGCACATGAAGGAGAGGAGATGCTGGAATTTTAAACTTTAAAGATTAAATTATGTGTTTTAGGAATATAGTCTAGCAAATTTATTTTTTATTCTTGTTTATATTTTCATCCATTTTGTGATAATACTAGATTAGGCTGTTACAAAAATAATGGCCACTCAAAATGTTGTATTTTGAAAAGCCATTTTAACATAGTATTCCCAGCATATACGAGGTGAAATTTAGCACACATAATAATTAATGTGTGCTTTTTAATAATTTTAAACTTATTTTCAGACAGAAATATTCTTAAAGCATAGAAACCCTTAATTATGAACATGACAAAATATAATTTTCATTTAATTTTCTTGTAGGAGTTGAAACTTGCACACAATGCCTCCCAAACTTAGGCCAATATCAACAGACATGGAGAGATGGATCCACAAGTGGTCGGACAGTACGAAGGTGGTTTCAGAAATTTTGTACTGGTGATGAGAGCCTTAAAGATGAAGCAGGCAGAGAATGATCATGTAGTCTAGACAACAAACAATTGCAAGTACTTGTTGAGCAAAACCCACGTCAAAGTGTCAGAGAAATGTCTCAGACGCTTGGAGTTAGCACTGCAACAGTCTCCCACCATTTCCAGAGCATTGGCAAGGTGAAAGAGCATGTTGAATGTGTTCCTCATGATCTCAATGAAAATTAGAAATGGCGTTTTTGAAATGTGCTCAATGCTTTTTCTGCATAACACCAATGATCTCTCTCTTGACCGTATTGTCACTTGTGATAAAAAGTTGATCTTTTATGATAACCACAACTGATCAGATCAATGGATTGATCGTAATGAGTCTCTCAAACATTTCCCAGAGCCAAAGTTGCATCAGGAAAAACTTATAGTGACTGTCTGGTGGTATGCAATTGGTATTATCCACTACAGCTTTCTGGAAGCCAATCAGAGCATTAATGTAGAACTTTTATTGCAATCAACTTGCTAAAATGCATGTACGCCTGTGAAAAATGAGATTTGCATTCGTGAATTGACATGGTCCAATTCTGCTCCACGTTAATGCGTGCCCACATTTTGCAAGACTGACATTGCAAAAACTCACAGATTTGGAATATGAGAGTTAACAACGTCCTTCATATTCTCCTGATATTTCACCCACTGATTATCATTTTTTAAACCACATTTTAAATGGTAAAACTTTTAGATCCAAACTAGAGGTGGAATCAGCTTTCAAAGATTTTGTTGTATCACCACCAATAAGTTTTTGTTAATGGAAATAAATAATCTTGTCAATCGATGGCAGAGGTGCATAGATGCTCAAGGCTCGTATTTTGACGAATTTCAACATTTCTACAGTTAATTTTTCAAGAATAAAATTATGCTTCTGAAATTGGTTATTATTTTTGTAACAACCCAATAGAAGATCTTCTAAGAAAGGTAAAAAAGTTTTCTCGTATTTTTATTTATACAATTAACTTTATTGTTGATATTTTGTTTTAATAATCATTTCACGCCAAGCAAGGCAGGGGGTTACAGTGACAGAAAAAAACCAAAGTACAGGGAATGTCAAAGAAAAGATAAGAGATGGATGAGAATCAAGTGGATAGAAGATAGTAATTAATGTTGCCTTTAAACTTTTGGAGATTGTAGCTATCAGGAAACCAAACAAACAGTAGAGGGTTCCGCAAAAGGGAAGTACGAGAAAAGAACCTCTTAGAGTAGAAGACATGATTACATTCAACTATATGATGGCAAAAAAATGGGATCTAGATGCCAGTCTAGTAGCATGAGTAAATACATGTGGTCGGAAAACTAGGGAAAAAATCTCATCAGAATAGTTGACATGAAAATACTTGTAGAAAAACAGAAGGAAGACACATCATGTCAGTGAGAAGACTGAAGGCCAACTGAGATATCTAAGAAAGAATTCTGTTTTTTAAATCATTAAAAGTCATATCCAAAGAAACTAAGAAAACTATATATATATATATATATATACTAATGCCATGCCTTTTTAGGGCATAGATTACCATGAATCTCAGCAAATTCCTTTTCTTTATTATCTATGAATTACAATAACTTCTTGGGAAAGATAGTGAACTGTTTCCTCATTGCCTTGTTTACAGCTAGGAATTCAGATTAGTCTTTCTCTTAGACTGGCTATTACCCAGAAATAGAGGATCCCAGTCTACCCAACTCGTTAATTCATAGCTAAACGGAGAATAGATGAATTCATGCCTTCTTTAAGAGTAGTTGTACAAAAATCAATGAAACAGAATAGTTTAGGATATAAACTCCAATTCCAATTTCCACATCAATACCAATTACACTATTCATACATTTAATGATATATTCCATTCTTATGGTAGCACAAAGTGTGTTTGCTTGTTGGTGTTATGTAATTTTTCCTGTTTCTATAAAAGTTAAAATTTATAATTATTCAGGCAGCTCAAGCTGTATGACAATAAATATATATTTTTATTGTTTGATTGGTTCTTTATAGCTTATCAACCTTTTGCAGGTTATTTAAAGCCTGATAATATTTTTAGATTGTGAGAAACTTTTTGACATTATGATTGGCTGACATAAGTCTTACTAATTAACCCACTGCTGAGAGAGAAGAAGTGGATTCATATCTTTCCCAAGTGTATTTGGGTGTAAGTAAATATAATGAACCTGATTGTATTCTGAGTCATTATCCACCACAAAAGAAAACTACAAAGTGCCAGCTACCTGTTAGGGATACTAAAATCAAACAGGTGCAGAAATTTAAATACGTGGAAAGTGTTCTGACAGAAGATGGGAAGTGTGACAATGAGATCCAAAGGCATATTGGCATGGCTAAGGACGTATTTCAAAAGCAATGATGAGTTTGTTGGAAACAAAGCAAAGGGTACTGGCCTGTTATGTGATAGCTATCCTCCTATCTCCTGAGAACTGAAAGAGGAACTTGAAGCAACAGAAATGTACTTCTACAGAAAGATGCCGAGGATACCATGGACCAAAAATGTGAGTATTGACAAGGTTTTGGAGAGGATGGAAATGAAAAGGAAATTTATACCTAGCATCAGGGAGAGGCAGCTTGGGGACACATAATGAAGAAGGAAGGTTTGGAGAATCTGATACTCCCAGGATGGATACATGAAAAGAGAGACAGGGAAAAGTAGCACGAGAAAGTCATGATGGGCTTGAGCAAGTGGATGGTGGAGTGAATTTTAGGAGAGATACCAAGAGGAAAAATGTTAAGACAAAGGATGGGGGCAAGTGGAAGACTATGATCACTTACATCCTGAGAGAACACAGCACATAAAGAAGAAAACTTACGACCCACACAGCCAAACTTACAACATCTACTTTCCCCACTGGAGACAAAGTTACATTGTGCTTTTATATTATGATATAGGTAATTATTGTTTCCATTGCAATATTAGTAACATCAGAAAGAGTATAAAAAACATAGTAGTGAAAGAGAAACAGTTAAATCTTTATATCATTAAAGTGTTGCTTATTTGACAACTGACTCATGAATCAATTCATTGTAGGCAATACTAAACAGTTTTGAGGCTTCTCAGCAATCAAACAATTTTATAATAACTATCTTTTTTGTCTATTGTGGCATGTGGGGGCTTCCTTACTTGATTCAGCACTAACATAAACAGAAGTAATCAGCAGAGAACAACTGGAAAATCCAGAACTAAAAAAAAAAGAAAAAAGCACTAACCAAAACCTATTCAGCCTCTTTTTCACTTATCCTCATGGGAACAAGTGAAGAAATCTGCCTTTGAGGCAACAATCCAAAGGAAAACTACTCACAACCCTTGCTGAAGACAGGTGGCCTGTCCTTGCAGCTTCACCTGAGATTCCCCATTCCTCATGGAAACAAGTGAAGAAATCTGTCTTTGAGACACCTATCCAAAGGAAAAACTACTCACAACTTTTGCTGCAGAAGACACGTGGCTTGTTCTTATAGCTTCAGAGATTTCCAATTCCTCCTGGGAACAAGCAGAGAAATCCGTATACAAAACAGCTACTGAAATTGAAGAATTCACTAATTGGGAAACCTAACTTTTTCACTCCTTAATATTTTGCACTCTCTTTCAGTCACAAATAAGAACTGTAAAAGAGTTATTTCAAAACTTGGGTTTGTTCATTCCATTCTATACACCACTAAGTACACACACACACACACACACACACACAACCAAGAAAATTCCTACAATTTGGATAACCTGATTGATGAGAAGCATCTAAATGCTGTTGATTAACTGAAGAAGCTTCTGTATTAATGCCATACCCAGATAATAGTTTAAGTAAATTTACTTTATGGTGATGAAGAAAAAAAACCCCAAATCACACAGTGATAATATCATCAACATCAATACTTCCTAAGAGCCATACCATGCTGAGAATATTGATTCTGCTTAATATATTTCATTAATATTGGCACTGTCTATATCTGTAAAGACATTGCAGAAGGAGATATTGTAATCTAGAGATAAGGAAAAGCCCTAATTATTAATCAATGATAAATATTATTTCTCCCATGTGGCACAATTCGTATTTATAACAACATCTGCAATAATTGTTATAAAGGTGAACAAACATAGGAAATAAAATCTATAGTTAAGCACATCAATAGAAACAATGAAAAAATAATTGGCAAATTTTCAGAGCAATAATTGGTTAACAAATATCATGATTTGGGATGACTCAACAGACTTTGGGATTGGTATAGAACTACATGGCTGTCATATGCAAAAATCACAGCAGTAGGTGAATAAAGAACATTATCAAAATTTTGACAGTTTGATTCTTGTAGCATAAATGTTGGTGGTAAAGAAGAGACAATGATTTACTGATTTGGGTGAAGGATGTTGTTTATAGAATACAGTGTTTCTCTAAAGTTTAGACATATAAGAAATCTTATTAACTATATTTTTTGACTTTCACAGATTTAACATGGTTTTGTTGAAAAAAGAAAGAACAGGTTTAATTGAACACATAACGAATAAATGTGCTAAAATTCACAGCAATGTGAAGTTACTGCATCAAGTTCATGTGAATCTTGAAAAGTGCATAAGGGAAATCATATTGAAGGTGTTATTTGTTAATGTTCCAAATCAATAAAATACTGTTAAAAATTCAATCTTCTGTTTGTAAAATTGTAACTTTTTATCTTTTTATTTACTAGAATTATCTCCCTTGATGTCAGGACACTGGTGGCAATATCTTTGATATGAGTACGTGGACTGTTTCCAAGATATTTATAAATCTAAATGACAAACAGACTAGCTGCATGAAAGAGAAAAATACTACAATAATTGTACCATTTTTCTAACTTGTTCAATGAACAGAAAGTCTTGATTTTGAATCGACCTTTTCTTCTGGCAGATAGCTCAAAGGGAGTCACTCTTGTCTCACCTTTCAAACAAGATCAAATCTGAGCAGATGATCTACATTACTATAATAACTAGCTGAAAAATATAATTAAAGATTTACATGTGAAAACCTTATAACAGTAAAGACTTAATAAAATATACCATCATTCTATGGCACAGGTTAACTAGTATCAATATAAGATTCTATTGGACATTGTGGGGTTTCATACATTGACACCCACACACACACACACACACACGCATGGTCACTCGGTGTCCACGTGATGACTGGTTCCCACCAAAAACGATGCTAATAAAAACGGAAAACATCACGTGGTACACTAGTTAGGATTTCGTCCCGGGACAAGAGCAAACATGTCTCCTTAACTCACACAAACACACGCGCACTAATTGCGGGTAGCAATTAGTGGCGCAAATTTTTTTTATTTTTCTTCTCACCGACATTAACACTATGCACATTAACTTTCATTCAAACTGGACCTTACATAAAATAACTTTCTACACATAAATTCACAATTTTTCCAACCTTCGTCAGTAGAAATCCACAGACTGACTAAGACTACTACATTCGCATGTAAGTCTCTCTCTTGCTACTCAACGCACACACAGACACAGAACTTTTTCTTCTGTCTGACTTTCTTCGTCAAGGATTTGAACTTTGAACTCTTTACGAAAATCTTAACAATTGTTACAAACCTTTCTTTCAGCTAGAGAAAAAACTTCATACATCTTATTTTGTTTCTACGAACAGACGAAGGGGAATGACTCTTTCCTTTTCACTTTCTTATGCATGCTCTCTCAACCCCATGTAACCTTTGTCAATACATTGTTTTTCTGGTTACTTTTGCCTTTTTGTTCTTTCTTAAAACCATGCTTCAAACCATGACTAAGGTTGCGTCGAGTCGACTCATAAATCTAAATTAGTAAGTGGACGCACCGTCCACTACAACATAAAGTAGGGGGACAATTTTCTATCATTATTAAGAAATAAACAGATGCCCCAGTATTACTGCATATTAATATAATGATTAGAAAAATATATTGAAATATTCACATGTAAAAATTTAATAACAGTAAGAACATAGCAGAATATTATGTCATTTTTTATAGTATGAGTTAATGTCAAAACGAACCTAATGTCAGGTTGTGTTGATTTATTGGAAATTCTACAAATATTTTCATGGCTTCTACTCCGACGAACTTAATTCACTGGTGCCCCTGCCACTAGAATTTACTTGTGCAACCAGACTGGCAACGAGGTCTCACCCACTTACAGTTAGATCAACCAAATGCAGCCATCAATTCTGCTCCTGCAGTTTCTTTTCCTGCACTTCCCGCCTGTGGAACTCTCTTCCATATTCTTGCTTTTAAATGAAAAATTATCCCTTTTTAATGATGTTAGTTTAAACTAAATGCTTCTAATGCTACCTAATGACAAATAGAGAATACAAATTTAGACCAACCCAATAGTAAAATTCATACATACAGGTTGAAGGACAAAAAAGAAAAGCAAAACACTGCAGACATTCATAGTCAGTGAAGAAATAGCAACCTAAGAAAGAATGGATTTTACTAAATAATGTTACAAGAGTATTCATAATAACAGTTATCCAAAAAACAAAAAGTTTAAAAAATGAAATCACCACATTAAAATTTACAGGGATGCAAATATTTGAAATATTTAGTATTTATTAGAAATATATATCAAAATGATAATTTTGATACTTTTTGAAGTTTTCCCTGCAATATGAACAAAGGCAAAAAAAAAAAAAAAAGTATCACTCTATACAAGACAGTAAAGCTACTAAGGTACAAGGGGGTTATGGGATGTGGAAAAATTAGGAACAGAAACATTAATAGTAAGCAGGAAGAGAAAAGAGTAATCAAGAGAACAGTAGATAGCAATTGATATTGCATTTAAATTTTTGTAAAGTTGGCTGAAATGCGTAGAGCCAGAAAGGTGTTTCACAAGTGAAAAGTGCAAGTAAAGAAACTGTTAGCATAGAACTTACAGCTACATCAAACCAGCTCAACTGTAAATTGATGAGATCTTAGTGCCAGTCTAGTACAGCATTTGGATTCAAAAAGTCTAGATAATATAGCAATGCATTCATCTGAACAATTACCATGACATTATTTATAGAAAAGGCACATAAAGGCAACTTATAGCAATGAGAAAGTTACTGAAGATGAGCCACCAGATCAGAACCAATAATATTGCTGATTCTTCTTTAAATTTTATCAAGGATCTCAAAGTAAATCACAGGAGCATCAAACCATATGCAACGGCAATATTCTAAGCATGGACAAATAGTAGACTTATAGATATGTAAAACAGATTCCGGAGAGAAAATTTGTCTCACATGACAAAGTAAAACAACTGTCTTTAAAAAAGAGTCAATATCTTCATGGCTTATCTGAAAACTGGTAGCCCGATCAGGAGAATTCAATATAATTTATAGTTCCAAGAGTTACGGTTGATGATTGATAAGAGGATAGGAAAGTTAAGAAGTACATATAAGCATGTCGGAATATATTAATGAGCTTTGATGCATATTGAAAAAGAGGAAGAGATAAGAATGAAACTTCTTTTGGTAAAGCAGTTGCTTCTTGAAGTAACTGGTACTGTTTAAATATGGCTAATGGGAGTTCAAATCTGTAATACTATTATACTATAAATATCTACTAAAAAAAACTTAAATAATTTTATGAAAACAAATAAGCATTTAAAGACTTAATTTAAGAGAACTGTGACTTAATATACACCTACATACACACGTATCACACATTGAGTGCTGGTGTTGAGAAAACAGTTATTATATAACAGAGATATTAAGTATATATTAGCAAATATACATATCATCTCTCATCGGTAGCATGACACTCTGAGTTGTGAGGGATATATATATAGGGTGTGCCCAAAAAATTAACATCATTTAAATATCTAAGTAACTACATGTAATAGGTAAATAGGCTTCATGTTAAACAATAACAGATTTAATTATGAAAATTTGAACAAGATATTTAAAGGGCTGTAAATTTTATAAATGATTTCAAAATGTTCTCACAAATGTTCAATATATCCACTGCCTGTGACACCACACGGATCAAGCTGATAGTCCATCTCCTGCCAAACAGGTTGTAGCATGTCTTGTGTAATATTCTCTGGTGTCTTGGCGATTCTCTGCTGAAGTTCCTTTAGGCTTGTAGAAAGAGAGGAGATACAAACATGCCCTTTCACATAGCCCCATAGAATGAAATTGCAAGGTGTCAAGTAATGGTGGCCATTTCAATAGCAGATTGTCATTATCACTGGCAAGCTAGATCCATTTCTCTGGTAGATTCTCACTGAGATAAGTTTGCACAGTCAACTTAGATTTTACACATTTTGTTTGGTTCAAGATGAGTAAGAATTAGCTCTGTTATTTTGAACTCTCTCTCTCTCTCTAGAGAGAGAGAGAGAGAGAGCGCATTTTATTGTAATAGAGATTAGTGCCAAAATTGCTGTTTTTTCAGGAGTTTACTGATAGGATGTGCATTGTGGTGCAGTGGATATCGACTTGGAACAAGAAATTGGGGAGCAGAGTTTGAAATCCAATTGAATTCCTTGCATACACTTACATGCAAATACCCTTGGGAAATGTATTAATCCATCTCTTCTCTCCAGTTATGAGTTAAATAACAGGACAGAATGGGTTCTATAGCCTTGGTCAGCAAACAGTCTACCTCAAAAAGTAATGGCAACCTACTGTGGGATAATCTTCTGCCCAGTCAGTCATGTCTCTTTAGAGACATGATCGCCCAAGCATGTATCATGTATGACATTTAACTGACTGACTTAACTGAACAGTGTTGTTTCAGTCATGCCAATTTCAAAGTTTCATGAAGGTGCTTGTCTGATGTTTTCATTATTTAAAGATTTTTTTTCCCAACGTTTTTCCATATTTACATGAATTTTGGTGTAATTTGATATCTTTGTGTGTGAGTAATTCTTTTTGCTACCTGAATTTGTTTTTTTTAAATGGTGTAGACAGTTAATTATTTTATTGTTCTAAGTGACTTCTTTTTAGAGTGCTTGGATGATGCATGTTCATTTCTTGAATGGTGCAGATGGCGAATTGCTTTTTTATTGTTTTTTATGACAGAGAAACACTACACAGTTAAGCGAAAAACTTATCCATATTAATTATATACAGTGACATGCATAAGTACTGGATACATGTTATTTTCTGTTATAACTCTAGTTTGTGTTTGCCATTTTGCCTGATATTTGTAAATAATATCTCGTAAAGTTGTTTTAGTTGTATGTGGAAAGAAAATTAAAAACTCATGGTTGAATCCATTTTTTTTATCAAAGTTCAAAATTACCCAATGCAAAAGTATTGGATACATCAATTTAATATTTTGTTGCATAGCCTCTGTTTTTGTTCCACTGCTTCCAGTCGCTTTCTATAGTTGGTCACAAGTTTTCCACACTGATCCACTGTTACTTTACCTCATTCTTCCTTGCATAATTCTTCTAATTGCTTGATATTTTGTGGATTCTGCTTATGAACTTTAACCTTCAAAGTATTCCGCAAATTCTCAATTGAATTCAAGTCAGGAGACTGACTTGGCCAATTGAAAGTACTAATACCAATATTTTCAAACCATTCCTTTGTAAGTTTTGTGGTATGTTTGGGATCACTGCTGTGTTGAAGCACGAAATTCTGACCATGTCCTAAAGAAGTTGCAGATTTCTGAAGGTTCTTCACTAGAATCTTCCTGTACATGCTACCATTCATTCTACATGGATAACTTGCAACTCACCAGTGCCCTTGGATTAAAAGCATCCCCATATCATAATGGAACCACTCCCAAACTTAACTGTGGGGATGGTATTGTGCTTGTTGAAGGCAGTGCCATTTTTTCGCCAAACACTTGTTACTGTGTTCCTTCCAAATAGTTCAACTTTTATTTCATCTGACCAAATTACCTTTTCCCAAAACTGCACACCTTTCTTTTTATAAGTGTCGACAAACTTTAATTGGTCTTTGACATATTTGGTTTTCAGTAAAGGCACTTTTCTTGGTGATCTTGAATGAAAGTCTGTACGATATAGAGCTCTGCTAATGGTATCCTTACTTACATAAATTCCAGCACCCTCAAGATCAGTTTTAATTTCAGAACGAGTAATGAAGGGTTTTTTTTTGCACATTTCTGCTGATCCACCTTGAAGATCTCTCATTTATTTTTCTCGGTCTTCCATTTCTTGGAAGGTTTGCTGTACTGTCATCATACTTCTTATAATTTCTGATGATATTTTCTACTGTACTTAGTGCTAGATTCATTTCTTTGCTAATTTTTTGGTAACCTTGTCCACCTTTGTGACATTCAATGATTCTATCTTGCATATCTCTGGATAATTCTTTAGTTTTTGCTATTTTTAATCCTTGAATTGCAGGATGCACATCAAAGAGTCAGATGATTAATAGCACTATCTTGTAAGCAAATATGTGCTTCTCTGATTAGTCAGAGATAACATTCCAATACTATCGAAAATTTGAATATTTAGTCTTTTAAAATAAAGTTTCGACCGGAAATTTGAAAAAGGTGTCATGTATCCAATATTTTTGCATAGGGTAATTTTGAACTCTGATAAAAAAAATGGATTCAACTATGAGTTTTTAATTTTCTTTCCACATACAACTAAAACAACTTTACGAGATATTACTTACCAAATATCAGCAAAATGGCAAACATAAACTAGAGCTATAACAGAAAATAATATGTATCCAATACTTTTGCGCGTCACTGTATATGTATATTAAATAGCTACCTTCTTGTTATGAAGCATGGCCTTAATACAACATTCTGCAAAGATTCCATGATGCCAGACATGACTTGTAAGCTTGGCCAATGATCTGCAGTGTTTTCCAGAGACTTGGCACCCATGACTAGTTACAACATTAGGTACATTTTACATGCATACATACATACATACATATTTTTACATGTATACATACATACATATTTTTACATGCATGCATACATACATATTTTTACATGCATACATACATACATATTTTTACATGCATACATACATACATATTTTTACATGCATACATACATACATATTTTTACATGCATACATACATACATATTTTTACATGCATACATACATACATATTTTTACATACATACATACATACATATTTTTACATACATACATATTTTTACATGCATACATACATATTTTTACATGTATACATACATACATATTTTTACATGCATACATACATACATATTTTTACATGCAGACATACATACATATTTTTACATGCATACATACATACATATTTTTACATGCATACAGACATACATATTTTTACATGCATAGACATACATATTTTTACATGCATACAGACATACATATTTTTACATGCATACATACATACATATTTTTACATGCATGCATACATACATATTTTTACATGCATGCATACATACATATTTTTACATGCATTTTTATACATACATATTTTTACATGCATACATACATACATATTTTTACATGCATACATACATATTTTTACATGCATACATACATATTTTTCATGCATACATACATATTTTTACATTTTTGCATACATACATATTTTTACATACATACATACATACATACTTTTTACATAAATGCATACAGACATACATATTTTTACATGCATAGACATACATATTTTTACATGCATACAGACATACATATTTTTACATGCATACATACATACATATTTTTACATGCATACATACATACATACTTTTTATTTTTATGCATACATACATACATACATATTTTTACATGCATGCATACATACATATTTTTACATGCATGCATACATACATATTTTTACATGCATACATACATACATATTTTTACATGCATACATACATACATATTTTTACATGCATACATACATACATACATACATACATATTTTTACATGCATACATACATATTTTTACATGCATACATACATACATATTTTTACATGCATACATACATACATATAATACTTCAGACATATTTGGAATAGATGCCCCATTGTTATCATTTCAAATATTAAGTGTCCAAGATAATAAATGTTGGAAGTAATAAAAATGTCAGATTATATATACATCAGTGTAATGGATAATTTGCTGTCAAAATTATGCAAAATGAAAATAACAATGATATGTCATTTTAATAGATATATTTACCAAAATTACACAAAAATATCTTGAAATACTAAAGAGTAAATTTATTCAATAAAATCATCAATGGCTTCAACCACGACTTACAAAAGACTTCAGAATTTTCTGCAACTCTTCTGGATGTTTAACATGATGCATGCTGCCATAATCCTTGATTTCAGTTAACCTTTGGTGTTAAAAGAAGTTGTGTCATGTTGCTCTTATTCTCAGATAGTGCTCAACTGACCCCACTATACTGTGCAGTTGAGAAAATCAAAAATCGTACATGCACAAAATTAAAAATATAAAATGGCAGCAATTACCTTTCACACCATGTGTGTGTGTATATATATATATATATATATATATACAGTCAGTCAGTGAGTTAAGTGACATACGTGAAACACGCTTGAGCAATCATGTCTCGAAAGAGACATGACTGACTGGGCAGAAGATTATTCCACAGTAGGTTGCCATTGCTTTCTGTGGTAGATTGGTTGCCAGCCAAGGCTATAGAACCCAATCTGTCCTGTTATTTAACCCATAACTGGAAGGAAAAGATGGATTAATACCTTTCCCAAGAGTATTTGCACGTAAGTGAATGCAATGAATTCAACTGGAATTTGAACTCGGCTTCCCGATTTCTCGTTCAGAGCCGATATCCACCGAGAAGAAGGAAAAAATGAAATGGTGAGGGGTTCGACAAGCCGGCTAGAAAGTGACATTGTGGTCGTTGTAGACGATGACAATGATGAAGAAGGGTCATCAATAGGTATAACTGTTAAAGAGGATGAAGAAGAGGTAGGTGATGCTAGAGGTTCGGACAGTGGTCAGTCTTGTGGGGCAAGAACAACATCGCCAACGCCTACAATGTCACGATGGCCTCGAAGACAACCTCAGCCTCCTCCAGCCCATCTTAAAAAATACCTATTCCCGAAATCAGAGACTGTAGAAGAAATACACCCAGAAGATGTAAGGTGGATGTAGGTATGTTTCCAAGAAAAAATACAGTAGCTTGCAAAAATCTACTCCCCCTTTGAAAATTTATATATTTTGTAAAGTTTCACAGGGAACAACACATTTTTTCAATTCCAATGATTGTTAAATAATAAACAGATCCATCAAATTTTCCTTTGATATAAAAATTACATTGAAAAAATTTTAAACTGATTCTTAAAATCATATAACTTAGAAAAATGTCTTTGCAAAAGTCTACACCTGTTTGGAATGTCTTCAGCTAATACTTTGTGGATGATCTTGCTGCATCAATTACAGCCTACAGACACCTCGGGTAGCCTTCCACAAGCTTGCTGCAGTGGTCTGCTGACAGTTTTTGCCATTCCTCATGGCAGACCTTCTCAAGCTGTGTCAGATTGGATGGGGAATGTCAGTGCACAGCCAGCTTTAAATCTCGCCATAGATTTTCAATAGGATTGAGATCTGGTGACTGGCTGGGCCACTGTGATTTTTTTTGCTAGCAAACCAAGTTATAGTGCTTTTTGACATGCTTGGGGTCGTTATCTTGTTGAAACTTGAAATTGTGACCCAAGCACAGAGTTCTAGCAGACTTCAGCAAGTTTGCCTCCAATATTTCTTGGTACTTGTCACAGTCCATGACATCTTGGATGGTTACTCGCTCTCCAGGCCCTGCAGCGAAAAAACAGCCTTAAAGCATGATCGAGACATTGTCATACTTTACAGTGGGGATGGTGTAATGAGGTTGGTGAGCAGTGCCTTTTTTCTGCTAAGTGTAGCATTTCATATTTTTTTTCAAATAACTCAACTATGGTCTTATCTGACCACAAAATCTTTCGCCACATCATCATGGAATCATTGATGCAACTTTTGACAAAGTTTAGCCTAGCTTGTTTGTGCATAGGCTTCAGAAGGGGATTTTTTTTTATAGCTACCCTCCCTTGCAGGCCAGACTGGTGCAACACTCTGGAAATTGTAGATGCATGGACATCTGTCCCAGTACTAAAAACTGAAGTTTTCAAGTCTTCCAGTGTTGCACTAGGGTTGGAGGTTGCCTCCAGGACCAGTTTTGATTTTGCTCTTCTGGTAAGTTTGTTCAGTCTCCCAGATCTTAGTAGGACAGAAGTGGTTTTGTACACTACTTCTTAACTACAGTTTTAACAGTGTTTAGGGGCAATTCTAAAGTTTTTGCAATCTTTTTATAGCCATTATTTTCATAGTACTTTTGAATAATAAGGTTATTAAATTCCTGAGACAGAGGCTTGCCCATTTTCTTTCCTGAGTTAAACATCTTGTTTTTACAGAGTCCAAAGACTAACATACCAAGAAACCATATATAGCAAAATAATAGACTAGCCAAGTTTGTTTGTTAAGTAGAATGCACATGTAACTTTTGATTGTTCTGGATTGTATACATCAATGATAAACTATGTGTTAACACAGTATAATATCTGGAGGGGGGAGTGTCAACTTTTGCAAAGACATTTTTCTAAGTTATATGATTTTAAAAATCAGTGCGAAATTTTTTATATCAAAGGAAAGTGTGATGGATCTACTTATTATTTAACAATCATTGGAATTGAAAAA
Source organism: Ascarosepion bandense (assembly GCA_037127315.1). Taxonomy (NCBI): domain Eukaryota; kingdom Metazoa; phylum Mollusca; class Cephalopoda; order Sepiida; family Sepiidae; genus Ascarosepion; species Ascarosepion bandense. Next base: position 2,412,411 of record JBBBDQ010000181.1, on the reverse strand, counting down.
AAATGTGTTGTTCCCTGTTAAATTATACAAAATATATAAATTTTCAAAGAGTGTATAGACTTTTGTAAGCCACTGTATATATTTTTATATGAATGACAAAGTGGAAATAGTTATCTTGTGACATGTTTCATCTTTTACTCTTGTACTAAATTTTGTTATGTTGGTGCAACTACACATGCAGACAAACAAGGGATGCTGGGAATTTAAAAGTCAAATTACCATAATTATTAACTTCCTGACAAGAAAATGGTTCTTTCAATGTCAAAACAAAATGTACAGTTTTGTAGCAGTTTGTAATTTTCACATGTTCTAAAATAATAATTATATATATATATATATATATATATATATATATATATATATATATTATGATAATAATCCATGTATACTGTCTCAATATGTATAGGAAAAACTACAAAAAAGTTGTAAGTTAAAAATGTATTTTTTTTTACAGTATTTATTTATTTCTATTATTATATATATATATTTGATATTTCAGACTGACCTTGGCCTTTTATCAGGAATAAATGATTTTAAAATTTAAACTAGAAGCGTCTGTCGTGAGAAGCGTCCGTCACATGATTCAGAAAGCAACAGAGTCTCAATATTTTTAAACGTAAATCTTATTGGATAGCAATATATAAATTTTTATATATTGAGAACAGTTTCAAAAGAAAAGATCTATGACAAACTGGAAAAAAGTTTTTGTGATGCTTTTCATCTGTTAAGAATTCATTGGACTTGCTTTGTTTACATTTTTGTGACTACACATGCACACGAACAAGAAACGCTTGGAGGTTTAAAATTAATTGCTAATTCATCCACAGCAAATTTGTGTCCAAGTTCTTCCAGTGTTTCACCATCCTTGGCAGATCATCTGTAATCACAATGTGGAATATTTAATAAAAAAAGGATGGAAAGACTGCATGCAAAAAGAAAAAAAAATTTCTTTATAAATCCTAATGCCTCTCGTTCATGCCCATGTGGAGACATAACAATGTAAACAAACTATGTCCAATGAAGTCTTAATTAATAAAATGTGTCACAAAACCTTTTACCAATTAGTCACACATCTCTTCTTTCATATATATATAGATTTAAATAGCTTAGGAGTACACTCTCAGATTGATACCAAATTGATTGAGTTTTGATCCCAGCAGGAAGCAAGCAGATGTCTAGCAACACTGATGAGCTGTGATACAGCAAAACTGGCTTGTATATGGATGACTAATTATGCTCTCGTTATCCGATTGAGCTCTCTAGTGAGGAAAATTTTAAAAACAATAACCATATATTATGCATTACTCTTCAGTCATAAATTGAGTTCTCAGTATACATCACATATATGTAACACATTAGAATTTCCTCTTCTCTCAGCTGTATGCCGATAACTTAGGGTTAATACTGATGCTAAATTGGCTAAGTTTCAATCCCGGCTGTAAGCAAGCTGATGTCTTGCCACATTGATGAACTGTGATACAGCAAAACAGGCTTGTGTGTGGATGATCTTGCAAATTAGACTATATATATATATATATATATAGTCATTCGCAGACAGATCTGTTTCGCTGTATCACAGCTCATCAGTATGGTTAGACTCTGATTACTTTTAACCCAGGATTGAAACCTGACCGAATTGGCATCGGTTGGCGATTCTACCTCTGGGCTATGGGCGTTTGGTAGAAGAAGGCAGACTTTTTAGCGTGTATATTGTCATTAGTCTAATTTGAAAGATCAGTCAATTATGCTACCTTAGTTTCAACCATTTGGCATCTTCAGGTGTTATATTAACTGATTATCCAATGCATTTTTTTTTTTTTAACTCAGAACAGGAATTTTAGAATATATAACAGGGAATTTTAAAATAAAAGGAGTTAGTCAAGGCTGGTGAAATAATATTGTATGTATTTTTATTCAGGTTTAAATAAGCCTGAAATGTATGCATCCTGACATTATTTCAGACCTTTCATTTAGTAACCTTTCTTGTTCTGGAAATGATACAACATGATGCACCCAGTGAGAATCAAATTCAATATCCAGCAGTAATATTCAACCAGAAAAATTTGTTTGCCCTTACCCCATGCCAATATGTTCCTTACAATTTTAGTTCTACCTGCATATATAAGCTTGATAAAACTGAAATCCCCTGGGAAACATTTTCCTAACTGACAAAATTTCAAACTTTAAATTCAAATGGAAGTAACAATGACAGGACTAAATGAGTGTGACAGGAGGGAATATATATATATATATATATATACACACAAATAAATGCACAACAGTCTAAAGATTATAATAGAGAGAATTAACGAGAACAATTTCCAGCTTTTTATTTAAATCACAATTTCAGAATTACCAGAGCATTGGATATGATTTGAGGAGATTTTAAAAAATTGTGCATTAGGTTTCCTTCTCTCATGTTACAACTAATAAATCATTCCACATGAATTAAGTTTAATGTAGTCTATTGCTCACTATGAAAACACAATAAGGTAAAATAAAACACACCCAAATTTATGGTTTTGTTGCAGTGGATATCAGGTCAGAACAAGAAATCGAGGAGCCAAGTTCGAATTGCAGTTGAATTCCTTGCATTAACTTATGCACAAATACCTTTGGGAAAGGTATTAATCTGTCTCTTCCCTCTAGTTATGGGTTAAATAACAGGACAGATTGGGTTCTATAGACTTGGCTGGCAGTCAGTCTACCATAGAAAGTAGTGGCAACCTATGGTGGGATAATCTTCTGCCAAGTCAGTCATGTCTCTTCTGAGACATGATCACCCAAGCATGTATCACATATGACACTTAACTGACTGATGTTTAAAAACATAAAAAATCTATTTGCAGATATTTTGTGAAAAAAATTGATAAACAGATTTAACTTCATGCACTCTAAAAAAAGGTGTGCCAAAATAATCATTTTTCCTTTGACACCACTATTATTTAACTTCTTTGAATCCTCAGCAATATTTATTGTTTTACAAAACAATGATTAGACTTAATAAAACTGAAACATAGCAATGAGAATTTATACATTTTCTTTGTTTTTGAGAATTGACAACAAATATAAAAAACACTATTTATTACATTGTTTATTGAAATGGTTGGTAAAACATCGACTAATTGCCAACCGATTCAAACTTTATAAAATGGTAAATAAAAAGAATTTCTTTATAGTTGGTTTACATATTTTAATAATTTATGAATAAAAAAGTGTTTTCGTATTTATTTAATTTTAAATTGGTAAACGATAAACATTGTATTCCATTACTTTTAATTGTATTAGTTTTTAGAATGTTGCAAATATAATTTATTTTTGTATATCAACAATCTAATAAAAGTGTTTAATATTTTTGTTGTAAATTCTAATAAATAAAAACATGTATAAATTCTCTTTATTGATATGTTTAGGTTTTATTAAAAGTCTAATCATTGCTTTTTAAAAAAAATAAATATTGCCAAGGAGTAAAGGTAGTTAAAATATATAGATTGATTTGTTTTCTATGGCACAACAACTCTTTGTAGGTTATTTAAAGCCAGAAAATATTTTTATATTGTAAAAATTTGGGGTGGGCAGATAATATTGGTTTACTGATACAAGTATTCCTAATTAACCCATAACGGGGGGGGGGGGAGAGAATAGGTAGATTCATATCTTTCTGAAGTGTATTTTCCCCCTAAGTGAATATAATGAACCTGACTGAAATTGCAACTTGGCTCTCTGATTAACAATTCTGAACCATTAACCATTACACGACTTGCTTACCAAACAGTTACCCATCTAGGTACTGACCAAGATCAAAATTGTTTAACTTTGGTGATCGTATGGGAACTAGTGCTTCAACGTGATATGGCCATAAGTAACATTAAAATAATAAGGGAAAAACCATCCTTTTGACACATTGTTTTCTTTTGAAGGTACAAGATTAAAAAATTACTCAAGTTGGTCTCTAAGTACAGTCTTACTAAAGATTGAAACAAGATTTACAATTTAGTAATTGAAATTTATGTACTAATTTAGATTAATACTTTTACTTTTGAAAAATATTCAAGATTCATTTTCATATTTTTTTGTTCCATTTCTTCAAGCTCATGTGCAGCTACCTACCAACTTTTTCCATAATGGTCTCTTCTTATCATATAAAAGAGTCAGTCAGTTAAGTGCCATACATGATACACGCTTGGATGATCATGTCTCGAAAGAGACATGACTGACTGGGCAGACAATTATCCCGCAGTAGGTTGCCATTGCTTTCTGCAGTAGACTGGTTGCCGACCAAGGCTATAGAACCCAATTTGTCCTGCTATTTAACCCATAACTAGAAGGAAGAGACGGATTAATACCTTTCCCAAGGGTATTTGCGCGTAAGTGAATACAATGGATTAAAATGGAATTCGAACTCGGCTCCCCGGTTTCTCGTTCTGAGCCGATATCCACTATACCACAACGTACATCCTATAAAAGAGTAACTTATTCAAATATTACCTTTTTTACATATTGTTTGGCATTATAATATTTTACTTATTTCAATCCAACAAACAGTTTTCATTGAAAACTGATTATTGACATGATCAAAATTTTGTTGTGTGTACTTAAATGTGTCACCCAATCAAATACTGACTGAAGTGAGCACTGCTTAACTTTACTACTTACATAATATATTTAACCTTTTGGAGGATTTAGCATGTTACATAGCCTTTATTGTTCACCCAATGAAATAGAGACTTGAGTTAGCATTGCTTAACTATACTGATTATATATGTAACCTTTTGTGAGTGGGCTGTCTTGCTTAGCACAGTACGTTGAATAGTGACACAAGTTAGCATTACTTGACTTTATTGTATAATGTATGTAATCTTTTGTGAGAGAGCTATATTATTTAGCTTAGTACAAAGCATCTATTTTTAACCCATTTAAATATTGACTAAACTAAACATTGCTTAACTTTATTGGTCATATAATGTATGTATTCTTTTGTGAGATGACTATTATTTAGCATCATATATATTATCTATTGTTCATTCAATCAAATAGTAACTAGAGTTAGCATTGCTTACCTACACTGATTATATATTAGATGTAACCTTTTGGGAAAATGCTGTATTATTTAGCAAAGTGCACAGCAGCCATTGGAAATTCATCTTTGGCAGTGACTATCAATACACAATCTCATTCCACACTACTAATATTATTACATTGGTAAGTTGATAAAAAAGTACTTGCAATCTTTTCAGCTTTTAGTTTTTGTTGTTTTCTTAGCTTACTTCCTACTTCACAATGTAAAAAGATGATTGGTTGTAGAAGCAACTGACAGTTGGGAATCCTATAAGTGATTCTTGTGAGAATCATTCATGGCAAGAAATTCAATATTCTTATTTTTGTCAGTGACTATGGTATTTCAAGGTAGAGAGAGCTCAGAGCCTCACTGATAAGTCATAAATAACAAAGTGCTTATAGTTGGGCCGAGCAAAAGCACTTAACTCACATGTGGCTGGAGAGTCTGATCCGATGGCTCAGACAGATTTCATAGATAACAATCAAAGGAAGGTGCAAAATTAAGATACTGTCTTCTCAGCATGGTGAATTCACTTGTCCTTGTTTTTAATTTTTTTATTTTTTTATTAAACTGGAAGACTAATACTTTTATCAGAATATTTTGATCAGTGCACTGGTCTTTTTCAGCTGAAGAAATTTATGTCTGGTAATGTTCTTTGTATTTTGAGAAGTAAAGCTTGATAGAGCTTCAATGTATTCTTGTCAAATCCAATGTTTTACTGAGGACTCAAACACAAATATCTATTTTTTATTCTACAGAAGGTGTGGTGAATAAACTGTCATCTAAATTAGGCAAAAATTAAAATAATACTGACATCTCATTTTAACAGATGTATTTACCAAAATGACACAAAAATATCTTGAAATACTAAATACTAAAGAGTAAATTTATTCAATAAAATTGCCACTGGCTCCAACCGTGGCTTCCAGATGACTTCAGAATTTCTTGTAACTCTTCTAGACAATCTCCATGTTTAAGTTGATGAATGCTGCCATAATCTTTGTCATCAGTTCATCTTTGTTGTTACAAGGAATTTTATTTGCCTCTCACTCAACTGCACCTCCCATATAATAATCATGGGGGTTGTAGTCTGAGGAGTTAGGTGACCAGATATAAAGGGTGACGTGGTCACAGATATTGTCTGTCACCCTGGGTTCTCCTGCTAGTGTGGTATGGTGCAGAGTCCTGTTGTTAGACATAGGCTCTTCCAGCAGCCACCCTCTTGACCCAGGGCAGCACTAATTTCTCAAGGCACTTGATGTAAGCCTCAATGTTGAGTCTGAGGCCCTCACCAACAAATTCGGGAGTTCTTTTGTATCAGATTGATCAGAGTTTTTTTGAGCGGTTGTACCTTTGTAATAACCATTAAACTTGTCCTATTCTTTCTGAGTTCTCTGCACTTTCCTCAGATTGACACCTGAACACTCTGAAATGTTTATATTGGAGTTTCCAGCACAAATGGCAAGCAGTACAGCATGTTGTTTCCAAATTTCTGGTGGAGTGAATTGTGTCATGGTGCTCTTCATCTCATAGATGGTGCCCAACTGACCCTACTATACTGTGCATTTGAAAAAATAAAAAACAATGTGCATGCAGAAAATTAACAACATGAGATGGCGACAATTTACCAATCATACCTTGTATTTATTAGAACAATTGGTTAAAGCACTCAGTAAAGAACAAAGCTCAGAAGAAATGGCATACAAGATTATTCCTAAATGACACCTTTTTTTCTCTTTTTAAACATTTCACCCAAAGTAAGGCAATAATGTCATTAAGACTTAAGAGTTAACTTAAGACTTAACTTCTGTCTGGCTTCTTACTTACCTGTCATCTAGGATTTTGAAAAACTTAAATGCAGTGTCAATCGTCATCATTTGTTTTCTTGAATATTAATCTTTTATCATCCTATCTGGGTATCTTTCACTTTCAAGTAAACTCCTGTATCCTAGTGGCTTTATTGCTTTGTTTGGAATAAGATGATTAAAAAAAACTTTACTCTTAGTTTTCTTTCAAGAAAAGTGATTTTCTGATCCATCAAAGAATGAAGAGAGATTTTCTAGTCATTTCATATCTCTGCTATTGAAGAGTTACACTGCTGTAATGAAAATACTATTATGCAAAGCATCAATAAGATTAACAACAGAAGGCTGTCATAGTTTATCAGTATTTGTGATCATAGTCTTGTTAACAAAAAACTTAAAAGAATTTAAACATATTTACATATTTACCAGACTAAAATAGCAACTTTTGTTATTCTATTAAGAGATGAGAATCTGTGATTTATTTCATGGAATGATATGTTGGGTGACTAAAATGTAATCCGAGTTAGAATATATATAGGTTTGTCAAAATATAACACTTGTTCTAATTTCATTTTAAAAATATTTGTCAGAATTTTTTTTTTTTGTTCTATAAAACCAAGTGTCTGGATACACGGGGGGGGGGGATTTATGCAGTTAGCTTATTATTTCCTACCTAAATACACAGAAAAAGCAAAGAGCTGCCATAGAATTTCTGTTTTGGGTAGTGAATGTGCTTCAGACATTCAAAGGAGGTTAGTGAGTGTTTATAATGAGGCTGCCTTTGTTATAAATGCAGTAAGGAGATGGGATCAGTAGTCATTAACAGTCCTAAAAAGAAAAGAGAAACTGGCTTCAGTGACAGGCCAGCAGTTAAATTTTCTGCCAAACATCACAGCTATCAATGATGGTTCCAACAAGAGTCAGTCAGTTAAATGTCATATGTGATACACGCTTGGGCGATCATGTCTCGAAAGAGACATAACTGACTGGGCAAAAGATTTTCCTGCAGTAGGTTACCATTCCTTTCTGCAGTAGACTCGTTGCCAACCAAGGCTATAGAACCCAATTTGTTCTGCTATTTAACCCATAGGTGGAGGGAGGAGAGATGGATTAATACCTTTCCCAATGGTATTTGCATGTAAGTAAATGCAATGAATTTAAATGGAATTCAAATTCGGGTCTTTGATTTCTCATTCTGAGCCAATATACACTGTACGACAACACACATACTGTATCCTTATTTTCATTGATAAAAGTAAAGTTAACAATGATCCCAGAGGCACAGAAAAGTCAGGTAACTCTGCTTAGATAAAAGAAGCACAAACTTACCATGGTTCACTGATTGAAGTCTCTTTGGTAAATAGTTGTGTAATATTGCTGTGTTCAGACAAATTGCTTGAAAATAAAATGTTATTTCCAAAACACCGAACTTCCACAGGACGACCTGCTTTAATCAGGCTGGAAAAAATTTTTTAGAAAAATATTTTTACATTAATCATTAGTGTCATACATAAAATGAAACAGAAAGGTTCAATAAGTGAAGAAAATTTAAATTCTCAAATAATGTAAATATGCTTAAATCACTACACAAAATTATATATTTTATAGTTTGGATCAGCATTCATCTTTGTTACTTCCACTTTAGAAATTTAAGCACAGTACTAGATTGGCAGCTAGGTCTCGTCATTTTACTGTTACTAAATGTAACCATAAGACCTATGCTAATAGTTTCTTTTCTTGCATTTCTTCCAGCTTTATGCTTTTATTGCTTTCTTGTAAACAATGATCTTCAAAAATTTAAATGCAATGTCAATTGTCATCTTCTGCATCCTTGAAACCTATTCTCTTATTGTCCTCTCATTTAAATAACATTTTCTCAGTTTCTTTCCCTCTCAGTAACCCCTTGCACCTTAGTAACTATTTTGCCTTGCTTAAGATCAAATGATTAAAAAAATAAGCAATAAAATAATTTTAGCCTATTTAATCTTAGCCTAATTTTTTATCAATACTTTCTTTGAGGAAGTAATTTAAGTTTTAATTGATGTTGTTGTTTTTAAATATCCAACACTGCAAGAGAAGTAGTGTTCTTAAGAAAGTTGATATCTAGTATGATTCTGGATGCAAATTTATTGTGAAAGACTCAGAAATCAGTGCATTTTTGTTATAATAAATCATTTTCCCTTTAAATTAAAATTATGGTCAGACTTATTAAGATGTACAGCTTCTTTTGAAGACAAAATATGTCATACAGGACTTTTTTTCATTTTGTCACATAATTACCCATTATTATATATCATATTCTTTCATATATATGTATATAAATGTGTATTTGGGCAAGTTTGTTTAAAGACAACTGACCTGGTACTGCACTGAAGCTTTTTATTTGATTTATCTTGTGTTGCATATAAAATGTGTAAAAAGTGTTCAAATGTTTTCTATGTCTGTGTACTTTTGGCTTTTTTTTAGCCATTATCTATATGTTAATTTTATTTTTGTAAAAAAATTGATATGGCAGTTCAATTTCAACATGAAATGAACAAATTGTAAGACCAAACTTGAAGATCCCAAAACAAAGGTTTGAGTTTTGTTTAACAGCATATCAATTTCTGTGGGTCATTTAATCCCAAAATTTAGGTTTTTAGGCTATTTTTTTAAAATGTTCGGTTATAATAATAAGATTGATTTAGTAAGTTTTTAATGAAAAAGTTGTTTATTTTTTGTTTTCTGTTTTTGTATTTTAAAAAAAGTCCTTTAATTTTTTTGTTTGTTATTTTTTTACCTCCAAAAATTTATTGTTGGTAATATTTTTCTTTCAAAAATGTATTGCTGGTAATATTAATTTTTTTTCAAAAATGTATTCCTGACGTTTTTATGATAAAAGTCTATTTTTATACTTTCTCAGTGTTTTGACCCCAGTTTGGGGGTTAACTATTTGCCCATAGCTGGGACTCTAACAGGTGCTACCACTCCAGATCAGAGTGAAACAACAGCAATTAAGAGGTGGTTCAAGACCTCCCAATCAGAAGCCTTGCTGCCAGATGCAGTTTAGTATTATACTCAGAACCACTAAAACAAAAGAAACAAATTGCAACTTCAAACCTGGAGATTCCAAAAGAAAATAAACAAATTGCAAGTCCAAACACGAAGATCCCAAAATAAAATAAAGAAATCAAAAGTCCAAACTTGAAGATCCAGGAGGCAGAAAGAAATGTTGAAATCATGAATTGCAGGTCCAATGTCAAAAATCTCAGTACATGTAAATAGTTAGAAATCTTCAGTACAATTCAACAGTTACATTCAAGCCAATGAACAAGATAATAACGAATTCCATTTTGGAATGCCAAACACTTTTATAGACAGAGTAATTTCTTTTTTTTTTGGTCGATAGTTGGAGAGGACAAACAATATTAGTATTTCTGAGACACATTTAAGGCAACAGTTGCTACTGACTTACTTATTTTAGTTATTTTGTCTTTGGCATATCAGACAAAACACACATGCACTTTTTTGCAGTGACTTTCTCTTTTAACAGAATTTTAATTTTAACTGAATGTGAAAATTTTTATGCATGTACCCAGAATTATGATAACGTTTTTTTTATTTTCCAGACACACTGCATTGTGACCATGTTCATAGTTGATGTTGTTGAATATTGGATTTTTCTTTTTTATTATTAATTCTGTTGTAGCTTTGTTGGAGCCAGAAATAAAGACACAAAGGAAAAATAGCGTTAAACAAATATATTTAACAAAGACAGTCATACAAACATATACCAATGAAATATTATTAGCGTGACTGTTAGTCCGGATATCAGAGTTATCTACTGGAATAGAAACCGCTTTCCCCCACTCTGCTAAGCAGAACTGCTGCTTATATATATTTTGGAAAAGTTCATGTGTCATATGGGTAAGTCACCATAACAAATTCATTCATTATTTTTAGTCTGTTTTTACATGTAGGTGAGGCTATGTTTGTATTTTCTATTGTTTGTTGTGGGTAGAGTTTGGTAGTTTTCCATGTCTGTTTAAATGAATGCCAAATGACCAATGATCAGAGAGATGTAACATGATAGGTATGTAGTAGTATGTAAAATATAATTATTCTTGAATTTGGTTTGGTCAAAAACACACCTGTTTTAAATTTTTATAGTGGATAATTAATTTAATTTTCTTATTCTGATCAACTGAAGTTGTGTATTTCTTTATAATGTTTATAAGGAAAAATTCATTTCTCTCTCTCTCTCTGTATATATATATATATATATATATATATTAGATATATCTTATTTAAAATGACCAATAAAAAGGATTTTTAAATTTCTTATTTGATTTTTCTAGTATTTGTACATGTCTCCTTTTTGCTGGAGATAAGAAATTTAAAAATATTTCATAATGATAAAATTTTCAAGCATTTTCAGCTACTTCACTGACCATTCTCAAAAGTGTTAACTTTCCGATGTTTTTATTTTTCCTTCATGTTTTGACTGTAATGTAATTTAAATCTTCCTTATTAGTTGCTATTAATGAAATATGTTTAAAAGAAAGACTGCTGCCTGAATATATATATATTAATGCAGGTTTCATTAAAAATAACAAAGTATTATGGTTAAGTTTTTATGTAATTTTTCAGATAATCTTATGATTTTTTTTTTCAGGACATAAATTATATAAAAATTGTCCAAAAAACAAAAAATTATTAATTAAAAAGAAAAATCCAAACTTAATATCAACTATGAACACGGCAACAACATGCTTAGCATGTTCAGAATATAATACACACCCATGACTACACATATGCATAAATGTTTCACATCTTCAGTTACACATAAAATAAAATCCACCCTTGATAATGGCTAAAGATATAGTTGAAAGCAATAAAAGAAACAAATTTATATATAATTTATGTTCTCAAAAGAAAACAAAAATCATAAGATCACATGAAAAATTACATTAAATACTTAACCATAATACCTTGTCTGTCATTTTTAATGAAACCTCTATAAAAGAGAGCTTGCTGCTCACTAAACATCTTAGTGCAGGTTGATCAACAGCTGGATAGCTAATAGTTCAACATAAATGCATAGAGGACAGGAATCCCACATCAAGGAAGAGATAGCAACAGGGACAGGTGGAGGATACCACTGGCTGTCTCTAGCTTGAACTTCACACATGAGTGGTGAGAGATAGATGGCTGTTGTGCAGTGTAAAAATCGGATATTGCTGCACTTGAGGTCCTCCTCTCATAACAAAGCAGCTCTATTTAGGCTTATTAAAATCACTGAGTTCACCTGTCATTTTTGTTTTTAAATTATGTTTTAACAGATAGTCTCAGTAGGATAACAATAAACATATGAACATCTTATAAGAGCTTGTCAAGTGCTTGTTGGGCATTGAAAGATACATAAATCACTGCAATTGTTGGTTTTAAAATCATTTTTTCAGCTTTTTTCATCTAAAGTAAATATTACTTTTTTTTCAAATCAAATTAATTATACTTTAAATCAGCTAATATTCCTCAAAGTTTCAGAAAGTTTATTTTTGTAAGATTTTTAATAAGGAAAATTAAATTGTGATGAAAGACGGCTAAAACGAGCACTAATCAGATACTTTAGAAAAAAATTGATTTCAATCAATATAATTTCTGTTTGAAAAATACACTACAAAGAACTTTTGCCTACTGGAAAGAGTAAAATTTATTTTTGCTAAAATATAAAATATAGTTTTGCTTACTGGAAATAAAAAATTTAATTTTTCTGCTTTCAATTAAAGATAAAAGCTTTAAGAAAAGTTTTTCATTTATAAAAATTCATTTTAAAACTTAGGTCCTGCCAAAAAAGAAAACGTGGAGGTACCTAATTAAGAGTTAAGTTGGATAGCAGACTTTGAGGAATGAAGAATTCATTTTCATGTCACAAACAAATTTGGAGGTTGCAGAATGAAGAGGCCAAATATTTTATCCAACACATCCACATTATTTCCATGCCACATATGAAGATTTATTTGATTAACACAAAACAAAAGGGAATAGTAAATCACCAAATATAAAGGCTTTTTCCAGTTAAAAAAAGCTGAGAACTCTTCAGTCAAGTGGTTGTTGAATTTTTACAACAGAAAGATAACTTTTACATTGTTGAAAACTACAAAGAAATAAACATTACAGCTTTAAAAAGTCAAAGTCTAGAGCTAAATGACACTCCCATGCAAGTGGCAAAGAAAGTAAAGAAGAAAAAGAAGGGAATATATATATATATATATATTGCGAGAGAGAGAGAGAGAGAGAGAGAGAGAAAGAAAAAGAAAAAAGAGTACATTTGTGATTTCAGGCAATGGACCAAAGTTAAGTTTTTTTTTTGTTCTCATATTGCATACATCACACACACTTTTCCACACAGAGATGTTTCTTTGTATTATTTTTGCTCTCTATTACATCTTGTTAAATTTTAATACCAGTATTTGTTGTTCGTTTCCACTGATTATTTTCCTTGTCTGTGTATCTGACCCTGTGAAAGAAACCATCCACTACCAGAGTAAAAAACTTTGGCCATACTTTTTGGCAAAAAATTAACATTTTTTTTTTCTTTTCTTTTTAAATTTTATGCTGTGGCAATTTGGTTGTAACAGGTAGCATTAATGAAATCAAAATTATGTCCAGCATCATTTCAATACAAAACAAGAGAGTTAGATCATTTATCTAAACAAATCTCTATTGTGTTCATAGATACAGTATTTACATTATTCAGACTATTGTTCTCATCTTTGTTGCCATTTGTACAATGTTTCGGCTGTTGCACGCTCCGGCCTTCTTCAGGTGCTAGAAATTTCAAACCGAACCAAAAATAGTCTGAATAATGTAACTACTACCTCATCTTAGAAATATAGACAAATACTAAAGGATTGGTACGGACCCAATACACTGAAAATATGGAGATAAATAGAAAAGTCCTACCTGAAACTGGCATGAATATCAAACCACCTGACATTCCTACACTGATGCAGGGAACTACAACTCATCCCTGCAGGCTTGGCACCAAGACTTGCCATCAATTCAAGGAGAGCTTGTCTGGTCAAAAAAAGTGGGTCACGCCCTGGTCCGAGAACGTATCCAGTACAACCGATGGATGAAACGGAAATTACATACTGTTATCTCCAGAGGCTTGAAATATCCCTTAGCAGAATCACTGAAGAAGAAGACCAAAAAAAAGGATCTGGCACGAATTGGACAAATCCTTCAGGCAAGAATTCAACACTCAAGGTCTGCCAAGTATGGAAACTAAATAGGTTAAAAGATCTGAAGAGGATACATGAGGTCCATCACCCACCTGTGAAGGCTGTTGTGAACATCAGTTGAGTGCTTCTGGGAAGTCAGTGCTAAACAAGGGTCTCAACTTCGCAACAACCATCAGGTGGATACCATACTTAGACATCATTGCCCGCATCGAGGAATTAGCCTTGAGCATCCCTCAGACTCAGGTGGATGAGCTAAGATAGAAAGTGAGACAGACACTGGAGAAAGCCAAGCCACCCAAACATCATGAAAGAGGAGGGACTGGCAATCAGGATCCTACAGAAGAATGAGAACATCATCATACTACCAGCTGATAAAGGCAATGCAACTGTAGTGATGGACAGAACTGAATACACCAAGAAACTGGAAGACCTCATTACAAGTGATGGCTATAGCCAGGTAAAGAAAGACCTGATGTTGAAAGCAGCTGTTGCAAATACTAATCAAGAACAAGGATCACTTCCAGCCTACAACATATTGGCAGTTGTCTCAACATTACATAAGCTACCTCACATGTATAGTCTACCTAAGATTCATAAAGACGGTATTCCACTCAGGTCGATTGTTAGCAGCCTAGGCTCAGTGTGTCACCCTCTGAATTGCTTCCTTATAGATATAATTGACCCATTGATAGGAAAGTCACCATCATATGTTTGAAACTCAACCCACTTCGTGGAACTTATCAAGGATGCTGCCATCCAATGCAACCAGATGGTGAGCCTGGATGTGGTAAGTCTGTTCACCAAGGTACCCACGGTGGGGGCACTATCAGTAGTCAGGGACAGACTGGTTTTGGACTTATTACTAGAAGAACGTACCAGTGTTCTACTAGTCAACTTGATGGAGATGCTGACTTTCTGCACACAAACAACATACTTCAGATTGGGATCAGACATATATTGGCAGGATGAAAGCTTAGCAATGGGCTCGCCATTATCACTATCACTGGCTAACATATACATGGAATACTTTAAAGAGACAGCATTAGAATCCACAGTTCTAAAGCCAACTCTATAAGACCAGACAGTTCACTATGAAAAAAGAGTGTGACAACAAATTGGCATTCCTGGATGTGCTAATAACTCGAACAGAGGTGGGGTTCAAGACAGCTGTATACCGCAAGCCGACATTCACCAGACAACACCTTAACTTCAACTCTCACCACCCATACAATGTAAAGAAAGGGATTGTCCACTGCCTTCGACATCGAGCAAAAGTTATAAGCAGCAACCCAGAGTCATACAAAAAGCAAATGGTCAGTAATAGCAGTACCTTACAACGAAACAATTATCCAATTATTATTGACAACAACTCTAACAAACACAGAAGGGAGGGTGCATGAGGATAACAACTCTCAGAAAACAGCCTCGGTCTGTCTACCCTATGTGAAGGGGTTATCAGAGAAAATACAAAATGGCAACAAACATGAGGACAATAGTCCAAATAATGTAAATACTACCTCATCTCAGAAATACAGACAAATATACATGAATATTTTTGCATTGTAAACAATTTATTTGGTAAATTTCAGATTTGGATTTATTTTTGGTAAATTTCAAATTTGGGTTTATTTTTCTTACTATTTATATCTTCGATTGTTTTGGACGTGGTGGTAATACTCCTAGTATTATTGATGACTAATTTGCGAGTTTATTAGAAAGAGTGTTGAAGGATTAAGATTATGAATTTTGTGTAATTTTTGTTAGAAGTGTTATTGGTGATGTCTGTTTTTTGGTTTTGTGGATTTGTAAGCTCATTTTTTAGCATTAAGGATAAAATGATGTGGGTAATGGAGAAGTTTTCTCAGTATATTTCTCTTCTTTATTAGGTAATCTGAGCTACATATCCTAAGGGCTTTGAGATAAAATTCTGTGATTAGTACAGATTTTATTCTTTGGTTGTTATGGGAGTAGAAGTTGATTAGCCTTATTTTTGTTTGTGGGTTTTCAATAAACTGTAGAATTTAATTTCTCATTTTTGCATATTAATAAGATGTTGAGGAAAGGTAAAGAATGGTTTATTTCAAATTCTTGTGTGAATTCAATGGTGGGTTCAAACTTATTGAGTTACACTATTATGTCTAATATATTTGTTTGCTGGGGATATAATAATAAGACATTATCTCTACATCTTAGGTAAGTAGAGCTGTTTGGTATGATGTGTTTATAAGAACTGGATTCTAAAAATTCTAGAAAAAGGCAAGTGAGAACACCACTGATAGGTGACCCCATGGGTAAGCTGAATTTTTGTCTGTAGAGAATATAGTTGAAAGAGAAGAAGCAGTGGTTAGTGATTAATTTGCATATTTTAATAATTTTGTGGAAGATAGAGGAATTTTTTTTGGACTTTTTGAGATGGTTTCTCAATCTGTTGAGGCATTTTGTGGTGGATATGTTAGCGTATAGTGATTTGTTGTCTAAGCTTACCATAACCATGTTTTGCATATTTACATTTCATATTCTCTGGATTAAGTCACCATTGGATTTTATATGTATTGTGTTGTGCTGGTGGTTCCTAGGAACAGAGTTAAAACTTTTGTAGTGGGCTACACTATTGATTCTGAACACAATATAAATACATGCTTAAAACATTATATTACATCACCACCTTTCTATAAATCCATTTTTAAAGAATTTAATGTCTACCTAATACAAAGAATATATGCTTAAAAAGATCATCCATAAATTAAAATCACCCCACTACAGCACAAAGGTGAAGACATCAGAAGTTCTACTAAATGGACACATATCAGTCAGTTAAGTGCCATACGTGATATACACTTGGGTGATCATGTCTTGAAAGAGACATGACTGACTGAGAAGAAGATTTTCCTGCAGTAGGTTGCCATTACTTTCTGCAGTAGACTGGTTGCTAACGAAGACTAAAGAACACAATCTGTCCTGTTATTTAACTCATAGCTGGAGAGAAGAGACGGATCAATACCTTTTCCAAGAGTATTTGCATGTAAGTGAATGCAACAAATTTGACTGGAATTCAAACTCAGCTCTTCCGATTTCTCGTTCTGAGCTGATATCAACTGCACCACAATGCACATACCGGACACATGTACACAATTACAAACCTAATCTAATGATCAGATAGACATACAAGAATACTCACAAACTTACATACATACAGAATTATCTATGATTTTAATGCATATAATATGTGACTGACCAATGAAAAATGACCCAAACAAAATCAAAAAATACCAATGTTTGTCTCTTTGTCTGTTTTCTCTGATCAAGCTTTAATAAAAGTGAAACATGTTAGATTGATATACATTTCCTATTTGTTCTTTATTTTATCACCCTCTTGGATTCCAATCCCTATTTGATCTGCATTTGATCTTTAATCACACATACATGTGTGTGGTCACCATTGGCTTGTGGGGTAACATGCCACCCTCCTCATTAGGCAGAAAAGTTAGTGAGTAAGCTGGTTTAGATGCAAACCAGCTATCCATGTGAAAGCTTCTACTAGGTTACATATTACAAGTAGCAGGTCTAAACCTCACCTGACTTGAAATTTAGTTAATAGACTTTACAATTAACAGTCACTGCAGGCATATGTCTTTGCAAAATTTACATTGTGGTCTCTCACTGTACATATACATATTTAAGATACATTTCTATAATGATACAAGACTTACTCTGCCTGCTGTTGATGTATAGTCATATTTTCAAGACAGTGAAATATCTGTTCCTAACAGATAAGTATATAGAAGCATAAATAGGACCTGTTTTGTGATCCCTTTTCAATATAGTGTATGTTGGGTTTGTTGTTTAGCTTTGTCTCTGCTGGAGAGTATGCTATTGAAACCAAAATGATGGTGCCTATAAGAAATTGCCATTAGCGTCTTTCCAGTAAATGGCAATTTCCTTTTTTCTCAAAATAGGACAGCATAACCAGACAATAAAACTATAGAATTGCAGCAGTGAAAATATTGAAGGAACTTGTCTGTATTTAGTTACAGTTTTTACAGTAGTGTCAAAGCCCAATCTGAGAAAGAAAGCAAAAATATATAATTGAAAGTATCTTGTCTTGCGTAAATTTGGCAATGGTAACAATCTTTTTTTGCTTTTATTCTTTGTTATAGAATATCGACAAACTATTTTATATACTAAGGCTCATCCAATAGATGACCCAAGAGACACTCAAGATAGAGGGTTATTGAATGAGGTATATGAAATAAAGAAGAGGAGGTAACAGGAAGGTTATGAAGATATGGAGGATAGATAATGATTGACATTAGACTAGAAGAGGTTAAGGTGATTTTGTAAGTATAGCTTAGATGTTGCACAAAGCTGAAATTATGGAGCTCCAATGCTCCTTGAAGAGTTTAAAATTGTAGTGATCAAAAGAACAGCAACATGAGAGTCTATTCCACAAAGGAATGGTTCTTGAAAAGAAGGTGAGTGGAATGCCTTTCTTTCCAAAGGAATATGGTGAAAATGAGGGTGATTCAACCCTGTGGAGCTCACAAGTTGGGTCTTGGCTGTAAAGGTTTGAATTAGTGATTCTTTAGAATGGAATTCATCGGAACATTCACCATGGAAGTAATAGAGTAGCAATATTTGTCTATATTTCCGAGATAAGGTAGTATTAACACAAAGGGATATAGAAGAATCAAGATTAGCTGACCACATATAGAGGGAGAAAGAGGATCACCACCCACTAAGGGATGTAGTTAAAATAATAGATAGAGAATGCCATTGGAAACTATGTAAACTTAAGGAATCAGTGCATATGCAAGTCTACAAAAATCTTCCAAGCCAATTAAGCATAGAGATGAATACAATATGGGAACCAGTAAGATGGAGGGCCAGAGAAAATCAAAATTGCAATATGAGCTCTGGTAAAAAATACTAGAGAAAACCATTAACATCAAAAATTGCAATATGAACTCTGGTGAAAAATGGTTACTGAATATTAGTCTCAAAAATTCAGTTGTTCTTGTCCGTGGCCCTGTGATTATAGACATTGGTTAGTTTCAAAGAGTTATGAGTTCAATACCAGTCTACAGCAGTGGTGAACAAGAAACTTAGAGAGTCCGGTTAGAGGGAGATAACTTATGACTACCAAAAGTGGATTCACACAAGGAATGAGAATGATACACCTGTGACCATAATAAAAGGCTTGGTTTAAAATTCCTGAAGAAGGCTGGAGTGTACAATGTCCAAAATCTTGTACAAATGGCAACAAAAATGTAAATAGATGATAATCCAATGTTGGGTCTGCAGAGAAGAGATTGCATGATGGAGAATAAATTGACCCCACAAGGCTATATAAATACTTTGAAGTTTGTCAAGGCTGAGATGTGAAAATCAAACAGCTCCAGCCCAGATATGATACCAATAATCACTTTTCTTGGTCTGATCTTGTTGAAAATTTCACTCTAGTCAGGTGAACACTTACTTACAGTTAGATAACGTCGGGGGAGTTATTTACCCCTAGATTTTTTTTTGTTTTTATGTTGTTATCAGAGTCAACTGTTGCGTTATTCCTAATAAGTAAAATAAGCCATCACATGTGTTATTTAACATGTGTGTGTGTCTGTTTCTTGAGTTTATCCTCCTGCCTAGAATATGAAGTTAAATACCTGAATTCACACAAAACAAGGAATGTCTATGTTTGCTATCGAACTTGATTTATAAATTTCTAAGAGATCTGCCTCTTGTAAAGATAAAGCCTAGTGGAAAGAGATTTTTTTTATATTTATTTTGCCCCAAGCAAAGCAAAAACGCCACTGGTGCACAGGGGGTTACAGTGAGAGAATAAAAAAAGGTACAATGAATTGTCCAAGGAATTGATTTTTCTTTTTTTTTTCCCAGACTTTAGTGATGGAATGTATATATGATTTCCATTTGCAGTCTGGGATAAACTTGAATTACACTAGACCTTCAAAGCATAAGACCACTTTGTAAAGGCAACAGTCCAGCATGACTGGAAAAAAACTCAGAATCTACTTATCACTTGTTAGTTGGTGCCATAGTTCTTGATATAGTTGTGAAAAAAAACCCAAAAAAAACAACAACAACAAACAAACAAATAAAGAAAAAATAGCAAGAATCTTGCTTTAGAATAAAACAAAAGGACCAAACCTGATTGTGATAATTCCCTCTGGATTTCCTTCAAACAAGGTCATTGGAGAAAAACTGACAATTGCATATCCAGTTTGATTTCTGTTTGTTTCACATTCAATAGAAACCTGAAAAATGATAATTGAAATCACTGATAATTAAGGCAATTATAAATTTGGGCAGAACCATCTTTGAAATAAAAAAGAAATGAAAATGAATTTATATTTTATCAAACTGCAAGCACATTCCGAGCTGAACAAATTCAAATCAATATTAAGCGACAGAAAGATATTATTTCTCATAATGAAAGCATAACGAAATACTTAGGGGATACATTTTATGTTTGGCAATTTAACATTTGCAAAACAAAGCAACTAGAAGCAACATGGTATATGAAGAGAGATTTGAGATTGGGAAAATACTCTTAAAAATCTGACAATTGCATTCCTGAAGACAAATTTAATTGAGCTGATAAAACAAGTGAATCTTGAGAGACATTCCTAAAATAGCAAAGAGAATTATTTTTTTTTAAATTATGCATTGTATAACCTCAAATATTATATATACAAGGTGTTGAAAAGTTCTTAGCCCAACACAATTCTCAAAATCTAACCAAATAACAGAATTTGTTTTTTAAAAATCCCTTCTTAATTGGTCCAAGAAAGTTGACAGTACCACTTTATATATATATATATATATATATATATATATATATATATATATATGTACCTTAGTTTTTCAATACTCATTTAGTGCTCCATTCTTATGTGCTACATCTAAACTACACTTAGTTAATCACTATATTTTTGTTTTTTATAATCATTTCACCCCGGGGAAGGCGTAAATGCCACTGATGTGCAGGGGGCTACATAACTGAAAGAAAATTAATTAGAGGAGGGAGAAGAGGATTACAAACCAATTAGAAAGAAGCAATAGAAAGATGAAAATGCAGGTGAGATGACAGTTGCAAGGAGGAGAGAAAGGGAAGGATATATGGGGTGGGGGAAGGGCTAGAGTCAAGTGGTTAGTAGATGAGTATTGACATTGCATTTAAATTTCTGGAGGTTGTAGCCGTCAGGAAAGCAAGAATATGGGAGTGAGTTCCACAGGCGGGAAGTGCAAGAGAAGAAGCTGCAGGAGTAGAATTGTCGTCTGCATTTGGCTAACCTAACTGTGAATGGGTGGGACCCAGTTGCCATTCTGGTTGCACGAGTAAACACCTGTTGAGGAGGCACCAGTGACTTAAGTTCGTCCGAGCAGAAACCATGAAAGTACTTATAGAACAGACAAAGGGAGGCCACATTTCGTCAGTGGGGAAGTGGCTGTAGTCGAGCCGCCAAGTCAGTACCTATCACATTACTAACTCTCCTTTGGAGCCTGTCGAGAACACTGAGGTGAGTGGCAGGGGTGCCTGACCATAAATGGCAGCAGTACTCACTGAAAATAGCCAACAGTGTTTACAAACAAGTTTGTTGGAAGCTGTTAATGATATTTCTCATACTTTATTAGAAAATATAAATTTGAATTAAAAAAATACTTTTTTCCTGAAACAGGAAGACTACAATGCCAATGCAAGAATTTATTACTACAAAATAAAAGGGAAATATACATATATATATATATATATATATATATATATATATTAGAAAAAGAAATAGAGTTGTTCCAACGAGAGAAATTGGTATAGAATAAAAAGTGTGAGAGGCTGTGAACATTTTGTTTAAAGTGTATATTTATTGTTTTTGTTGTTATCCGTTATGATACTTGAAGTGTCCATAATGACATTTGTGACACTACACGTGTTTCGAGTCTAAAGTTGACTCTCTTCAGTCGAATAAACTTGTGGCTTTACATATCAAGTTCCTTTTGTTTCTGAGGGCCAAGTTGTTGTTTATAAATAAGTAAGTAGAAAAATAAAAAATAAAAAAAAATAAATCAAGTCAATAAAATAAGATAAAATAAATAAAATGTTGGTGGGTTGAATTGTCTGTAGTTAGCACATGTATAAATGGATAAAGAGATAATTAGATAAAGAGATGAATGAATCAAGTGCTTACCCCAATTTGAAATGATTTTAGTTTGGGGTTTCTTTATTAGTATGTTAAAATTATCTTCTAGGCATCTTCCTTATCTACAAGTCTCTTTGTAATTGTCTTCTGTTAGTCAGCTGGTTGTTTTTATTGCTTTGACGATATTTTGAATTTGGTGTGTGTGTGTGTGTGAGAGCATTTTTTGATTTCATCTTTATGTTTTAGAATAGATTTTTATGGGTCATCTGGTTCTTTTTTATTATTTGGGGTTACCATTTAAATTTGGTGTGTGTGTGTATGTGTGTTTCATGTCGTTTTGTTGAGCAAAGGCTTGTATTTCTTTATGAATCTTTCTTTCTGCATTATTAGTGTGTCATAGTCTGTATTTTGGTAGATAGGTAGTACTTTGAATTTGTCCCTACTGCATTCATGCAAATGTTGGGAGACATCCTGTTATATGATATTTTTATATTGGTTTTATGTGTACACACACACACACACACACACACACACATACAAAACAACATCTGAAATTAAATGTTCAACTAATCTGTCTGTACTCTGAATTCAGGAAATAGATTCTGATTAACTCTCTTTGGTTGAGATAATCATTTGAAAGCTGTGTAGTGACATCATTCTATACAATGACAAAAGTGGCAGTCAATTTTATTATGGTACTGTTTCCCTTTGGAAATATATCACTCCTAGATATGCAAAAAAAAAAAAAAAAACTGGCTTGGGAAAACTTTCAAAATTGTCCATTTCTGTTTGTGGAATTTGTCATCATCTCGAACATAGAATCTGGAGTCCTAAACATAGCTTCCCTAGAAACACCATATTATATGTAAGACCCTATCTTTTTGTTCTCCTTTCACTCTGCTTGCTGTAAAGATATGTAATATTTTTCTGTGTTGAATGTGTATAATGATGTATATATAATGTTGTGTATGTTTTAGTGATATAAAAACACTCTCTGACAACAAAGCATGTTGTCATTCCTTTTCCTTTCAGCCATTCCATTCCATCCATGAAATATGCTGTTATCATGAATATAATAATACCCATAACTGGGTAAATGAATGGGAGAATAAAATTTTGTTCCAAGTTCTCCCATTATATCGGTGATTAGAATGTGGTATTTTTTATCCAACATGTCATATTATTATCATCCATTACTGTTGAACAAGATGTTTTACTATTTATATAAATTACTATAAATGCTCATGATAGTGAGCACTTTAATCATAAAACCTGTTTTTCTTAAAGCCATTATCTTAGAGAAATACTGTGGTCGACTGTTGTCTTTTATTTTTAATGAAATACTAACTTTGTTTATATATATTTTTACAGACCTTCATTTAATTGCATTAAAAAAATCAACACTAAAGTTTATATTTTAGAAGTACTCTGAATAAGGATCCAGTACTTTCAGAAAGGGTGAAAAATGAATACAAAATAAAGTGAAATTGACAAATTACAGTTTTAGTTCAATGTGCATACATGCTAGTAAAGATTGTGTGTCCTATGAAAAGTATACTTTCTCCTTCCTGATCACACGTGATGATTTGGCTTGATACTTTCCAGACATTAAAGCAACCTTGAACTCTCTGAGATATGGCAGAAAAAAAGAAAAAGGGCAGTAACCTCTTTTTGACCACATCCATATTTGAAAATCATGAGTCATATGCCAAAACATACGTGTGAAAATAAAGATCGTCATCAGTCAGTCTTGCTTCAGAACTCAAACTGAATAAACGGCCAGCTAAACTTGCTATGATCTGCTATAAATTTAAATATGTGAAATCAGTAGAAATCTAATAAGGTTTGGGAGCTAAAAAGATTGATTCAAAGAAATCAAACTCCAGCATACTGAAAGAAACAAATACTACAAAACAAAGAAAGATACTATCCTGAGAGACAAGAAAAAAGAAAGAGTTAAATAATTCTTCGTTCAACCCTTGGACAAGATGAAGAAGGAAAAGAAAGAAAGAAAACTAAAAAGATCCATTCCACAGATAAACTTTTTACCCAGTGAAGAGAAGAAAAAAGAGAAAAAAAATATAAAAGGTAAAAAGAAATATCAAAGAAAATAGGAACATATAAGAGACACTAAAAGAAAAAGGAAGAAAGAAAAAAAAAAGAAAGACTTTTTCAAGTAAGTGCTTTGCTTCGATGGTCTGTTTTGTCTTGACTCCTTTTGATTTTTGTTATTTGTATCTAGATGCATGTTGATTTTAAGTTGTTTGTCAAAATAATATTCACCTTTCTAACAAGACAAATTCCCCCACCATTATTTCGTCCTGTAGTTTACCTCACTGTTTTGTATTGCTCCATCTTTCATATTTTAAACTACCATTCATTTGTATACTTCAGAAATAAAATTGTTATTTGTTATCACTACATCATTGCTTATCAACCAATGTGTTTGTTCGTTAATTAATTCCATTTAGCTCGGCTGTGTTTGATCATTCAGAAAAGGGACCATTGAGAAAAGAATTGTGATTTTATTTTCTATGTTATTGCCCCTCCTGCTATTGCCATAACAATAAAATATGGTGGTGTGTAATGTATATATATATATGTGTGTGCATCGCTCATTCAGTAATAAATTAGAGCACTATAGTTACTGGCATATGATACATCATGCGCTAAAAGTCTGCCTCCTTCTATCGAGTGCCCATAGCTCAGAGGTAGAGTCGCCAACTGATGCCACTTCGGTTGGGTTTCAATCCTGGGTTAAAAGCAATCGGATGTCTAACTGTACTGATGAGCTATGATACAGCAAAACAGATCTATCTGCGGATGACTATATATATATATATATATATATATGTGTGTGTGTGAAATGTGTACGTATATATATATATATATATATGCAATTTGTTATATATATATTATATTATTTATATATTATATATGCATGGTACTTATTTGAAAGTGCTCAATATCAGTGATAGAGCTGACATATTCATATAGAGCATGAAACCTAGGGTCACAAACTCACACCTATCTATCTATATATATATATATATATATATATATATATAGATAGATAGATATAGATATATATATATATATATATATATATTTTTTTTTTAACCGTATCACCCCGAGCAAGGTGGTAATGCCACTGATGTGCAGGGGACTACATAAGAGTAAAAAAATTAGATACGGGGAGAGTAAAGAGAAAGACAAACCAGTTAAAAATGGGAATATACGTGTGATGACAGTTGAAAAGGTGGAAAGACAGGAAAAGATATACAGGGTGATGTAGAAAGAACTAGAATCAAGTGGTTAAGAGATGAGTATTGACATTGCATTTAAATTCCTGGAGGTTGCAGCCGTCAGGAAAGCAAGAATATGGAAGCAAGTTCCACAAGTGGGAACTGCGAGAAAAGAAGCTGCTGGAGTAGAAATGCCGTCTCTATTTGGTTGATCTGTGAATGGATGGGACCCAGTTGCCAGTCTGGTTGCACGAATAAACACCTGTTGCAGGGGCACCAGTGACTTAAGATATATATATATATATATATATACGCACACACACACACACACACACATTACCGGCCATAATTATTAAGCCATCCCAGTTTTTTAAAAGAAATGATATACTTCATATTATTTTTAGTATTTATTGCCAAGTGGATAATTATAAATGAAAATAGATTGGTTCTTTTGTTATTACTTTGCAAAATTTTATAAGGCAAGAAAACAAAGATAAATTCATCCGAATCACCCTAAATTTTCTTCATTCTTCTGCATGCTATCAGACTAGGAGGTGCTCTTATTAAATATTTATAAATTCATTTGATGCAAATGTTATTGTGTAATATTAACAAAAGAACCATTTTATTTTCATTTACAATTATTCACTTGGCAATAAATGCTAAAAAATAGTATGAAATACATCATTTTTTTTTTAAAACTGTGGTGGTCTAATAATTATGGCTGGTAGTCTATATGCATACATACTGGGTGTGATAGATAAATTGTCCCAATTTTATATTTTTAATTTTGTGAATGTCATCTGTTTTTGATTTTGTTGATTGCATAATGTTACGAAAGTGTTTGGAGTGATTTCTAGTGATGGTGACATTATGCCTTCTTCCGTCTTTGCACAGGGCTTCAGACTCAACACTGAAGCCTACATCAAGTGCCTTGAGAAGATAGTGCTGACCTGGATTAAAAGGATGGCTGTTGGAAGACCCAATGTCTAACAACAGGACTCTGCACCATGCCACACAGGCAAGAAAATCCAGTCATGGCTATCAGACAACTTCTGCGACCACATCACCCAAATCACCCAAACTCCTGTATTATGTGTGGGGAAGAGTTAAGCGAGAGACCAACAAAACTCCTTGTAATACAAAGATGAACTGAAGGCAAAGATTGCGGCAACATCCACCAATTTAAACTCAGAAACTGTCCAGAAGAGTTGTAGGAGATTCTGAAGTCATTTGAAGGTCGTGGTTGAAACCAATAGCAATTTTATTGATTTGAA
This sequence comes from Ascarosepion bandense, assembly GCA_037127315.1. NCBI lineage: Eukaryota > Metazoa > Mollusca > Cephalopoda > Sepiida > Sepiidae > Ascarosepion > Ascarosepion bandense. The sequence goes on along the minus strand of JBBBDQ010000181.1, from coordinate 2,385,649 downwards.
GTATTTTTTTAGTATTTCAAGATATTTTTGTTTTATTTTGGCAAATATATCATGATATTTTGATTATAGTTCCTTGTTAACTTTAAATAAAGTTGATAACGCACTATAGTCAAAACATCATGATAATAACAACAAAGATGACGACATTTATCTGACTGTAAATAGGAATCTAAAAGTTATTAAAATGTGAATAGTATGCAGAAACTAAATGTACTAGAGCTTTTGCTACAATTTTTTGAGAGTAGTACCCTGGATGTATGTTGTGGTGCATTGGATATCAGCTCGGAACGACAAATCAGGGAGCCAAGTTTGAATTCCAGTTGAATTCAATGAATTCACTTACGTGCAAATACCCTTGGGAAAGGTATTAATCCATCTATTCCTTCCAGTTATGGGTTAAATAAGAGGACAGATTGGGTTCTATAGCCTTGGTCGGCAACCAGTATACCGCAGAAAGCAATGGCAACCTACTGCGGGATAATCTTCTGCCCAGTCAGTCATGTCCTGAAAGAGACATGATCGGCCAAGCGTATATCACATATGGTACTTAACTGACTGACCCTTTGTTTAGACAGTGCAGAAATAAAGTTGCATCCAATTTAACAGAATCATTTTATAAGCACATCACAAAAAAATGTCATGCATTTGAATGTATTTCTGCTTTTATAATCAACATATAACTTTACATATTTATTGCTAAAGTTTCTGGAATGTTGATAAGGATATAAAACAAGTGTATTCATGTTAAAGCACCAGTCAATTTTACACATGAAGTATTTAAAAAATATGAGAGAAATTAATCACTTCCTTAAAGAAAGGTAAAATGGAGCTCTCATAACCTGGTGAAATTTATTTTGAGAAATGTGTCAAATTTCTGACAGAGATTTCTTCTAGTTCATTGTAGTCTTTTCTTTCCACTTTCTTTAGCTACCTTCTGTAGGAGGTCTTGTAGTTTCCTTTCCATGTTTGCTATTGGCACTGTATCATTTGCGTATCTTATATTGTTCAAATTGTGGCTGTTGATGACGAATCCTGGTATAACTTCTATTAACTTATGAAAATTGAAATGCAGTAGAGTGGAGGGGGGTGTATCATGGGAGCATGAGACACTTTCACTGACCCTGAATCCATGGATTGAACTCATGATCACTGAGATGAGAGTAACACATGTTTAATCAACACCTATATGCACTATGCTATCTGAAAGAATGTAGTTTTTCATATTTTTAAATCCAACTTCAGGTGGTGGGGTCAACATTCGTTTATTCTGGCAGATTTTGATAATTTTGTATTTCACTTTTGAGACAAGGAGTTGCCAATATACTTTAATTTACTCAACTATTGCTCACAATTTGATTGTTATAGATGTTATTATACACAAAATGGCTAGAGAGTATCTTGTTGAAACATTCTATCTGCAGAGTGATTGAAAAATAACACCCTATTTTATGTATGGCTGGCTAGCCAGGAGTCTTGTGACTTTTTTCTTTGGGATTGGTTAAAGAAGCAAGTCTGTTATACTAATCCAAGACTATAGAAGAACTTCAAGGATGAATACAAGAAGTTATAACTTTCATACAATAAGAGTTCCTGATGAAATGATTCCTGGCTGGCTTAAGAAGCTGGTAGCAAAATCTGGTAACCATATCAAATTTTAAATAAAACCTCATGTTAAACACTTTTCTCTCATATCTATTTCTTGTAAAAATTATAGTTAAATTATAAGTATTTTACAATGGTGAGTTACTCTTCAATCATCCTGTATAACAACATCTATAATGATCAAGACAATGGGAATGGTAAAGTTAGCTGTTTTCTTATAAAGAAACATTTGGCATTCATTGACCAAACAGCCAGTACGGGTGTCAGTTAAAATTTATAAAATCTTTCTTTTAAAACAATTTTTCAGGAAAATAGATTCCTCAAGTCCAGTAGCTGATATCACACTTTCCAGTATTGATGGGAAGTTTTCTTTCTAACTTGTTATTTGAAGTAATGTGAAATGTCAACATCTTGATTAATTTATTATTTTCTCTTTCAGTTACAGGTGATATCCATTTTAGCTGTTGCTGGTGTCTTCAAGTGATGAGGTTTCTCTTATCTGGTACAGTTCTTTCTTTGTGATTCTGTAGCACCAGACCACAATGATCTTCACCAAGACCCACAGGATTCACTCACTCAACACCATTTTTAAGCATTGATTTTAGAGTGATGTTGTATACAGCTGGCAGTTTAGCTATTTCTTATTGTGTTTGGTGCAATGCATGGTATCCGTATGAAAGTCTTGATCTGACAAAGCTATTTAAGGACGTGACATGAGTTTTCAGATTCTGTAGCTATTTGCAGTGTTGGGCAAAACGACTTCTAGCACAACCCGATTTTTTTTTTCTCCTATACTAAATTTGTTACAACTGATCCATATGTACAGGTATTTAAAAATAGTTTGAATAAACTAAAGTATATTAGTAATTCCTTATCTCAAAAATGAAATACAAAATATTTAATCAGAACTTTGTACAGAAGTTATATACATATTCACTCTAAACCACAAGTGGAACTTATAAGAGCACTTACTAAAGATGCTGAGAAAATAGTCAATTCATTCTCCCCATCAAGGATGTATCTAACAGACTTTATATCTGCAAGAATCAGTTTAGTCCAAAAACAGAGCACTGTTGCCATGCCTGGTCTGGAGTTGTTCAATTCCAGTCTTGGCAGAGTTCAAAATTGTTTATGTCAGTTAAGGGCCATATGGCCATATGTGATACACACTTGAGCAATCACGTCTTGGAAAAGATGTGACTGACAGCTCAAAATATTTCCCCACAGTAGGTTGCCATTACTTTTTGGTGGTTAACTGGTAGCCTACCAAGGCTAGAGAACCCAATCTTTTCTATTTAATTCATAGCTGGAGAGAGAAGCAACAGGTTAATACCTTTTCCAGGGGTATTTGCACATAAGTGAATGCAATGAATTCAACTGGAATTTGAACTCGGTTCTTTGATTTCTTGTTTTGAGCCAATATCTACTGCACCACAATGGACGTCCTGTTCCACATTGCACAAAATTGTTTACTCAGTCTTATCTGTAATGACACCAGTTCCTGTACAGTCCCTAAAGTTAAACAATGACAAGCTTGGTGAGTATCTAGATGAGTAACTGTTTGGGAATATTAAGTGTTGTAAGCTTGGATGTGCAGGTGGTGTAATGAATAATAGCTTATTGGTGAACCAAGTTCCAGTTCCCATTGAGTTTATTATATTCACTGACATGCAAATACTTTTGGAAAATTGATGAATCCACCTCTTTTGCCACAGATTCATTAGTAAGGCTTATATCACTCAACCATTATTATCCCCAAAAAATCTTTTAAAAAATTCTTACAGTCACAAAATATTTTCTGATTTTAAATAATCTGTAAAGTGTTGATGAGCAAGAAGTTCAGAACATTATAGCTAGAACTTGTCATGTTACATCCACAGAGTTAAATCACCCACATTTTCCCGAATCTAATTGAAAGGCAGAAGTTCCACTCAGCTTTTTTCCAAGAACTACTCCTTTGTGAATGCTCCCCTAAACACTACAATCTTAATCTTAAAGGTCATTTGCTATCTATCCTCTATGGTTTCATAATTTTCCCTTCTTTTTATTTCCTCTTAGTCATCATGCACTTCATACAGTAACACCTACCATAAGTGGCTCTTGAGCATTGTATTCCATGAAAAATTACTAAATATAATGATGAGTCATCTTTTGGGCAAAAATAAGTCACTACCTGGTTTTGAGAACAAACTTATTTGATATGACTGTGCATATGTTGTATGTATTTATGGGTTCCTGGAACATTTGTCTCACAAACAATAATGGCAGACTCATGTGAGCCTAGATAATATTAAGTAACACAAAACAATGAATTTCAAACAAACAGCAATTATACAGGTGGAATCCAAGAGTAAGTGGATAGTAAATGATAATGTTTATTTTGAGATTACATACAATTATATTTACTAATACAATTATTACATTGACAATTAAATGTATATTATGACTATACCACAAACACCATAGTTATAATGAATATCATTTAAAAAATATAACTGATAGATAAACCTATTCCACCTGTCTACCTACTTTTGGACCACTTTGTATGCACATATTAACAAAATTAATTTTATTTGTACACAATTAGAATGAAAGGAAAAGACATTGAAACTAGCTATGAGAATAGGAAGATGAAGGAAATTGACATTTTATAGACCTAAACAGCACTACCCTAACAGGTGTTTTTGGCTAAGCCAAATGGAGTAAACCACAACAGTTTCTATTTGTGGAAAAAAATGTCTAAAAATGCTTTGCATTATTGAAGGTTACCAGAATGTTAATTAAAACTTTGGATAAATATCTTATTTAAAAAGAAAAGATAAAGAAACTCAGTTTTTAGTTGATAAGCAAAGATCATAAAAATGAATTCTTAAAGATTGTAAGAAAGTAAGTGATTAATAAAATACAATTTCTTAAGGATAGTCTTTTTTATTTCAATCGGTAATTCAAAGGTGAATGAATATTGTGCACCTTAACTCAGTGTGTGTGAAAAAGGGCCTCAAGGTGCACATTTCAAACAATTGTTTAGCACTGAATGCACTCTAGAATGCCTTTGTGAAAATATTTCAATATTAATTTTTTTCTCTCCAAAAGGAAGCAATAATTCTTTGCATCTGAGGAGATTCCTTCATGATTTGATAAAAATTTGAAACTTATTTATGGTTCCCTAGAGAGAGAAGAAAAGTTCCATATTTTTTCATTTTTTTTCCTCACTTTTGAGCAATTCCAAAAATAAAATTGAACTTGAATGAAAAATTCACATAAATTTTTTGCTGTTATCATCCATTCTGTTAAGTATTGATTATATATATATATATATATATATACATACAAAATTTGTGGCTTTAGCAGCATTTCCCCATTCCTGGCAGAACTTCTATTATCACAGTGTGGGATATCTAATAACCAAAGTGATGGAAAGAAAAAGAAAAAGATCTAAATGAAATCAACTAGATAAAAATAAAAAAATTCAAATTTAAAATTCCTAACATCCCTCATTCCCCTACATGTGTAGTCTTACTAATGTAACAAAGTTAGTCTGATGAAGTCCTAAAGGACAAAATGCATCACAAGAAAACTTTTTTTCTACTTTGTCATACATTTTCCCCTGTGTGTGTGTATATATATATATATATATATATATATATATATATGTCTCAATCTAACATGTTTTACTTTTATTAAAGCTTCTAAAAGATAGAAAAAATTCCTATAACTTTAGATACATACATAAAAATCCATACATTAAGTTAAAAACAAAAATCATCTTTGAATAGCCAAAACCACTCAGGCATACAGAACATTTGAACAATTTTATACACTTTATGTCCAAAAAAGAAAAAAATTATATGAACACAAAAAAAAAAAACAATTAAATAAAAAAACTTTATACTTAGTATTTTGTCAGTTAAACATGTGTAGATAAATATATGTAATTTTTTTATTAGTATCACCCAATGAAAAGCAATGCAGCCATTAAATCACAAGGGCTTACAAAGTATGGAAATATTAGGAGCAGAAAGTGAAAAAAGAAATCAGGAAGACCGTAGATGGCTACTGATATTGTATTTCATTTTTGGCAGATTAAACTTGACTGGAAAGCATGGAGCCAGAAATGAGTTCCACAAGAAAAAAAGAAACTGTTAGTATTGAATCTATGGCTGCATAGAGCTGTTAATTAATGAGATCTCAATGCCAGTCTAGTACTGCACGTAAATTCAAAAAGTTTAGAGACTATAGGAAAGAGCTCATTTGAACAATTATCATGAAAATATGGCAATGGGAAAATGACTAAAGCTGAGCTGCCAGATCAAGACCAACAATATTGCTGATTTTTCTTTGGATTTCATCAAGGAGCTGAAGGTAAATAGCAGAGGCACCAGATCATAAGTGGCAGCAATATGCTAATCATGGGTGGATGATAGACATACAAATATATGTAAGATAGATACTGGAGAGAAAAACTGTTGCCCCAGACACAGTGAACTGACTTTCTTAGCAACTGATGCAGCAATGGATATAAATATTGCACATTGAGTGCTGGTGCTAATAAAAAGGTTTTCAGAGCATAATAAAGGAGCTATATTAAAAACATTATTACTTGAATATATATATATATATATATATATATATAGATAGATAGATAGATAGATAGATACCTAAATAGCTGAAAAAACAGCATAGTATGAAGAAAAAAGGCCCCAAACGTAATAAAAACAAACTTTTTCTATCAAAATATTAATATTATTATTAAGAGGAAAGATCAAAGTATTTTTAAATTATTTAAAAAAATTTTTAACCCCTTCTAACAAGTTCAAAATTTTGGTAAAAGTCTTGTTTTTATTTTCATTAGTGGGGAGCTAAATCATTACAAGAGTTTACAATAGAAAATGTAATATTACATAATTCACTTTTTTCAGTCATAAACACATTAATTTTGAAATTCTTGCAAAAATCAATTATTTGTCAGATTTAAAATGAAACTTTCAGGACTTATTCAAGAATGAAATTATTTTTTAAAATCATCATTTTAAAATAATATTTGGTAAAAATCATTTTCTTTTTACATCTGTTACCCCCTCCATGTAAAGTAATGAAATTTTAAAAACTTAAATGCTGTAGACAAAATTGGTTTTACTAGTTAAATGTAGAACTCATTGGGGAGTGTAAATCATGTATTATTTTTTTAAACCAATCAGCTCCTTTTACTGAAAATCTGCTCTGAATAGGGCAATAAAAAGTGCAATAAAACTATGACATTATTTAACTTTTTAATTGCTTTAATAAATAATATAAATTTCAGACATTATAGGCTGAAGAAAAAAAATGTCCATTATAAATCAAATTATGCATTAGTTACAAATCATTATAAATCAGACTAGTTATGTATTAGTGACAGTGTTAGTAAACTACAAACCAAAGAAACCTATGTTTTATTGAAGGACCATAAACCAGATTTTAGAGCAAAACCATCTGCATGTCTAATTAATCCTACTAGAACAGAAGTTGGTAGAATCAGCAAAACTATTTTAGAAAGGATCAACCACTTTATTAAATGCACCATTGGACTCATGCAATGGATTAATACTGTGGATGTTATTAACTGGTTTAAGGGCATCCAGAATAAAGACCATTGTACCTTTATGCAATTTGATATAATGGTCTTTTAGCCATCCATTTCTAAAGACCTTTTCACTCTGGCTTTAGAATTTGCACAGGAATACTCCAATATTTCTACCAGTGAGATGGATAAGTTCTATTCTGATTTATAACAAAGAACAATGGACTAAAAAGACCACCGATGGATATTTTGATATTGCAATGGGTTCTCTGAATTTGGCTGAAGCCTCAGGTCTTGTGGGATTATTTATTCTTTATAATTTAACTGCATACAATCATGTAGATACAAGTAGTATAGGTCTTTACAGAGATAATGGATTACTGATTGTTAAAGATTCTACTAAAATTAGAGTAGATCGTATTAGGAAAATAATACACAGGGAATTAAAAAGTTTAGGGCTTAAGGTAAAAATAAACACCAACAGACCTTTTAGATGTTACTCTGGATCTTAACTAATTCTTTCCAACCTTGTATGAAGGTTAACTCCAACCCAATTTACATAAATCCTAATTCTAACCATCCCTCATCTGTCATTAAGCATATACCATCTTCTATTGAATCTAGACTCAGCAATAACTCATCTAGCAAAGTAATTTTTGATCAGCACAGCAAATTTTATAATTCTACCCTTTGAAACAGCAGTTATTGGGTTACTGCTATCACATTCAGAAATCCTATTGACAATGATAATAATGAAAAAGATCTAGAAAAATCATCTGGTTCACTCCTCCTTACAATATGATGGTTAAAACTAAACTGGGACAAAAATTCTTAAACCTGATTAGCAAACACTTTCCAAAAACTAATCCTTTTAGTAAAATATTCAATAATAATAATAATATCTTCAAGTTAAGCTATTGTTGCATGGATTACTTACAAAAAATAATTAAAAAACACAATAACAAAGTCCTCAACAAGTATAAAGATACAAAAAACATGGTGCATCAGTCAGTTAGTCAGTTAAGTGCCATACGTGATACACGCTTGGGCGATCATGTCTTGAAAGAGACATGACTGACTGGGCAGAACATTATCCCGCAGTAGATTGCTATTGCTTTCTGTGGTAGACTGGTTGCCGACCGAGGCTATAGAACCCAATCTGTCCTGTTATTTAACCCATAACTGGAAGGAATAGACAGATTAATACCTTTCCCAAGGGTATTTGCGCGTAAGTGAATGCAATGAATTCAGCTGGAATTCGAACTCGGCTCCCCGATTTCTCGTTCCGAGCCGATATCCACTACACCACAATGCACATCTGCTGCATCACAATGCTCAAATAGATTGTACCAAAGACAACAGAATTAATACTAGTGGTTGTAATTGTAGAAATTATAAGGAATGCCCATTGCATAATAATTGCTTAGTTAGTGCCATAGTTTATCTTTGTACAGTCTCTGAAATTGAAAATCCCAATACTAAGAAGTTTTATATCAGTTCTAAAAACCTGTTCAAAACTCACTGGTATCAGCACATACTATCTTTCAACAATAGTTCCTTCAAATACAGCACTTCATTTTCCAAGTAATTTTGGTCTTTAAAAGAAAAAGACAAAACACTTACTGATAAATGGAAAATTCTTACAAAGACTTGAATTTGTAACTCTCTTCGTGCATCTTGCTACCTTTATCTCAATGAAAAAAGTTAGAAATTATCAAATTTAGGGACAAGATTAAACTGTTAAACCAGAGAAATGAGCTCACTGTCCATTGTAAACATAGCTCAGTATTTACATTAAAATCTGGGTTGTAATATTAAGAATTTAAATATAACCTTTTTAACTGTTGTCACTTGTTATTTGCCTTTATTTGATAGATAATTTTATTTGACTTAGACATTCTAGTTAATTCTTGCTGGGTATCTCATTCAACATATATAATCATATTAATATTTGCTGAGTGCTCAATCTAATATTGATCATCAACTTATATATTTCTGAGGTATTCTTTCTAAAAATCAATTATCATGCCAATATTCAATAAACCTTATTCTAGCACACATCTTCTGGTTAATTTTTAACACATTTTTATTACAGAACCAATTGTTAAACTAATATTTAGTAATTGTGTTTTTCAAAACATCAATCTCACATTGTTTCTGAATTTTATTACTGCCTGGTTTTAATTGTTAGTACTTGTAGGTCCATTTTTTGTTATGTATTTGTATGTGTGCATGTATGTGTGTGTGTAAATGTATATATGTGTGGGGGGGGGGTATACATGTGTGGGAAAGAATGTAGAGTACACAAATGGTGGTTCAACTAAACTTACTTGATATAAGATGTTAAGTGTCATATTTATATAGTGAGCTCGATGAATGTTATCCAAAGTAATGTAATAATTTAAAAAAAAAAAAAACTCAAAACATCTTTTAGACTGGTTATAGATAAATAAATAAATAGTAATTATTTTTATGGTCTAAATTAGCCCATTTCATAAAACCACACTACAATCGTTCCATTCGGTATTATTTTTTTCTTCAAAATAAACATTCCTCTAAAATAAAATAGAAAACAAATATCATGTTTCAAAGCAAAAATAAACATGGCCTTATTTCAATTGGGTATCTCTAGACCAATCAGAGAGGGGTCACCATTCTTAGTTAGTGACCATAAATTCACTATATGCCCACTCACAGGTACATGAACATGTATCTCCATATAACCCTACATATTAGCATAATCACCTATACTTATTTATATCCACATACACATGTGTCCGCACTCCCACATATGTACATGCAGTTACATATACTGATCTCTATTTTACTCAAATATTTTTGTTAAGGCCACTAACAAATGAATTTTGTATTCTTCTGATCGGAGATTGCTTTGTTTTGAATGGTTCATTCTGTTTATGTAACAAAGTCTCTCTGATTAAGTTTTGGCTAGTCTTTTAACTTTTTAAAACCCTCCACTTTGAAATGGAATTCATCACTTGATGAATTCCATTTCAAGTTGGATAATGTCAAAACAAAATGGCTACTTTTGTAGTGATATTATAACATATTTTATGTTATAAATTCTAAATAAATATTATTTGCTCTACTTTGTATTGATCACTTATTTAAGAATAGTGTTTCTTTGGATCCAGAACATTATTCCATCCATACCTACCCTATACTTGTGTGTGTGTGTATATATATTATCCTCCCCTCATAAATAAATGGGTCTATCATTACATTAGGGTATAAATATCAATATCAAAATTATGCAACAATCAGTTTTTAATCAGCATTTAATGATTGCATCAGTTATGAAAATCAGATTGTGCTACCAGTGAGGAAAAAAGTGTGTGTGTGTGTGTGTATTTTGTTGTGCAACAAATTTATTTTCTGGAGATGTAAGATCATTAGCAAAGCACGCTAAGATTAATTTTTTTTTAATACTATATTTCATATATATATATATATATATATATGTAAAGAGGAGAGAGAGAGAGAGAGAGAGAGAGAGAGATAGAAAAAAACAAACATATGCACATAAACACTATATATATATATATATATATATATATATATTCTTGCTAAAATAAAAGCAACTAAACCAACAATACCCAGTGATACTCATTTTTACCTGATAAATTTGACAGGTAAATGGCTTAGATTTTTGAAAGATAAAAAAACACCAGGTAGTAATGGCGGAGAAAGAAGCTGAAGGGAAACATTTTTTTCTTCTCTTCTATGAAGTGTACAATTTATGAAACAAATATATCAAAACTTTCCCATCCTCTAATTAGTAACAAATGAAATACTAAATGCGTAAACAGACAACAAACTGATGCAAAAGTTTTTGCTGTAGATTTTGTGTGTAAACAATGTGTGGTACTGACCTCATAGCCACTCAACAAACTAATAGCAGCTGATTAAGTGCCGGAACATGGGAGTTGCTTGACCATAGAGTGTCGGATTAAAGATGTCAGGCTATATATTGGGTTTTCCAAAAAGTTCATGTTGATGTTTAGTCATTCATGTTCCAAGTTAGAACATATCAAATTTATACATATATATATATATATAATATGCTTATATTTCTGATTAGAGCACACTTAAAACTATCTCTTGAAAGAGAAAGCTTAAAGTTACTTAATTCGTGTCAATTTTGCATCCCTATGAAAATAGAAGTTTATAAAGTGCATTTTAGTCACTTGATGCTTTTTTTATTACCATAAAGGCAAAAATGCCTCACAGGCAACAAAATGATATGCGCTGTGTACGATGAAGATGCTTTAGCAAACAGATCTATATGAAAGTGGTTTGTTAAGTTTAGAGTTGCTGATTGTAGCCTTATTGATGAAAAATGCTCAGGCAGAGAACCCTACTACAGATGACAACTAAATCAAGATATTGATTGAAAATAACCTGCATTACAAAGAGCAGGAATTGGCAGAAACACTAAATTTATCAATATTCATCTGTGAACACTTTCTGAAATTTGGGTACTTTAATCACTATGATGTTTGTCTACCACATGATCTGAGTGAAAAGAATAGAGCATGTGCCCTGAAGGCTCAGTGGATAAAAGCATTGGTCAGATCCATTGACTTGACCCAAAGAGTTTTGAGTTCAATACCTGGCTACAGCAGTGGTGAACAAATAACTTAGAGAGTTGAGTTTAAGGGTAATAACTACATCACATCTGTAAGTGGTATTACACATGAAATGAGAATGATATACAGCAGTGATCGAAATAAAGGGTTCGGTTCAAAATTCCTATCAACTGAAGAAGGCCAGAATGTACAACAGCTGAACCATGGTAAACATGACAATAAAGATGAGAACAACAATCTGAACAATGTAAATAATGTACATAAAAGCATTTAAGATACAGCACAAAGATCTATTTGAATTGTTAAGAAAACTTGATCTACTTGGAAAGGATGTTAGAATAATCCAGAACTTATAGTGAGAGCAAACTGCCCTCTTTTGAATAAAAAGGAATTGAGCAGGTACACAAAAATAGAAAGGGTATAAGTCAAGGATTTTTTTTTTATCACCAAGTTTGCACAATTTGTGGCTATCTTATTCTAAGGGAGATAGACACCTTACTAGGATTTATCATCGGTGGTCACATTATCAGCAATATAAAATATGCAGATGACACTGTATTGATGGCAGATACATAAAACTACAGGATGTCCTTGACAGGGTAGTGAAGGAAAGTATGAGGAAGGGTCTAACTATCAAATGTGAGAAGACAAATAGTATGGTTGCTATCAAAAGAGAAAGCCCAAGATGTAATCTACAAATTGGAGATGTCAACATCAAACAAGTGCAGAAGTTTAAAATAACTGGAAATTGTTTTTAAAACCAATGGAAAATGTGATACCAAAATCCAAATGCATGCAGCAATAATAAAAGATACATTTAAAAATAAACACAGTCTTAAGAAACAGGAAAATTTCATTAGAAACAAAGAGAAGAGTGTGAAACTGCTATGTAATGTCAGTACTCTTGTATGGTAGTGAAAACTGGACAATTTCTTCACAGATGAAGAGAACATTAGAGGCAACAGAAATGTGGTTCTACAAAAGAATACTGGAAATTACATGCACAGAATGTGTAAGCAACAAAGGAAAATGGAAACAAAAAGGTCACTTATATTCAGGATCAGAAAGAGAAAGCTGACATTTCTTGGACATATAATGAAGAAAAAGGGTTTGGAGAATTTGGCATTCATAGGGCATATCAAGGGCAAGAGAGACAGGAGAAGGTTATATATCTAACAAGCTTTTGTGAATGGATGGCGAGAATGGGGAGAGGGCGGTTAGTAGGCTGATTGATTTTGTTTCACATCATACCAGCCTCTATAGCTTAATGCCAAAATCTAAATATTTTGAGCACAATTTTATGGCTTCAACTGAATATATTTTAAACACAATTGTATGCCCTCAACTACAGAGAAAATGTGTTGTTGGTCATTTTGCTATAAAATGTACTGTTAGTAATTTTACTATAAATAAGTATTGTTGGTCATTTTTTTTATATAAAAATGTATTGCTGGCATTTTTATACTTCCATAGGATTTTGTTTTTGTTTGTGAGGTTTACTATTTGCCCATAGCAGTGACCTTAACGAGTACTACCACCCTGGCTTAGGGTGGAACTGAAAACAACAGCAATTAAGAGGTGGTTCCACACTTCTCAAAACCTCTAATCTGATTAGAAGCCTTAATACTAAATTTAGTTCTTCAGCATATCCAGGACTATGGGGGCAGGAATTTTGGCAAAGAGGAAAACATTGTTAAGGGCTACAAGGGAAGGAAATTTGTTGGGATCACTAATGTCCAAAAGGACACAGCACGTAAAAGAAATAATGCAAATGTAAAGATGGGCACAGAAATAATCTTATGGTTACGAAATAATTTTATTTCTATGATTTGTAACATTTCTTCATCAGCCTCAGAAAAAATTTTTACAACAGATGGTGAATGATTTAAGTTCATGCATTTAAACGAATCTATATGTGGAGAAATTAATACTTACTTACATCAACTTGGTTTGAAAATTACAACGATTTCTCAGGAATTACTTCAAACTGTACATTGAAAAATGAACAATTGTAAGTTGAAGGAAAAAAAAAAGAATTATTTACAAAGAATCATCAGTTGGAAGCCATGTGACCTTTCAGAGTTTACATCTCAAAGACCAAAAAATAAAGAAATGCCAAATAAATTAGACATGAGAGAATAATTCATTTGACATTTTTTCATACTGAATGCATAACTGAAGAAGAAAAAAGCAGAATGATGCAAACACACACACGTAAGTGAACTTTGAGGTCAATACCCAGCAATGACAATCTGTTTCAAGCATAAACTTACTTTTGCTGGTCGGTGTTGACCTGAGCATTCACGTTTATATTTCCATACGCTCTATCCTTGATACTGAGCACATTAACCCATCAATATAGCATCAATATAGCATAACTTAAAACTATATTCTTATCATATATATATATATATATATATATTGTCATCTGCAGACACATCTGTATCGCTGTATCACAGCTCATCAGTACGGTTAGACTCCAATTGATTTTTAACCCAGGATTGAAACCTGACTGAACTGCCATCAGTCGGCGATTCTACCTCTGGGCTATGGGCGCTTGGTAGAAGAAGGCAGACTTTTTAGCATGTATATTATCATTATACACACCCAATAGTCAGAGTGCTCTAATTCATTAGTGAATGAGCAATGCATATATATATATATATATATATATATATATATATACTTAAACAAAATGGACGTCATATTATACCTTAGATACCTTTCATGTTATACCTTAGGTACAAAATGGATGGCATGTTATACCTTAGGTACCAACACTTTTTCAAAGCTATACAATTTTACACAGTTCCCACTCGGCATACCATCTCCGAGTTCTTGAGGCCGTATTTATAAAAATTCACCAGCCTAGCCTGTGTAGACAGAAGGAGCATTTTACCTGCTCCTTACGCTTGTTGGAGGAACTGTGAGTGTCTTTTTTCCCTTTTTATACTCTTGTGGAACTTGCTATTTTTAACCCCTCCCTTTGAATTTTAATTGTTTGTAAATAAATTTTTTTTTAATCATGTTCCAACTTTCCCTCCTCAGTCATTATATTGATTGTGTCTCTGATTGTTTTCTAATTTGTCAACGCATACCTTTAAAAAAGTGTTGGTTGAAAGGTATCTAAGGTATAACATGACTTCCATTTTGTTTAAGTGTATGTTCTGTTTCTGTAGGTACAAATCTCTTACACACACACACACATTCACAAGTGGACATTGAGGTCAACAACCAACATTGACAATCTGTTTCATGCTTAAACACAATCTTCAGGCCTGAAGAAGATCTGCATGAAGATTATGTTTAAGCATCAAATAGACTGTCATCTTTGGGTGTTGACCTCAATGTCCACTTTCATATTTACATATTCTCTATCCCTGATATTAAGCACTTTAACCCATTAATATAGCGTACCTTAAAACTATATTTTTATCATCTGAACTGGTCTTTCAAGTTATTTTCTCTCTGTCTGTCTTTGTCTCCTCCCAGAAGTGCCAAATCTATATATTTTTTCTTCTAATTTTCCTTCTTTTTCTTTTGTTAATATTTCTTTATCTTCTTCATGATAATTTAGTGCTTAAATTTTGTTAAAACTTTGTTTAAAATAACCTATTTTTTAAATTGTTTTTTCTTTGTTTGTTTTTCTGCTTTTATCATGCTGCTGTACTAGTTGGCCACTCGTGCTTCATCTTGGAATTAACCTATGTCCCTCTACCTCTCTGTTTAATCTATCAGAATGTTAGTTAAATATTATATGGTCAAAAAGCTCTGTTAGAAGTTGATTCAAAACTAAGTTAATTTGATAAAAATTTCAAAGAAATTAACTGGTAGTGAAACCAATTGGGCTTTTGGTAGGATGTTTTAGAGGTATGACTTTGTCGGTTTTAATTCTTTGTTGAATCAGTAATGGATATCTTGACTTTTACTAAGTTAGATTTTAATAACTGTTTTTTTTTTTTTAATAGGAGTAGATAGGCGTTCCTATTACTCAGTCCATACTTCTCCTTCTCTTAAACAGGAGTAGAGGCTCATCCTGTTTCTTGTTTAGGCTCCTGGCTCCTTTCTTCTCTTCAGGCTTTACTAGTGGTGTTGTTTTTTGTGATATATGTGGATGGTGGCAACATCTCTTCATGCAGAGGGTACTGGTTGGCAGGTTTCTGGTTGTTGCGTTCCGACTGTGTAGCATCTAGAGAAGCTGCTCTGATCAACAGTTGAATAATATCAGGGTTCTTGCAGAGCTATGTCACACATGGATGGGTGTCCCTATGGACATATCTGGTGGGCAACGATGAGGCTGCACCAGTTTCCTTCCCACACATGTTACATTTTATGGCTGACTGCTACTATTGCCCTAGACCACACCTTATGAATATAACCATGACTATAAGCAATCAAATATATAAAACTAAACCAACACCTAAACCCCTCAACATTCCTTTCTTTAACATCGGTGGTATTCATACCAAATCTTCAAAAAGTCCCCAGACATCCTAGGTCTCTGTGAAACTAATCTTAACTTTACAATTCCCTCCTCTGATTTCTCATTTCCTGGCTACTTTCCTCTCTTTAGGAAGGGCACTAATGCTCACATGCATGGCCTAGGAGTTTATGTCTGCAAATATCTCTCTCTGGTTAGGGAGCTCTCTCATGAATCTCCAAATCATTCTTTTCTACTAAACTGAGTCAGCTATCTCTTCTTTATCTACCACTCCCCTAACTCTCATGGCTGTTGCATGCTAGATAGTATTTCTGATAATGTAGACAAGGCCATTTCCTTACATCTATTTGCAAATATATTTGTGCTTGGTGACTTTAATACCATCTTACTAAGTGGCTTAAACACTGTCACTGATCTTGCTGGTATCCAAACCCTGAACTTCTCAATCATTTAATCTCTCATGTAAGTGGTAGATTTCCCCACGCATTTCCCCAGCAATCCTGAAAGACACACTTCTCTTCTAGATATTTCTTTTACCGCTAGTCCTGACTCATGTCATGTTATGCAGCTCTGCTCTCTTGACAATGATGATGTCTGTAAACATCTCATTCTTTTCCCCCACAAGCAAAGAACCACCTAACAGAATACCTTTCAATTATCAATGTGCAGATTGGGAATCATTCTCTGATTTTGTGATGTTCTTTGGAACAAAGTTTTTAGTCTCCCTATTCAAAAGTGCACCTCTGAAGTCTCCTGGGCCAAAGCTGACATCAATGCTTTCATTTCAGCAAGGAAATTCAAAGCTAAATCTCGTTTATCTTCTTGGTTCTCACCTGCATGCTCAGCCACTATTGCTCACAGAAATCACTTCTTCCAGCTGTAATGAAGTGACACGTCTGATTAAAAGACTTCTTCATCTCTGCTTGTAATGAATGCAAACATATCCTAAATATGTAAGAGACAGCTAGTGGAAAACTCATGTGACTACGTTGTGATTAATCAACACAATGTGGGACAAGGGAGATTGACATGAACAGAGTCAATCTATGACCAGTTTATCTGGATTGAAACCAACAGCAGCCGACCGGATAGTGTCTTAAATGAAGCAAAGTTACTGTTTGCTGGAAGAAAGAAACAATATACAGCATCTTGCAAGTTTGGTTGTATAGATACTAGTGGCTCTGCAAGAGTGTGCTGAACAACAGCAAAACTTTAATCCCTCCTCTATTCAATCAATTCAAAGTTTTTACATCTACAGCAGACAAGGTTGAATGCTTTGCTAGCAAATTCTCTTAACACTTGATTGGTTTGGAGTACCCACACCCAATTTCCTACCTAAAACAGAGGCTCTACTGAGTGATATGTGAATAACCCTATCTCTGGTCTTGGACATCATTTCTAAATTATACTCCCATAGGGCAACTAGAGTGATGGAATCCCAGACGATGTTCCAGTCCTCTTCAAACTCTACAACTATTGCCCTTCTGCTCCCTGCTTTCTAGCACATTTGAAATTTTATCAGTAGTTCCCATTATTAAGAACCCTCTGATCCCTCTATAACCCTATTAGCCACTTATCCTATTTTGGCAAAACATTCAAGGTTCTAATCAATGCTGAAGTGATTAAGCATCTCACCTCTCATGACTTACTCTCTGACAAACAATATGGTTTCTGCTTCTCTACATTTACTGCTAATGTGCTCACAGCCATCACTGAATATGTATACCAGACTCATAATAGTAATGGTGAAGCTCGTGCTGTGGCTCTAGATATCTCAAAAGCATCTGACAAGGTTTAGCTGGCTTTCTACACAAGCTCCAGGGCAATGGTATTACTGGAAAACTGTTTGATTTAATCTAATCATTCCTATCGAATCATGAAATTAAGGTAATTTTGATTGGGAACACTTCTAGATCCTTTCACACCAACACAGAAGTCCCTCAAGGCTCTATCCTAGGTCTTACACAGTTTTTTATATCCATCAATCATCATCCTGATGTCATCAGTTTCCAAGTAGACAGATGATACCACCATTTACTCCCATCTCAATAGCGAATCTGCCAAGGATGACAAAGTAAACCTGCTCTTAAAATAAACTTCTAATCAGTGGTTAACTGGGGTAGGAAATGGCTGGTAAATTTTAATGCCTCTAAAGCAAAATTACTCTCCTTTAACCACCATACACAAACTTTACTGCCCGACATCAGCATGGCTGTTGGTAGTTTCCTGAGGAGCAACACACTGTGCCTCTATGACCTCACTTTTTTAACTGACCTTAAGTAGAATGACTACATCAAATCAATAGCTGCATTTCATGCTAGAAAAGTTTTGATCACTGTGTCATTCCAGAAAGTTTTTCATGTCAGAATCCATTTAGCACATTTATAAAATCTACCATTCATTTGTGCCTTGAATACTCTTGTCACATCTGGTTGGGTGCTATTGCTAATCATCTCAAGGTTCTCGACAAAATACATTGAAGGATCTGCAATGTAATATATCCTGCTTTGGCATCTCAATTTCTGTCGCTTTCTCACCGACATGACATGGCTTCCCTTTATCTTTTTCTGCAAATATTTCCATGCAACTGCTTTGACAAATTTTTTTTCCTTGGTGCTCTGTCCACATGAATTTAAGCATGCTATTAGATTGGCATCCAAGTTTCACCCTTTTACCCTTGAAATAGTTAAATGTAACTACTACTTCTACTTCAACAGTTTCTTTTCTCACACTTCCTGCCAGTGGAACACCCTTCTATTTACTCCAAAAGTTTAAATGCAAATATCAACTGCAATGTTAATTGCCATCTATCTTCTTGAATCATGTTCATCTTTTATCCTTTCTTCAATACCTCCTGTACCCAGCCTTTTCTCTCACTGTAACTTACAGTGTACTAGTGGCAATCCAGCCTTGCTTGAGATGAAATGATAATAAATATAAATACATATGTATGTATGTATATGCTTTTATTCTTGTTTTCTATTTGAACAATGTATAAAATGTCAGATATACCTAAAAATATAGCTTTCAAAAGGACAATATGAATAAATACAAAAAGAAAACTTATCATAGCTGACACATTTAGTCCTCTGAGTAACTTTAGTAACATTTTTACTTTAGTTTCTAAATGCTTGTTACAAAATAAAATCCTTATACTTGACTTGATAAAGTCTATTAGAAGATAAACAGGCTGGCTAAGATAAGTTTTCCTTTTGTCATTATTCATATTATCCTGTTACAGATATATTTTAAGTCATATCAGATGATTATTTATGCTCTCACACCCTGATTGAGCATACTGGAAGAATGGTAGACTTTGAAAAGCAGTAGCTATTCTAGCATCTATGCATTGTTCATTCAGCAATGAATTAGAACACTCTCAGCTATTGGGCATGTGTATAATGATAATGTACATGCTAAAAAGTTTGCCTCCTTCTACTGAGCACCCATAACTCAGAGGTAGAATTGCCAACTGATGCCAATTTGGTTGGGTTTCAATCCTGGGTAAAAAGCAATTGTATGTCTAACCATACTGATGAGTTGTGATACAGTGAAACAGATCTATTTGCAGATGACTATACACACACACACACACATATATATATATATATAAATATATAAACAAAAATTCCAGCAACCCCTCCTAACATATTCAAACAAATACCTATATCTATGAATAAAAGAATTTCAACAAATTCTATCAGCTTATAATATTATATTATATATATATATATATATATATGAATCAACCCTACAAAACAGAGGATACTCAAATCAAACTAGAATACAAAAATGAAAACAATTAAAAAAAACAGAAAACAAAACATCCACTACACCAATAAAGTAAAAACAAAGATGGCGATAGAAAATGGATGATATGAGCAGGTTTTGGTGTAACTGGAAGCTACTAGTCCTGAACCTGTACATTGGCAGCAGATTTAGTCAACATAAAAGAAGTGGTTAGCAAAGAAGAAATTAAATTCTAGTATACAAGATATATATCTTCGCACACAATGTCCAGTTTTGTTATATAGATCAAAGATTTCATGACATTATCTGGCACATACTATATATTTCTCTGTATAAAGTGAGCTTTAGATGAGATAAAATAAATATAGCAAATTTTCATGAATTTTTCCTATATGTGTCGTATAAGATGACTACTTATTGATTATATAAAGATGATGTTATTGGAAATGTTGTTACTGTATCCTAAGAAATTCAAATAAATGAAATAACAAATCCGATTCTATATCGTATTTTTCCTACACATATCCCCTAAAAGATAAACCATTTTTTTGTTTATCACCTGATCACTTGTGAATACTGATTCTTCTACTTTCTCTTCTTTTCCTATATCTAAACAGTTTTGGGTGTACTAATGGTCACTTACTTATACTTTATCACAAAATACCGCTAATAACAGTATGATAATAGTATATTCCACCTTCAAACTAGAATACAAAAATGAAAACAATAAAAAAAAAAACAGAAAAAGAAACACTCACTACAGCAATAAAATAAAAACAAAAATGGCAATAGAAAATGGATGCTGTGAACAGGTTTTAGTGAAACTGGAAGCTTCTAGTCCTGAACCTACAGATTTTTTTTATTTAGTCTGTTCCTAACTTCTGTCTAAGCCAGTTGAAATGTTTAATTATCTTCTTTTATGTGCCATGTCCCTTCAGGAGGTAGGTGATCATGGCTCTCCACTTCTCCCTATCACTTGCCACTCTTAATACCCCTTCTCCTGTTATTTCACTCAATCCCTGTTCCAACATTTATCTGCTCAAGACAATCAACTATGTTGTGCACTGCTTTCTCTTGTCACTTGACCCCTCTATCCGTTCCATGAGCATCAGGTTCTCCAAACCCGCTTTCATCATTACATGTCCCAAAAACTTCAGCTGTCTTTTCCTGATGTTAAGTATCAGTTTGCTTTTTGTATTGATCCTCTCCAGAACCTTGTTGTTGCTTGCATCTGTGGTATCCTCAGCATCCTTCTGTAGAACCACATTTCAGTTACTTTAACACTTTCCTTCATCTCTGATGAAATTGTCCAGCATTTACTGCTATATTGAAGGCCAGACATCACACAACAATCCACTACTCTCTTCTAAAAAGACATTATTCTGGGGTCTTTTTTTTCATCCAAATCCATGAATTTTTGTTCATAGAAGGATACTGAGAACACCATGAACCAAACACATGTTCAATGGTGAGGTGTTGGAAAGGATGCAAATGAGAAGAAAACTCAAACTTAACACCAGTTAGAGACAGCTGAGGTTCCTGGGAAAGTAATAAGGAAGGAGAGCCTGGAGAATCTCATACTTACAGGATGGATAGAATGAAAGAGAGAAAAGGGAAAGTAGTGTGAGACATATTTGATAGGTTGAGCAAATGGATGGTGGAACAGGGTTTGGGAGAGATACCAAGAGAAAAATATTGAAAGCAACAAGAGACAGAGTCCAGTAGAAGTCCATGATAGCCTACATCCTGGAAGGACATAGCACATGAAGAAGAAGTAGTCTTGAAAAACGCTACATAAAAATTACAATTTCTTATCTGAATGAATGGTTGATAGATAAAAGAACACAAAATGATAATTATAAATTAGAAATATCAAAAGCAAGAAAGTACAAAAATTTAAATATCTGAGAAGTATTTTAACAGAGGATGGAAAATATGACCCCAAAATCTGAAGGTGTAGTGAAAGGTGCCTAACAAAAACTAAACAAAGTACTAAGAGATAGGAAAATTTTGTTAAAAAGATAAGAGAGTGCTGAACTGTTATGTAATATAAGTCCTCCTATATGGCAGTAAAAACTGGACAATTTCTTTACAGAGGCAACAGAAATGTGGTTTTTCAGGAGGATGCTGAAAATACAATTGACCAAACATGTGAGCAACTACAAAGTTTTAAGGAAAATGGAAACAAAAATAACATTTCTACTTAGAATCAGAAAGAGATAATTGAAATGTCTAAGGCACATAAAAAGGAAAGAGGGCTTGGACAAATTATCAGACATCAGACATACTAAAAGCAAGTGAAATAGCAAAAATACAAAGCTTACTAAGAGCTACAAATGACAGGAAGTTGATGAGATTCATGATCACCCAATTTCTAAAGGGACATGGCATATAAAAAAAAGAAGTACTTAATTGGCAATGAATGAATAACAATCTGAGATTCACAATAAAAAGAATAGTCAAATATTAATCACAATAACAATGCTTCATGTTAAAAAAAAAAGAAGTAATAAACATGCATTAAGGTACAATAGATATCAGCTTGGAATGAGAAACTGGAAAGCCAGGTTCAAATTCCAGATGAATTCATTGCATTCCCTTATGTGGAAAGACCCATGGGAAAAGTATTAATTCATCTTTTCTCCCTCCAGTTAAGGGTTAAATAGCAAGACAGATTGGGTTCTATAGCCTTGGTTGGCAAACAGTCTACCACAGAAAGTAATGACAGCCTAAAAATTATCTGCTTAGTCAGTCATGTCTCTTTCGAGACATGATTGTTCAAGCAATAATCATACATGATAATTAACTGACTGACTGAAAAAACTTTTGCATGTTGACGTATCATGTTAATAAAAACATAAATTAACTAACATCTATTAATGGCAAAATAAAGATGTTGATTTTCCATACCACTTCAAGCAAAATGCTTGGAAGAAAACTCCCATCAATAGAGGGAAGAGCAACTAGACTTAAGAGATCTATTTTCTTGAAAAATTGTGTTTATAGCAAATTTCATAAAATTTTAACCGAAAGTAATCCTGGCTGCTCAGTCAATGAGTGCCAGATTACTGTTTATCCTTTGTTATAATGGGTAAAAGCTATCACAATGCAAAACAATTAAAATGCAATTAGACCTTTGCTGTATTAGAGATACGATTACTTAAATTTGTAAGATGATGATGATAATCAGTCCTATAACTGAGTGTGGTCATAAGGTTGTTGTTGCACAGCTAAGCAGCTGACCAGTTTCTTCACATATGATCACTTATTTGTTTATTCTTTATGCTTATACATCAATTACCTTTTGAAAATCAAGTATTTGGCAAGCTTATTTTATTACAAATATTTAAAATATGATCTTCACAGATTATTATATTATTCTATTATGAATACTAATACATTCTTCTTCTTCATGTGCCGTGTCCCTTCAGGACGTGGGCGAACATGAATTTGTCGCTCTCAATATTTTTTCTCTTGGTATCTATTCTAAACCCTGCTCTGCCAACCATTTGCTCAAACCTAACAGGTACAATTCTGTCTCTCCTTCCTTTTATCTGACCTGTGAGTATTAAATTCTCTAGGCTTTCTCCTTCCTCATTACATGTCCCAGGAACCTCATTTGTCTCTTCCTGTCATTATATTACCATATTTGCTAATTTATTTATACATTAGCATGAATAACTGACTTTGTATATATAGAGTGTTTCCTTGCCATTTTGCAGTTCACCTTTTGTGGTCTTGCTGTATTGCAGGCTTTTATATATAATATTGAGGAAATTACAAAAAATTGCAGAAAATCAATGGAAAGTCGAAATGTTATTTTAATGTATTTAATTTTAAAATAGGTATTTTCTTGTCAAAAAAGGTAAAAACAGTAAAAAAAACAAAATACATAAATTATAAAGCATATTGCACCATTTGATAAAAAAAAAGCATATGCACTGAAAATAGTTCTGTGGCTGGCGAACTCAATGGGTCTCATTTTCTCAAATGGTCTCTACTTATGAGAGACCATACACGACTCACTGCAATATATAACTATTTATAAATCGTACTAAATTTTTATGTAGGTTTTTGTAACTTGTGTGTCTTTTTCACATCTCTCAAATAGGTAAGGTTATGTAATGTGCTTTTTAATACTTGTGCATACATGCATACAGTACTTTACAAGTGTGCACAATCATGTGCAATAGTTTCTACTGTACTGTAAACTGATATTTTACTATATATTTTCATAAATGTGAAACTCTTTATACATGAAATACTATATAAGTGTTATGGAAGGGTAATACACATAGAGGCTGGGTTAATATTAGTATGGGGTGGGTTTAAAATATACCTAAATAATAAAATAAATATTGCATCCATACTTTGCAGTTTTTCACATTTTGTAGGGGTTTTTGGAACACATTAACTATGAAAAGCAAAAGAACACTATAAAGGTTTTAATTTAGTCTTATTTTTAAGGAAGAGTACATACCTTCAAATTTGTAGGAAAGGCATTTTAAATCTTAACTATTTATTTTTGCTATTCATTCTGTATAATCAATTATTTTCTATTATTTAACATTAAAACAGCTTTAACAAGAAGAAAAACTAAAAATAGCATTGTCAATCAGGATTAATTAATTTTGATTAGTATTTCGTTCATCCTATTTCTACTGCATTTTATCACAACAATCAGACTCCCATTCGATGGTTGTCACTAAGCCATATGAATTTCTTTTTTAATCATTTCACCCCAAGCAAGGCATTCCACTGCCACTTATGGCGCAGAGGGTTACATAGGGGAAGGTGCTGAGAGAGCGATTGGATATAGGAAATGTCAGAAGGAGCGTGATAAATGAGTAAGGAGGTACATAGGAAGAGTGTTTGAGAGAATGGGTGTGAGTTAGTGTGTTAGGAGGTGTCTATTGACCTTACATTTAAACTCCGGGAGATTGTAGCTGTCGGGGAAGCAAGTATGCGAAAGGGAATTCCACAGGTGGGAAGTGTGAGAAAAGAAGTTGTTGGAGTAGAAATTGCGGTTACATTTTATCGGTTTCACTGTAAAAGGGTGGGACCTAGTTGCTAATCTAGTATCTCATGCAAATTCGTACCTAGGGGGCACCAGTGATCTAAGGAGCAGAAGCCGTGAAAGTATTTAGAGAAGAGGCACAGGGAAGCTTGGTTGGTTGATGGTGTTTAATGGCATATATCAACTCCTGTGGGTTATTTAATGCTGAAATCTAAACAATTTGAACACAATTTTATGGCTGCAACTAAATATATTTTGAATGCAGTTGTATGTCGACAATTACAGATATAAATGTATTGCTGGTCATTTTGCTTTAAAAATGTTTGTTTGGTTAGTGGCATATCAACTCCTTGGGAGTCATTTAATGCTGAATTTTAATTTTGGGGGAATCATTAGTAATTTCTTTTACAAAAATGTATTGTTGATAGTTTCATAATGTTTTTGACCTCAGTTTGGGGGTTAACTGGGACTTCAACAGGACCTGGAAACAACAGCAATTAGGAGGTAATTCCACTTTTCTCAAAACTTCCAATTTTCTGATCAGAGGCCTTGCTGCTGGATGTAGTTTATCATCATACTCAGGGCTAGAAATGAAAATATAGAATAAACTATAGAATGATGGTTTGAAAACTGAGATTAAAAGCAATAGAAATAACATTAGTGGACTACCAGTCATAATTATTAATAATACTTTATCCAATATGTTTAAATACCATTTCTGCAAATCCTACAAGTATATGTAAGTCAACAGTTGGAGTATATCTGGTTCTTGAGAAAAATAAACAATGAAAGCTATGGTGAGATATTAGCTTCTGTACTAAGCATCTATTTATCTTGCCAGATAATTGTAGCACTCTCTTTGGTCAAACATTCAGTTCTTTTGCAAGCAGCATTCAGAGTGGCTTAATAGACCAATGGCGTTCTCTTCTGCAGGTGTGACAGATGAAATTGCAATGTGGAAGGTGACATTCTGACATTGTTCTCTGTTTCTTTCATTGTCTTCTTATCTCCAACAGTTGGTTTTATCTTTTCCCAGCCTTCGTAACTCCTTTTTAAACAACTTCACCAGCTGCTGCAATTGTCTGCTAGCTGTTCCTAGCTGCCAGAATCGAAGCCTGTGAGTTTCAAGGCTTCGTTAACTGGTAAGTATTCATAATCTAATCAGTAAAACAGCTGCCTTGATCAGCAGCCTTCCAGAGAAAAAAAGGATGTGAATTTGAATTGCAGAGAAAGCCTTGTCCTTTACTTCTGATGTGTATTGCTACAACTGTAAAATTATGGTTGCAGAGAAGATGAACAATTCATTAGTAATAACAATTGTAACCTTTTTATACAATAATCTTCTCCAAATTTATCTGGGAAAGCAAGAGTCACTTCAGTTAAGTGTCATATGGTTTAGTGGAAACAAAGAAGAACTGGCATCACAGAGCTAAAATAATTCAATAATCAATAGATATGCTGTATCAACCAAAAACAGTGGACACTTGATGATGACTAAAGAGTTAATCAGTTTAGTGTCATATGTAATACATGCTTGGGTGATCATGTCTCTAAAGGGACATGACTGACTGGGCAGAAGTTCTTCCTGTAGTAGGTTGTCATTACTTTCTGAAGTAGACTGGTTGCCAACCAAGGCTATAGAACCCAATCTGTCCTGCTATTTAACCCATAGCTGGAGGGAGAAGAGACAGATTAATACTTTTACTAATGGTATTTGCACGTAAATGAATGCAACAAATTCAACTGGAAATCAAACTCGGCTATCCGATTTCTCATTCTGAGCTGATATCCACTCAAGCAAGAGTAATAAATTGTAAAGAAATATTTCAACTTGTTTCATGAAAAGGTAATTATTTTGCTGACCCTTAATACTGCAAGATAGTGAAATCTACTATTTATTATTATTATTTTTTTTGACTGAGATATAAGTATAGTGTCTGTTATAAACACTATTAAAAAACTAAACTATATCAACGAGAAATAAAAAAATGTAGCAGGTTTGTAGCAATTGTTACTTCAGTAGTTCTCAAATATTTTGCAATTACTGCCCTCTTGCGTACCAAAACAAAACATCCCACTAACATATAGACATAACCTTAATGACTCCTGATGTATAGTCAACCTGGGTTTTCTCATGGTATCTCTTCCAAGCACTGCTCCACCATCCACTTGCTCAATCCCATCAAGTATATCTCGTGTTGTTTTCCTGTCTCTTTTAAGTATTAGATTCTTCAAACCCTCCTTCCTCATGACATGTCCCAGAAACTTCAGCTGTCTCTTCCTGATGTTAAGTATAAGTTTTCCTTTCATGCACATCTTCTCCAAAGCCTTGTTGTTGCTCATATGTTCGGTCCATGGTATCCTCAGTATTATTCTACAGGACCACATTTCTGTTGCTTTGAGTCTCTCCTTCATCTTTCACAAGATTGTCTGACATTCGCTGCCATATAGGAGGACAGATATTACATAACAGTCCAATACTCTTTTCTTTGTTTCCAACAAAATCTTCCTGTCTCTCAACACTGCTTAGTTTTGAAATGCATTCTTGACCATACCAATATACCGTCAAATCTCTGTGCTGCACTTTCCATCCTCTGTTAAAACACTCCCCAGGTATTTACATTTCTGCACCTGCTTGCTTTGACCAACATTTGATCAGCATTTTGGGCTTTTCTTTTTGCTGGCTGCATGTTTGTATGTATTTTATGTGGATGTGCATTTAATATGTAAACAAAAAAGATTAAAGAATACAAAAACCACAGACCATTTTTTTCTTTTTATACAGAATGTACAGTATTCTCAATATCCTTCTGGCATATCTGTTTCCTTTCTGGTCCAGAAACTGAGGTAAGTCAGTATAAGCATTGTTATAATAATCGCATGCACATTGATCTTAGGCAAAGTTGGAACAACCAAAATAATGCTTCTACTTACTTTATTGTTGGAAGGTTTAAACATAGTTATGTTTGCTTTTTCTTAGTTACAAAGTTAAGATAAGTCAGTATAAGCATCATTATAATGGTCACATTCAAGTCAGCCTTGTGCTGAGTTAGAACAACAAAAGAGAAAGCTTGATTTACTTCATAAGTGGAAGTTTTTGGAAAACACGTGTGAGTGCCATGTTTTGGAAAGTGGGAGTTCAGTCATCAGTGGTTCAGGAAAACTAACATGGCAACATAATTACCAATGGTATTACATCTTGGAGCAAGTGAGAGAAAGAGAATGAGGCAAGAAAAGTTTGCTTTTTTATAGACTTTAACAGTGTCACCTAACAATGTTTGATGAAACAAAGTGTGGTCATCATATGGCTCCTTTACTCTTAACATCACAGGGAAAATGTTTTGTTTTTTTAGTATTCACCATTATTATTTTATTTATCAGCTTTAGTGATTTACCCTTCCTCTCGATATATGGTCATCCATAACTGATTTTTCTATTTCCTTCATCTGTATGGTGTTCCTGCAGTCTTATCATAAGAGGATGGCCTGTTTCTCCTTCATATTTCTTGCCACAGTTAAAACAATCTACCCTTGTGGATAAAATAAAGAGTTCAGATCAAAAGCTCAGTCACCTGACAAAGGTTGGAGTGTACAATGGCTGAAATGTCATGAATATGACAACAAACATGAGAACAAGAGTTTGAACAAAGTAAATAGTTAAAATACACCACCTCAGAAATATACACAAAGAAACTATTCATTTTACAAGCATTTCTATTTTACTAACAAATGCATTTTTCTCTTATTCCTAAATGTTATCTGCATATGTATACATTTAGAATTTTTGTGAAAATTTATGCAGCAGCTCTCAGTAGCAAGAAAGTAGGCCACCATGCTAAATTGTTTGGAAGCAGCGGTACACATTTTCTGAAGTCATTCTTAACATAAGTCTATGTATTATTGATGTTTAAGAAGTAACAGATATGTAGTGTCTTGGTGAAAAAGATCTTACTTATTTAGGAGAATTACCTCAAGTAATTCATCAGTGTCTCTCAGGGGACTGACCTAAGCATTTATGATAGCACAGCAAAACATTTCAATAATTTTTGTTGATATATATAATTTTTTTCTAAGAGTCAGCAGGAAGTGTCTGATGTTATTCATTTCAAATGATATCATATTGTTAAAGAATCAAAAAATTAAGTAAAGTATTCAAAAAGTTAAGGAGTTTTAAAATAGATATCTTAAAAAAGTGGTCTTGTCTAGGACACTTTTACTAAGATCTTGATCTTAAAGAGTGAGGCAGATGTGTAACCAACCTAGAATAATTCAGCAATACATTTTACTAAATTTAATTGCCTTATTAAGTCAGTCAGTTAAGTGTCATACATGATACACACTTGGCCAATCATGTCTTGAAAAAGACATGACTGACTAGACAGAAGATTTTCCCTTAGTAGGTTTCCATTACTTCCTGCAGTAGACTGGCTGCCAACCAAAGCTAGAGAACCAAATCTGTTCTGCTATTTAACCCATAGCTGGAAGGAGAAGAAGCTACAGATTAATACCTTTCCCAAGTTTATTTGTGCATTAGTAAATGCAATGAATTCAACTGGAATTCAAACTCGCCTTCAGTTGAATTTATGTGCATTCTGGTGCAGTGGATATTGGCTCGAAATGAGAAATTGGAGAGCCGAGTTCGAATTCCAGTTGAATTTGTTGTATTCACTTACGTGCAAATATCCTTGGAAACGGTATTAATCTGCCTTCTCTCTTCAGCTGTGGGACAAATAACAGAACAGATTGGGTTCTATAGCCTTGGTTGGCAACCAGTCTACTACAGAAAGTAATGGTAACCTACTGCAGAAAAATCTTTTTGCCCAGTCAGTCATGTCTTTTTCAAAACATGATAGACAAAACATGTATCACATATGGCACTTGACTGATTTATTAGAATAGAATGCTTATAAAGAAATCTGTAGTGTTTTATTTGATTGCCTCATTAGCATAGAATGCTTATCAAGAAATATGTATTGTTTATTTGATTGCCTCATTATAATAGAGCGCTTATAAAGATATCTGTACTGTTTTATTTGTCAGTCTTGATATAGTATATTGCTTAAAAAGAAATCTGTGTTCACTTTGTCGTAATATGACATATTGCTTATATGCAAATGTGTATTGTTTTATTTGGTTATATGATAATGCATATTATATATTGCTTTTCGCAAAATCTGAACGTTGCAAAACTTTTATGTAAAATCAATCCTAATATATAATAGCAAAAGCTGGATAATTTTCTCAAAGAAGAAAAGAAGACTTGAGGCAGAAGTTATGGACTTAAAATGTGAGCAACAAGGAAGTTTAAAAAAAATAGGAACTGAAAGAAGAATAGAATCAAATGGAGACATCTGAAATTTCTGGTTGCTTGATTGCTTGGTTGATTTTGTTTGGCAGCATATCAACATCTATGGATTATTTGTATGTAATTTTATACTTTTAACTACAGATATTTTGTATATAATTTTATATTTTCACTGTAAAAGTATAATATATATATATATATATATATATATATATATATATATATATATATATATATACATATATTATGGAAAGTTCTAGAGATTAATGAAATGGAATTAACAACAGACAGACATATTTAATTTATTTGTTTGAACATTATTTTTATCAATTAAAAATAATATTGAAACATATATATATATATATATATATATATATATATATATATATATATATAAAGGTTGGTAACAAAAAGAGGGACAAAAGTAAAGGCCCATATTTTCTAAAGAAATAATTGTTTCTTTTTCAGGTGAATTGCATAGCAAACCTGTAGTTTTTATCTGATACCAAAATGAACCACTACAAGCAGTTTTCAGTTGAAGAGAGAACAAAGATTGTGGAACTATTTTGCAACAAAGTCATCGACACTTGTTCAGGGACATGGAAAATGTGATACTCACAGGATGTACTGAAAGCAAGAGGGGACATAATGAGCCTGTGTAAATGTATGGTAGAACAGAAGTGGGGGAAGAGATCATGAAGGAATAAACAATGCTTAGAGTTACAAAGCATAGGAAGTTGTTGAGAGCCACGATCATTTAAGTTTTTAAGGGGAGGGCACATAAAAGAAAAGGTAGTTTGTTGGGAGAAGTATGGACTCATTTCTCCCATAATAAATTTCAATTGCAAATAACCTGGCATTTATAAGGAAGCCACATTCATTCACTGTCAAATGTTATTTATCTGCTCGTTTTCTGTACCTTTTCTACAAAATATTTTCATTGTAACTGTTCTGATGAACTTTATTCTTTGATACTTAGACTTTATAAATATAAGGGCAGTACTAGATTAGCAACTAAGATGGCTACATGTAACTGTAAGTTCTATGCTAACAGTTTCTTCTCTTGCACTTCTGACTGACTGCTTCCCAAACAACTTTGACCCTCAAAAAATTCACATGCAATGCCATTTGTTATGTTCTATCTTAATTCCTGATTTTTATTGATTTCTTTTTTACATATTCTTTCACACTCAATAGCACCTTGTATCATAGGGGTTTTATTGCCTTGTTTTAAGATGAAATGATTAAAAAAAAAATACAAGTTCAAGAAAGATCTTAAAGTTTTCAGTCTAATGAACAAATATTGCTTGATTTGGTAGCCAGTAAGCACATTATTTCAATCATTTTAACCAGTATTACTGGACAAGCTTTGAAATGTCAATTATAATTAGTTTGTGCTGAAAATTATTTTCTAAAACTCTATAAAATCATTATTTTTCATTCATAAAAGTAATATTTAAGTTAATCATGTTTCTATAGTGGAAAAAAGTCTATGTTAAAATTGTTGTACAAGTTTTATTTTTATAATCATCATCTACTTCTATATATCGAACAATAAACATCTGATGATGCTTATTATGGCATCATATAACTTGATAATCGTCTAGCTTAGCCAATATTGTCGAGGTTATCTTCTGATATTCTGAATCAGAAAATAACATTTGATTACATGACTTGGATTCAATTGAATTTTTTTTCCATTTATAGTGAAGCAAATCAATAAAATTTGTCAAACCTGGTATCAATGATCAACTAACGTTGCAATTATTGATCTATCAGTTGGCTTCTGACAAACCCTCTATTATTATTTTGCCATATGCTGGATGGTCAGCTTTAGGGAAAGAGATTTTGTTCAAGCAGATATTAAAAAAGCCCCTGGCTGAATATATAGGATGGATAATTCTACTTATGTGCATAATTTTTTGGCTCATGTTTCTTTACAAGATTTTAAGTTTATTGAATCTTCTGACATTGAAGAAATTTATAGTATTGTGCATATTTGAAAAAGAACTTTTCATATTTATTTTATTGGAGTTTCTCCTAGTCTGAGAAGAATGATGCTCCATGTTAGTATCTATGAGCAGATGCATGGGTATAGTTCCTGGTTGGGCATAGAATACCACATGTTGAATGTTCCTTTCCAGTAACATCTGGTCATTCCATAGAAAGTAGTCGTTTTTTCTTGTCTTTGACTGCATAGTTGGATGATCATTCAGTTATGGTAAACTATTAAGATGGTCATAGCCACAGCCAAATTCCATAAGCTACATTGATTATAGATGTTACAGGACTCATCTTTTGCTCTGGCTTTGAGAAAAATGACTGCATATAAACTGGCAGCTGCAAGTAAGTGGTACGATCCATTTATTGGTTTACTATTTTCTCATCACCAAAGTATATTAGTTGTCTTTGTATCACTCTTATACATAGTTGTATCCCTTGTTTTGAAATGTAGTTTAGGTGAATAAAATATGGTGGTCAGCTAACATGCATTTTTACCTCTTTACCTCTACAGTATCATGAGCAAACTATACTAACATTGGCAGCAAGGTCTGTCTTCTTTCATGTAACAGAGATAGTTCTTGTTCAACTTGAAACCTGTTTGAAAGAAAGATGGCTTCTCTTAAACAGCCAGCTATTTTGAAAGGTGAGGACTAGTACAAAGAATGGTTGAAGGATATACAGATTTGGTCTCTATACACAGACTTCTCAAAACAAGGCTCAGCAGTATTTTTATCATTGCCTCTGAGGATGCATTTGACATTTAGCCATAAATAAAATATAACTTGTCCAATGAAAAAGAAATGTTTTTGCAAAATTCTGAAATAAAGACATGAAATCTTTTAAAACAAAAATCATTTAGAAATTTTTAAAAGGAGTATTTTCCTCACTAGTAAAGAGATTCTACAATAAATAACATCTTAAGTATCTTTATGCATTTATCAAATGTTGGTTATATGTATAACCAACATTTGAAAGTCAAAGGAAGTAGCTTTTTCCACTTTATTTATCAATTAGATTGTCACTAAACAAGAAATGCCTCTCTCTTATAAAATATTGAAGACAAGAACTATTCTACATACAACATCTACATACGGATATATACATATACACATTTATATACATATGCATGCATATATGTACAGTGGGTAGCAAAAGTATTTAACACATTGATTTTTATAAATGTCACAAAATAAAAAAAAAGTTCAATTTGAATGATATTTCAAATATTTTAATGAACATTGTCTAACTAAACAGAGTAAAATTGAGAAACATTGTTTTTATGTACTTTTATTGCCAACTTTTGAATTTGACTGTGTGCAAAAGTATTTAATACGATTTGTTAATATTTAGTAGCTGTTATGTTGCATGTAACAGAATTATTGTGCAATAAATACAAACAACGGAAATGTAGTAAATTGGTATATTACCAGGAAGTGTAGTATTTACAAAAGAGGTCGTTAGTAGAATACAGGAACAAGGGTTTTAGTAGAACGTATTGTCGTGAGACATAAGAGTCTGACCAATAGCACACTTCCGGTTCACTACAGGAAATACTCGACTGACTTCCATGGTCTTCCCTGAGGTATCATCACTACTACTTTATGTAGTGCTTGGAACAGTCCATTATTGTAGACAAAGGTGGAGAGCGCCCCAACAGTAGTATATCCTCTTTTTTGCCTTGCAGCTCTAGTTGTTTTCTGTAGTTTTCAATGAACTTCTTACATGAAGATTTTGGCAGTTTCACCTATTCTTCTTCACAGACTATCTTCAATTTCTTGATATTTTTTTTGATATCTTGTGTGTACTCTCAACTTCAAGTTTTTCCATCAATTTTCTATTGGATTGAGATTTGAAGACTGGCTAGGTCATTCCAGAACATCAATTCCATTTTCAGTGAACCAGGGTTGAGTTGTTTTAGCCCTATGCTTTGGATGGTTGTCCTGTTAGAATACAAATCCTCGGTCAAGCCCCAAAGCTGTTGCACATTTTCATAGATGGGTTGATAAGATTTGCTTGTATTTTTCTGCAATCATCCTTTCTTTGATGTCTTCCATTTTCCCTACTCCATTATATGAAACGCAACCTCAAATCATTACACTTTCACCCCCATATTTAAATGTTAGGATATTGTTTACTTGGTTGTATTCAGTTCTGTTTTTCCTCCTTAAATGGGTTCACATGTTTCTTGCGAAAATCTCAATTTTCATCTCATCTGACCAAATTCTTCCAGAATTCATTTGATTTTCATCTCATCTGACCGAATAACTTTCTTCCAGAATTCATTTGATTCAATTCATACTTTTTAATAAATTTTAAAACAATCATGCACATGTCTATGTTTTAATAGTGGAGTCTTCTTGTTGATCTAGAATACAGGTCTGTACGATTCAGTGATCTCTTAATTGTATCTTTGCTTACTTCAATTTTGGCATTTTTCAGATCATTCTGAATTTCTCTTCAAGTCAAAAATGGTAGTTTCTTCAGTATGGAGCTTGATCATGTTTATTAAATTTGCCTTGTGCCAAACATAACCAAACTCCTCACAACTTAAGATTATTATCATCAGAAGGTTGGAAGAATAAAAGTGTTTCATTTGTATGTTTAAGTAGAAATTTATTTACATCAATTTGTAGGAAGTGAAATTATTTGTGTATAATGTTTAAGGAGAAAGTGTAATATGAAGTTAAATGAATCCAGAGTTTGTAGTTGTAGCGAAATGTGTGTATGCAGACAAAGATTAACAGGGTAGTAATATAGTCTGTGTTCCTTTATAGCGAGAAAGTGAAAAGGAAAGAAAAGCAATAAAGGAAAATTGTACTTATCAGAGTTAATTTTTTAAGAGTCAGTTAAAGTGTCTTCTTGTTGTTGTCGTCTTCTTTTTATTGACTGTGAGAATGGTGAGGATGAAGAAGAAGAGACAAAGGAAAATAACATGCAAAAAAAGAAAAAGGAAGAACGAATGTGTTGACAAGAAGCATCCTGTTCAACAGATTGAAATTTCTCTTGTCACTTTGTGGTGGTGTTGGATCTGATCTCTGCTCCCATCTGACTGATTCCACTTTCTTTCTCTCTCTCTCTCTCTATATATATATATACACATATACATAGCAAAAGACTTTTTTATTCAGGCTTGTTAACTTCTCTCAGTTTTGTAAATTGCTCCCTTTTATTGATTAGCAAATAACACCAAATTGCAAAATTTGGCTTTGTCTTTTTCCATCAA
Organism: Ascarosepion bandense; assembly: GCA_037127315.1. NCBI lineage: Eukaryota > Metazoa > Mollusca > Cephalopoda > Sepiida > Sepiidae > Ascarosepion > Ascarosepion bandense. The sequence continues at coordinate 2,350,141 of JBBBDQ010000181.1, read as the reverse complement.
TACGGGGTCAATCCTTTTTCCTATTGGTCAAAATTAGATTAGTTAGACAATGTTCATTAAAATATTTTAAGTATTATTCAAATTGAACAATTATAAAAAAAACCAATGTATTAAATACTTTTGCTACCCACTGTAAATATAAGTGGACATTGAAGTCAACACTAAGAGGAGTCAGTGTGTTTCATACTAAATGAAAATTAGGATATATGCATTGTTTTTTTGTGTCCCTATTTATGTATACAAGTCTGCAATACATTGTGGGTAGATTAGTGCATTATTCTAATGGATATTTTGGTGGGTGGTAATGTTTATGTTTCAAATTATTCTAGTGGTTATTGGGTGGGAATAATTGTGGTGTTTTGGCTAATTATATTGTTGTTTGTTAACATTTTTATTATTGATCATTTTATTGTTGGTTGTTATTATTACATTTATTTGTGATTGTGTGTGCATTTGGGGTTTGTTAATTATTTACATGGTTTATTTACTTATTTATTGGTTTAGATTAATTTATTTTATTTACTTTTTGTTTATTTATTTTATTTATATGTGTTTATTCTCAGTTTCCTATTTTTAAGTGACAGAGTAAAAATTTGTTTTTTGTTTTGAGATGAGATCTGATCATTTATTTAGTATTTTGTTTAGTATGCAAAAGTTATTAGAGCTATTTTTTCCTCTAAACAGAGTTTGGATTCATTGTTGTAGGTTGATGCTGTTTTCCTTATTTTCCACAGTCTTTTTGTGTGATTTGTTGTTTTTAAGAGGGTTACTGTTAAAATGGTTACAATGAATGAGATGTATGATATGAATGTAAACAGAGTTTGGATTCATTGTTGTAGGTTGATGCTGTTTTCCTTATTTTCCACAGTCTTTTTGTGTGATTTGTTGTTTTTAAGAGGGTTACTGTTAAAATGGTTACAATGAATGAGATGTATGATATGAATGTAAACAGAGTTTGGATTCATTGTTGTAGGTTGATGCTGTTTTCCTTATTTTCCACAGTCTTTTTGTGTGATTTGTTGTTTTTAAGAGGGTTACTGTTAAAATGGTTACAATGAATGAGATGTATGATATGAATGTAAACAGAGTTTGGATTCATTGTTGTAGGTTGATGCTGTTTTCCTTATTTTCCACAGTCTTTTTGTGTGATTTGTTGTTTTTAAGAGGGTTACTGTTAAAATGGTTACAATGAATGAGATGTATGATATGAATGTAAGAAGTGGTTGTCAGAAATTACAAAGGTAAGGAGGAGAATCATTAAAGTTTAACATGATTAAGACTGAAGTGTTCAGGAAAGCATCCACATGGAAGCCTGTTCTCCAAAGTAGCAGTTCTTGGGAAAAGCTGTCTAAGCATAATTTTCTTCTTACATTTGGTACACAGAAGAAATTATGGTACTTTCTAGAAATGGCAGTGTGTGTGCTAGAAACGAGTGGAACTAAAGATAAGGGAACATCTGAACATGCAAACAGAAAAAGAATAGCAATAGGGTTGCAATGATGTGTCTGTAGGAAAGAGGTTGGAGAGTGGAGACCAAATCTGTATAAATGATTTGAATTCTATCAAGGCTGGAGAGTTAGGATTGAGTTGGTTGATTTTGTCTAGTGATATATCATGCACTATGGGTTATTTAATGCTAAAATCGAAATAATTTTTACACAATTTTATAGCTTCAACTTAATATATTTTGAATGCAATTGTATGCCTTCAACTACATATAAATGTCAGTCAGTTAGTCAGTTAAGTGCCATACGTGATACACGCTTGGGCGATCATATCTCGAAAGAGACATGACTGACTGGGCAGAAGATTATCCCGCAGTAGGTTGCCATTGCTTTCTGCGGTAGACTGGTTGCCGGCCAAGGCTATAGAACCCAATCTGTCCTGCTATTTAACCCATAACTGGAAGGAAGCGACGAATTAATACCTTTCCCAAGGGTATTTGCGCGTAAGTGAATACAATGGATTCAACTGGAATTCGAACTCGGCTCCCCGGTTTCTCGTTCCGAGCTGATATCCACTGTACCACAACGCACATCCTATAAATGTACTGTTAGCATTATTACTATTAAATTGTATTTTTATACTTTCATAGTGTTTTTGCTTGGGGGCTCTCTCTACTTGCCCATAGCTCTGACCCTAACAGATGCTACCACCTCAGGTCAGGGTTGATCTGAGAAAAACAGCAATTTGGAGGGAGTTCTACACTTCTCAAAACCTCTTGATCAGAGGCCTTGCTGCCAGATGCAGTTTATTGTCATACCCAGGATGGGTTACAATTGAGCATCTCTAATCTAACTATGGTAGCAACACACCATTTTTTGCTCTTGTAAAGATATATCATAGCAGAAAGGTATTTTATGGAGCAGCAGAATGAGCTAACCATTATTTCAGCATGCTTAAGGACAATTATTATTTTCAGTAGCTTCATCATACTTATGAAATGTTGGCTTATGGCCATATCACGTTGAAACACTGGTTCTTGTCCAACCACCAAATTTAATTAATGTCAAGACTGATCAGATGTGTGACTGTATAGAAATATATCAGACTCTGAAAGCTTTGATGTGCAGATGGTGTAACAGATAATGGTTTAGAATATGAAATTGGAAAGTTGAGTTCAAATTCTAGTCAGAGTCAATAATTTTATTTTTATTCAAATACTCTTGGGAAATTATGAACAAACTCTTCTCTCCATAACTATGGGTTAAATTTCCCTTTACATGGCCCAGTGGATATAAGCATTGGTTAGTTCTGGTAACTTGACTCAAAGAGTTGTGAGTTCAATACTTGGATACAGTAGTAGTAAGCAAATAACTTACCGTTTTAAAGGCAGATAACTACATTGCATTTGGAAGTGGCATCACGTATGGAATGAGAATGATATACTCTAGGGATCAAAATAAAATGGTTTGATTCAAACTGCATCACCTGAAGAAAGCTGGCGCGTACAACAGCCGAAACATCAAAAACATGACAATAAAGATGAGGACAACTGTCTGAATAGTGTAAATAATGTAGTTTGTCTGAACAATCGCCATGGAAATAGCAAAAGAATTGCAAATGAAAATTCAGTTATCTGAGAAACATTTTGGTAGAACATTGGAGATAACCATATGAGCCTTCTTTTTTTCTTCTATCATTGACAATGTTCTGAAGAGCCATGGCACATGCTTCTTCAGACATTGGCAATCATGGCTCTCTATAATTTTCTCTCTTTTGTAACTTTTAATAAATCTTGTCTTTGTACTTCTTCTTTTATGTGTCATGTCTCTTCGGGACCTTGGTGATCATGGTATTTCTCTCAAACCCTGCTCTGCCATCAAGTATATCACACGTTGATTCCTCCTGTCGCTCTTTCTCTCTCTCTGTACTGTGAGTATCAGATTCTCCAAGCTGTCTTTCCTCATTATATGCCTCAGAAATTTCAGCTGTCTCTTCTTAATGTTAAGCATAAGTTTCCTTTTCATTTCCATTCTCTCTAAAACTGTGTCCTTGATCATGTTATCCTCAGCATCCTTTTATAGAACCACATTTCAGTTGCATCGAGTCTTTCCTTCATCTTTGATGAGGTTGTCCAGCATTTGCTGCCATATTAGAGGACAGATATCATATAACAGCTCAACATTATTTCCAAAAAAATTTTTGTCTTTCAATACTCTGCTTAGCTTTTAGAAAGTGCCCTTGGCCATCCTAATATGCCTTCAGAACTCAGTGTTGCACTTTCTGCCCTCAGAACACTTCTCAGGTATTTAAATTTCTGTACCTGCTTGATTTTAGTATCTCCAACCCATAATTAGCATTCTGGGCTACTCTTTTGCTATCTCTCCTAACGCATGTCCTGTCAGTCATGTATACAAGCTTATTAAGTAGGTTATGAATTGTTTTCCTCTATCTTCTTGCTTTCAATTTATAAAAGTAATTTACAATTTTCGGTACTTTGAAACTCTTAATAATTTTTGTTATTTTGTCATTTCTCCTAAACATTGTTACGCCATCCATTTATTCAAGTTTGCTATGTAGGATGTGTATTCTGGGTTAGTAGATATCAGCTCGAAATGAGAAATCGGAGAGCAGAGTTCAAATTCCAGTTGAATTCATTGCATTCACCTATAAGCAAATACATTTGGAAAAGATATTAATCCATCTCTTCTCCTCCAGCTATGGGTTAAATAGCAGGAAATATTGGGTTCTATAGCCTAAGTTGGCAACCAATCTACCGCAGAAAGTAATGATAACCTACTGCGGAAAAATTTGCCTGGTCAGTCATGTTTTGAAAGAAACATGATTGCCCAAGCATGTATCACATATGACACTGAACTGACTGAGGTAGGTTATGCATTGTTTTCAACTGCCTTTTGTATATCTTGTGATTATCAAAATTTCTCCTTTTCTTTTTGTGTTTTGGAAATTTCAACTTTCTCTTTCTGATATTAAGTATAAGTGTCCTTTTTGTTTCCATTTTTGTCTAAAACTTCAACATTGCTCACATGTTCTATCCATGGTATTCTCAGAATTCTTCTGTTGAAGTGGATTTTTGTCTTATATCTTTTTTCATTATTGAGAAGATTTTTCAGCTTTCACTACCCATATAGGAGGGTCGATAATAACTCTAAGTGAATAGTAATCAATAGTAATTCCCAAAACACACTAATAACCTAGTGATATCAGATCTATTAAGAAGATCATCTGATTGTATAGCTAGAATTTTAAAGTTGGCTCAATCTTTAGTGTCGATTAAAATCTCAGCTTTTTTCTTTGATGACTTATCTTTTATGGTATTCCCACCATCCGCCAAAAAAGGTTTATATTGACTTTCTGGTGTGTAATTAAAAAAGTTGTTTAAATGATATGTGATCTATCTTCTATTTTGAACTTTGTCTGACAGAAAATCTATTGTTTGTTTCTCAAATCAAATTTAGAAGCAATGCGAACAGACAATAGATTTAGAACATTAGTAATAAAATGCAGAATAAACGCAGACAATTGATGTAAGTGTAATTCCACTCAACATTATTTCAAGTGAATCACAAACAGGAATCAGTTTCTCTGAACATTTAGGGGTCACGCAATGAAGAAATTATCAATTACATTTCTTGCATGAAAAGTTGTTTTTTTTTTATTTCTGCATTGACAACCAGTTTAAATGATTTTGAAAAAAAAAAAAAATGAAACAATACCTGAAAGCATTCCTAACCAAACTTTACCTTCAAATATCTAAATGCAAGACAATCACCATCTTGTCTTTGTGAATCTTCTTTTATTGTCCTTTTCTTCAACTCTTTTCATAAAAGTCTTGTAGACTTTCACTTCATGTAAGCCCCTCTATGTTGGTTGTTAATTCCGTTTTGTCAATCTCTGGAACTTTCCATAACATTGTTTACATTTCCTTACATTGCAATACATTTCAGAGCAGAGGTGGTTATTTACAAAAAATCAAAAGTTGTGTATATAAGGCTTCATTTAACTTTGATTAGACTGTAAAATCATTTGTGGTTGAGCAGTCTAAGATGCACCAGATCAATTAGTGGCTCCCCCTATGTTTTATATATATATAACAGAATATCTACTCAAATACGAGTATAGATTAAAAATAAGTGTTCAAACAAATAAATTGAATATGTTGGTTGTTAATTCCATTTTGTAAATCTCTGAAACTTTCTGTATATATATATATATATATATATTCACAGCTCTATATATTATATATCGACCACTGTTTTAAATTAATGTTTTGGACGTTGTAAGAATTCTTTCTTCATTCTGTATTCACTTGTATATATATATATATATATATATATATATATATATATATATATATATGTGTGTGTGTGTGTGTGTGTGTATTTGCATAAGTATTCACTCCTCTTGAACATTTCCATAATCTGTAGTGTTACCAAGTAGAATTCAAAATGACAGTCTTTTTACTATTGTTTATCTCAAAATGCTTTGAACAGGCAAAATATATTTTATTATAATACAAACAGTAATTAAGACAACAAAGCAGTCATCTCAATAAATACACAAATAAATCCCCCCCCACCAAATCATTACCTTTTGCTGCAATTACAGTGGCAAGTCTCCTGGAGTATGTCACCACATCCTTTTAACAACTAGAAACTGAAATGTTTTGTCCATTCTTTTTTGCAAAATAGCTCAACTCAGACTATTTTTTAATCATTTCACCCCAAGTAAGACAGGACAGCTATTAGTGTGCAGGGAGTTACAATGAGAGAAAAGACTGTGTACAGGGGATATAGAAGAAAGGATAAAAGATGAATGGGATTCAAGAAGATAGAAAATGGCAATTGATGTTGGATTTAAATTTTGGGAGATTGTAGCCATTAGGGAAGCAAATAAATAAAAAGGAGTTACACAGGTTGGAAGTGTGAGAAAAAAACTATTAAAGTAGAAGTGGCGGTTACTTTTAACTATTTCAACAGTAAAAGGTTGAACCTAGATCCTAATGTAGATTTCTTCTTCTATATCCCTCTCTCTAGCCTGTTAGTATCAGGTTCTCCAAGCTCTATTCCCACATTGCATGTCCCAGGAACTTTAGCTGTATTTTCCTGATGCTCAGTATTAATTTTCTTTTCGTTTCCATCCTTTCCAAAACTTCATCATTGCTCACATGCTCAATCCATGATATCCACAGCATCCTTCTGTAGAACCACATTTCAGTTTCTTCAAGTTTTTCCTTCATCTTTGATAATATTGTCCAGCATTCACTGCCATATTGAAGAACTGACATCACATAGCAATCCAGTACTCTCTTCTTTGTTTCTAGTGAAATTTTCCTGTCTCTTAATACTCTACTTAGCTTCTGGAATGTGCCCTTCGCCATACCAATTCACCTTCAGATCTGTGTCACACTTTCTGTCTTCTGTTAGAACACTTCCCAGGTATTTAAAATTTTGTACCTGCTTGATTTTAGTAGCCCCCACCTGTATTTGGTATTTTAGGCTGCTCTTTTTGCTGATGGCCATGCATTCAGTTTTCTAGCAGTTTATTTGTAGTCCTTTCTTGTCACTCTCTTCAGCTACTTTCTGTAGGAGGTCTTGTAGTTTCCTTTCCGTGTCTGCTATCAGCACTGTATCATCTATGTACCGTATGTTGTTCAAATAGTGACCTCCAAAGAAACATCCTGGTATAACCTCTAGGGTCTTCAGAATAGTCTCACTGTACAAGTTGAATAGATCCATTGCAAAGGCACATCCTTGTTTTAACACCTCTTTCTATCTTGGTATATCTACTGAATTCGTTACCTGTCTGTATGCAGGTGGTTTGCTGTCAGTAGAGAGTCTTGATTACTCTTATATCTTTCCTAAATATGTCGAGGTTGCTGAGCATCTTCATCAATTCTTTGTTGTGTATTTTGTCGAATGCCTTCACATAACTGATAAAACTTCTTCATTTGCATTGCCCTTTCAGAGAGCATCCTAGTCATAAATATGGTGTTCCTTGCTCCTGTGTCTTTGACGAACACATACTGTTCTTGTCCTATCTCTGGCCTGATTCTAATTCTCACTCTAGTCATCAGGATTTGAATGATCAGTTTTCTAATGTGGCTCATTAAACTGATTGTTAACATGCTAAAATTCACGTGGAGGGGCAAAAAGTAAAAATAACAAGAAGATGGTCAAACTAGTTAGAAATGAATAATAAGGAACCAGACACATTTTATTGATCTTTTGAAAGAAAACTGGAGAAAAAGAATGCAACAGAAAAACAATGTTTATTTATGAAGAAACACCTGATAATCTACTGAACCTTTAACAGTAGATTGATGACACACCTTCATTTGTAAATGAGATGTAATATAGTATTATCAACGGATAATGACTGTATAGTAAGCAACATGATTGTAGTTTGTGATCATTTCATTTTTGTAATCAAAACAGAAACAACTATTCCTATAGCTGATATAGATGTATCGAGATGGTTTCTTATAGTCAAATTGGTAGCTGCATGTTTCAGGTATAAAAGCAATTTTTCTGATGGAAAAAGGGATACAGGTGCAATTCCTGTCAGGAGACAATTTTTCTTTAGGAGGAATTCTTGATTTAAAAAAATAAAAAAATAACAGGGGTAGCAATTGAAATATGTGTACCTACTAAAAATAACGTTTATACTAATATCAAATAATGAAAAAACATTTAAAAAAATAACACACACACACACATAGATATATGTGTGTGTGTGTGTGTGTGTGTGTATGTGTGCGTATATGGTGCGATAAGTAAATTGTCGCCGTTTTATATATTTTTTTACATGCATGTTGTTTATTATTTAGTCCGTTGCACAGTAAAGTCAGTTGGGTAGCATCTGTGGGAAAATGAGCACCATTACACAATCTATTTTATTAAACAGTATATTTATTTATTCAGCCAGATAGATAAAAATGAAAAAATATACTGTTTAATAAATAAAAAGAGTACCTAATTAAATAAAAGTATTTACTAAAAATAAAGTTTAAAGTGATAAAAATCTGTCATATCAATAACAAATACATTCTAAAATTTTCCTTTTATTATGTTTAGATATGAATCTGTGAAGATATGACAAACATTGTGAGATTCTCTGAGGGGAAAAATTTCACTTGAAAATCACTAAATTTGGCCTCACCTGACCGACTGCTCTTTGTGGTCAAGTTGGTTAAGGCATGCCAGGCTTAACAATAGTTTCCTCTGCCCTGAGGGACACAGGTCCAAATCCAGCAGGAAAAGGTAAACTTTCCTTTAATAGCATTTCTCAAACATTCGGGCCAGTAGATGAAAATAAATAAATATACTGTTTAATAAATAAACAGAGCACCTACATGTAGCCATTAAAAAAACATTTAAAGTGATAAAATATATATATACAATTGGAAAGAATCTATCAAAATGCAACATAAAATTTGTTACTACATCTAAAATAATACAAAACTTAGTCAATACTAAACAAAATAATAAGCTAAAACTTGAAGGAAGAGTTTACTCAATCATCTGTAATAATTGTTACAAAAATGCATGGGAGAAACCTCAAGGAACCTAAACAAAAAATTAAATGAACTCAAAAGGGACATTTTACAAAACAATCCATGAAATGCATCAGTTGCCCATTGTAATGAGACTGACCACAATTTTAAAATAAAAAATGCTACTTTGATCAAAGGAGAAAACAATTTACTATGACGAAAATAAAGAGTGCCTTGATTGTAAGATCATCTATAATAAATTGTGCCCTGGCTCTTACTACATTTCACCATTCCTGGCAGAATTTCTATTTTCTTTTTTTTTTTTTTTTTATAATCGTGTGGCCCCAAGCAAGGTATTTTACTGCCACTGTTGTACAGGGTGTTACATAGGAGGAATGTTATGTAAAAGAGTGATAGGTTACAGCAGATGTCAGGAAGAGAGTATGAGAAGGAAGAGAATACTGATGAGAGTGGGGTGGACAGAGAAAACAAGCATGAGAGAGAGGATGTAAGTTAGTGAGACAGAAGATGACTATTGACTTTACATTTGAAGTCTTCAAGATTGTAGCTGTTGGGAAAGCAAGTAAGCGGAAGGGAATTCCACAGGCCGGAAGTGCGAGAAAAGAAGCTGTTGGAGCAGAATTTGCATAATCCCAGTATTGGATATATAATAACAAAAATGATGGAAACAAAAAGAAAAATGATCTAAATGAAATTGGCTAGATAAAATTATTTTAAAACTTTTTAATTTTAAATTCCCAGCATCTATGCTTTGCGCACAAGTGTAGTTGCACCAACATAAGAAATTTAGTCAGATGAAGTCCTAAAGAACAAGATAACTTTTTCACTTTGTCAAAAATTTTTCAAATATTGTTCTTTAATATGTAAAATTGGTTATCATACACACACATATGGGTGGGAAGGCATCTACTTGATTATTACAATAACTATTTTTGCACTATAACTATATGTCTGGTGCTTCTTCATATTCTATACAGTGACTCTGTGAACTACAAAGTTTTTTAAAAGTCTCTATTACAGTGCTAATCAATTTACTTTGAATATTTGTTTGTCCTATGTTTTCATGATTAATATTATATATATATATATAGATATATATTGAATGTTTAATTACTTAGTTTCTAGTCATAATAATATTAGACCAGTGCCCATTTGTATTAAAAAGTGTCCAATACAATTATATTGTAGAACTTTTGAATATTTAATAATATTTAATAACTCGCTTACAATTGGGAAATATATATATATATATATATCCTTATGTCCATTGAGAATAGTTTTGTTCTTATACTACTTATGACACACGGTACAATTCAAGTTGACAGTAATATTTTTCATTCAACCTGGTGCCACATGACTCCCAATATAACTTCAGCTGAACTTGTGGTATATTTCCAAAGAAAATTTTTATCAAATTATGAACTCTTTCAAATATAAGGCATAAATGTCAATTCTTCAGCTAAGACTTATCACTTTTATTCCAAAACATGTCACTTTTGCAAACTGAAAGTTATTGCCACTTTTTGAAATAGATGAATCATCATTATTTTTTTTTAATAATAATATTTTTCAATAATCTAATCTTTTGCTGGTGCATTAAAGCTTGCAAATTTTATAATTTAGATCATCTAGAAGAAATTCAACTAAGTAAATGAAATAAATGTGAATGGAAATTCCAGCTGGGTTTCTAAAAAAACGCAGGTTTAAACATTGACGTTAATAACAACACAAAAAGAAGCAATTTTTTCTCTTGTTTTTCCATTGCAATAGCTGTTGACTGAAAATATGTAAATAGCTACCTGCAGATTAAATGCACAATGTATCAGACAACTCTCTTGGAGGAAGGCAGTGTTACAGCTGTAAATATCTTTCCAAACAGGCCTACCTCCGTTAACAGGAATAGAAAGATCGGAGACTGACAGAGATGATAGACAAAAATATTGATTGCTTGTGAAAGAAAGCTTATCATAGATTTGATAATACCAATAAGATGTATATGTTCACTTAGGCAGATTATGCAAGATAAGCACTATGAAAGGTTTAACTTCTTGTCGAGATTCCAGCCCTATGTGCTTATAGCTGAGTTGGCTGATTTAACTCCTGATATCCTCAGAGCATGGGTTGATTCATCTACTTCAGTAGAAAATTTACATATGTCAATGTAATAAAAATGCAATATTCCATGAATTATTCAGACTGTGTTTTCATCACAAATGATTTACTATAGAATACATTGCAAATGGCATACAAGGAAAATGGACTGAAAATGAGTTACTATAAAAATGCATTATTCTATGAATTATTCAGACTAGAATCCTCATCTTTGTTATTTTGATCACAAATGACTTACTACAAGAATGCATTGCATACAGCTTACAAGGGAATTAGTTTGCAAATGGGTTACAATGAAAATGCATGACAAATTTGTTATTATAAAATGCATTATTTCATGAATTATTCAGGCTAGTATCCTTATTTTGGTTGTTTTGGTCACAAATTACTTACTATAGAAATACACTGCAAATGGCTTACAAGGGAAATAGATTACAAATGAGTCATTATAAAAATGCATTATTCCATAAATTATCAGTTGTTTCCCTACAAGGAAACATTTGGCATTCATTGACCAAGTAGCTACTACTGTATTTGTCTATATTTCTGAAATGAGGTACTATCTACACTGTTTAGATTATTCAAACTATTGTCCTCATCTTGGTTGCCATTTCTATGATGTTTTCGACATTGTACACTTTGGCCTTCATCAGGTGTTAGGAATTTCAAACTGAAACCTTTATTATGATCACTGGGGTTTGGTTCAAAATTCCTAGCACCTGAAGAAGGCCCCACCATACAACGGCTGAAACGTCATACAAATGGCAATGAATATGAGGACAATAATTCGAATAATGTAAATAGTGTACAGCTAATAATGCTTTTAGTTAATTCTTCTCTTCAATTTAAACAAATATTTAACAAATTATAAATTATAAAAATAGATGAACCAAGTAAAATTGTATATTATTTACCATTTTATAAAGAAAAACATTTGAAAAGAAATAATTTTATTAAAAAATTAATAAAAATTTACAAGACTATCAAAATATGTATGAGGAAGAAATGCTCTCAACCTCCTTCAGTGAATTTATGTGGTGTGAGCAAATGAAAGTCATAATTACAGTTAGTTGTCTTTATAATAATGTCAAGTTCATTTAAATTTTCTTGTTAACTGACATATTTAAAAATTTATGAATAAAAATATTCCTTTTTATATTTATTTCTTTACTAGCAGTAGAGCCTGACATTGCTCGGGTATAATGAAAGCTTTAAAACTAATTCATGGTCCTGGAGCTCAGACTCTTTGGACATTGGCAGGAAAGACTAAAAAGTAATAGTTATTTCCAGTTAAAGTGAAACCATAGACTGAAAGAAAAATGAATGGATGTAAGTCAAATTTTGATTTCCTGGTATCGATATCAAATAAGTTTTTTTCGTTGTAAACTGAATTTTGAAGGCTAAATAAGTCCTCTGAGTAAATGGTATCATGGCTGAGACTAAGAACTATACCTACTTAGAGCCAAACCCAAAGCAAAAACTAAAATAAAAATGGCTGAAAAAATACAGACATACAGGCTGATAAACAGACACACACACACAAACATCTTGCCTTTTATATATATATATATATATATATATATATATATATTATCGATTTTCTGCACGATTGTAAGAACTGCAACCTTGAAACTTCTGAATATCATTTCTTATGTCTTTGTCTATGAGTGTATCAAATTTGATTAAAATCGGACCACTCCTTCTATAAACTGATTTTTTCGATTATCGATATTTATCGGGGGTACCTCAACATAAAACCTAGCTCAGAACACTCGCAGATGCTTATAGTACAACTGTTTAAATTTTCAAGAAAATCGGTTCAGCTGTTTCAGAGTCTATAGGTAACAGACACACACACATATATACATACAGACACACACATACACAGTTCCATTTATAAATAATTTCTTTTAGCGGTGGAGAGCGACAAAAAAGGACTACGAATAAACTAAGAAAACTGAGTGCATGGTCATCAGCAAAAGGTACAACCCAAAATGCCAAATAAATGTGGGAGATACCAGAATCAAGCAAGTACAAAAATTTAAATTTCTAACTGAAGATGGACAGTGCGACATGGAAATCCGAAGACAAATTGGCATGGCAAAGGACATGCTCCAGAAGCTGAGCAAAATACTAACACACAGGAAAATCTCAATGGAAACAAAGAAAAGAGTGCTGGACTGCTACGTGATGTCAGTTCTTCAATACGGCAGCGAATGCTGGACAATATCATCGAAAATGAGGACAAAACTGAAAGCAGCGGAAATGTGGTTTTACAGAAGGATGCTGCGGATATCATGGACTGAGCATGCAAGCAACGTTGAGGTGTTGGAAAGAATTGCAACAAAAAGGAAATTAATACTGAGCATCAGGAAGAGACAACTGAAGTTCCTGGGACATGCAATGAGGAAGGAGAGCCTGGAGAATCTGATACTGACTGGCCAGATAGAAGAAAAGAGAGACAGAGGAAGGCAGCGGGTAACATATTTGCAGGGCCTGATCAGGTGGTTGATGGAACGGGGGTTGACAGGAGTAACGGGAGCAAACATACTAGGAGCCACAAGGGATAGGGAGACGTGGAGAACCATGATCGCCTACGTCCTGAAAGGGCAGGGCACATAGAAGAAGAAATAATAAATATTTCATTATAGATGTTTCAAATGGTTTTATAATCTTGTAAATATAAAGACAATCAAAAAGCAATCTCATAAATAAATATATTTAGTATTTTTCAATTTTCAGGAATAGAAAAAATGTCCGTCCACTTTCATATGTTTGCATTTTATTATGCATGTATACAAATCTACCATCCACCTGTGCGTGGAATACTGCTGTCATATCTGGTTGGGCAACCCTGTCATTCATCTTAGGGTTCTTGACAAAATTCAACAGAGAATCTGCAATGTAGTTGATCCTGACCTAACAGCTCAACTACAGTCTCTCTCTTTCACCAACGAGATACAGTTTCCCTTTGTCTCTTCTACAAATACTTTCATGGATTCTGATCCGACAAGCTTAGCTCCTTGGTGCTCACCCTGAGCGAATTTACTCAAGCTACTAGACTAGCAACAAGGTCCCACCCTTTTACTGTGAAAACAGTCAAGTGTAACCACAACTTCTACTATATCAGCTTTTTTTCTTGCACTTCCTGCTTCTGTATTCTTGTCTCCCTGATAGCTACAGTCTCCAAGAGTTTAAATGCAATGTCAACCGTCATCTCTTATCTCCTTGACTCCCATCTGTCTTCTCACTTTACACTTTCCTCTCACGCAGCTCTTTTCACACTAATGTGTCCGTCCTTCTCTTGCCCATTCTCTGACACTTACTGTGACCTGTTCTCCTCTAAAACAATAAACATTGCCAAGGGAGTCAAAAGTAATAGCAGCATCAAAGGAATAACCATCCTTTTGACAATATGAAAAAGATTTTCTGCTTGTTTTTTTTGGCTTGACTCAGTTTTTGTGTCATATTTTAATGGTCGAACATCTTGAATACTATTCCTCTTTGCTTTGAATATTGCTGAAGGGGTAAAATTTTCTTGAATATTTAATTGAAGACAAGTTTGAAATAAGGATAACCTGGTTTTCTGAAAAAAGAAAAAGAAATCCGTCCAGCCCATCTCAAAAGGTACACACAGTGATAAAATAAATTTTGTTTCATAATATTATCAATATTTAATCAGAACTTGGAATTTTACATAGTCATCTTAGATTATATAAACAAATTATACAAAGTATAGGGCATTAAAGATCAGCTTTCAGGCTTTCAACCAGAAATTTAGTTTCTATGTGCAATATTCAAATTGAAATACTAAATTGAGATTGTAAGAAAGAGGAGGAAAATGAAAATCATAAAAAAAAAAATTTGAAGAGGTGCTGAAAAGATTGATCTTTTCTTTTTTATTAGAAAATACCAATTTGTGCTTATTTTTTAATTTTTTTCATATCATAGACTGAAACATATCAATGGAAAATATGGAATTTTCAAGTGTTGCATTCTGGTCTGACATCAAGTTCCAGTTTCTGCAGAAAAAACCTCCAAAGAAAATCCATCAGTGTATAGTGCAAACTCTGGGTGATAATTTTATGTCAGTCAACTGTGAAGTAGTGGTTTGAAATCAAAGCTACAACACAATTTGTGTTGTATCGTGAAGGTGGCAAGGACGATACCCAGAAAATGTGTGCAGAGTACCTACAGCACAATATCTGTGCTAAGAGATATTAATACAAATAAGACAAATACTAGAAGACTGAACAACAACTAGTAGAAGAGAGGAGAGGTTAAATCATTAGAATTCCAGAGAGTACAGTCTGATACTAATTCTTAATGACACTCCAAAATCACAGACTGCTATTACTCTTTATTTTTACTGCTACTTCAATCCACAGACCATGCCATTCTTGAGAGCACTAGATGGGTGTTGGCTGCTTTACAACACCTCCTACCCCCCAAAATATTTCATCCCTTAAACAAGATATTTTCTTCTTTTTGGATCAATCTCGATCATTCTCATAGCTCTCCTTTTTCGCTTTCCTAAGCATCTTTGTTGTACCTCTGAAGGCATCAGCACATCAAACATATTGCATATTATTTTCATGGGTTCTTCTCCATGCTGTTCAGTAGTGTACCTTCTTTTTATTTGGTTTATGTGCCTCCTTATAATCCATCTTGGATGTTTTTTGGTTTTTTTTTAATCATATCACCCCGAGCAAGGCAGTAATACCACTGATGTGCAGGGGGCTATGCAGGAGTGAAAAGATTGGAAAAGAGAAAGCCGGAAACCACATCCTAAACAGGGAACAAGGGATGAGCCTCTTCACCTGTTCAATAGATGTGGGTGGAGTGTGAACCGGGCGATAGTTTAGTCTATCTACTCCAATTAAATGTTTTATAAGGTACATTATGTGGCCAATTCTCTTATCTATAATGCCTTCTTCCCATAACTCTTTACCAAGTTTGTAATTTTTAAAATAAACTGTCACCAGAGTAGATGCGTTTGCTATTGCACTTCATTCTGTCACTCATAATTTTTTTTCTTTACATGTAGAAAACTGATTTGATCATCCTAGCAAACATTAATGTCTGATGGGGACATTCCTGCATTAGTGTTTGCATTTAGTGTGATATGATAGACATATAAGAAATTCTGTAGCTCCTCATTTCTTGATTTTATTCTTTCTGCCTTTCTTATTGCTCTTTTGAAAATGTCTATAAATTGTCCTACCAACTTGTTAGATCTTGGATGGTAGGGTGCGGATGTTAAATGAGTCCCTATATGCATTTTGCAAAAATTTGCAAATTCCCTTGATGAGAATTGTGTCCTGTTATCTGATACGATCGTATCTGGTACACCAAATCTTGCAAACAATTTGTTTAGAAATTCTGTTGTGATTTTTGTTGTTGGCGATTTGCCTCTCAATACTTCTGGCCATTTTGAAAATCTATCCATCACAACAAAAGTACTGTATACCCCTTATCAGCCCTGCATAATTTATATGTAGCCTAGACCAAAGCTTATCGATTTTTGGCCATGGGTTAAACTTTATGGGTGGTGATTTTGCTGTTAACTAGCAATTCTTGCAAGTTTTGACCAAGATTTTAATGTCTTTATCCATTCTGTTTTAATACACTAAACTTCACATTCTTTCATAAAATGCTAGGGTGTCCTCTATGGAAACTTTGTTATATTAATTTGTTAATACTACTGGAATGACTAACTTTTTACTATACAGTATGTCTTGACAATTTGAAAAAATATTTTCCTTTTTTCCCTCAATAACTCTTTTTTCGAGTTATGAACTTATCAAACTTTGCTTTAATTCTAATCTCATCAATTTCTGACTCACAAACCAATGAAGCTATTACTGTTTCTTCCAGTGGTATGGTCATTCTCAGAATCAATGTTGATAATCCATCTGTATACGCTATCTTTAGGAATAGTTAAGTAAGATAGCTGCCCATCTCTGCAGTCTATTTGGAGTGTGTGCTGGAATACCTTTCTTCGAACCAAAAATTGTCACCAATGAACAATGATTTGTTTGAAAAATAAACTATCTGCCTTGAATATATGTGTGAAAGTTTTTTACAGCAGAAACCATTGCTAAACCTTTTTCAATTTCAGCGTATTTTGTTCCTAAGAATGCTTATAAGGATGCAACATTTGTAGGTACTGGCATGTTTTTTCTAGCACTTGTTTTGCAACAATATGCCCTAATATCTTTGTCATCAATAATTTGACCTAAATACTTAATTTTTGGAAGAAAGAACTGACACTTGCCTATATTGAGCCTAAAACTGTAATTTTTTATCCTTTTAAATAACTCATAATTTTTATCCTTTTAAACAAGTCAGAATTTGTAAACATACTTCTGACAAGTCTAATCTAAAAAAATATTTTTCCTTCATTCTGCTTTGCAAATATCTTCTGCTGAAGGTAAAGGGTAATTATACTGTTTCAGGCATTCATTTAATCCTGGAGTAATCGGCGCAGACTCTGATTTTTTTTTCTTTTCCTTATGAATATTGTTGGACTTACCCATTGACTAAATTTGTTTTTTCTATCACACCTAATCTTTCTAGATGTTTCAGCTCTTTGACTGTGTCTTCTTGTATGATGATTGGTACCAGTCACTTAGGTCAAAACACTGGAGTTATCTTTTCTTTTAACTCAAGTTTTAACTTTAACAGAATCCTAGGCCTCTAGAAAAAATATCTGGGTATCTTGCCTTTAAATCCCATTTCAATTTTTTTTGTGTAATTAGATGATCCAACAACATTGTTACAAAAAGTGTTGATAGGAATATTGAATAAATCAAACTTCTCCATCCAATCAGTACCAAAGAGATTCTACGTTTGCTGCATGACATAGGCTATTAATTTTCTCTCTTCTCCAGCAAAACCAACTTTTAAGTAAATTTCACCAAAAAATTCAAGTCTTTTGCCTGATATGCCTTTGGCAATTTTTTTTAGATCTGCCTAAGTTTTATTCCATGTATCTGCATTAATAATTGTCAGGTCTGACCCTGAGTCAATTTGAATTTTTAATTTTGCGTCATTTAATCAGGCGTTCATGAATTTTCTTTTTCCTGCAACTTTTTCACACATGGCATAACGAACCATATTTTTGGTTTACTTTTAACTTATCTTTTACAGAAAAAACTTTTATGACCATTATAACCACAAGTAAAGCATTTTTTATCTTTGAATAGACTATCCTTGTATAGATGTAACTGACCACAACCGTAGCATGGATTTTAACTTTCATACTTTGTGGTTTTACTTTTCTATTATATGGTATGTCCCATTGTTCAATATTTGCAGTATCTTTTTTTTAAGTTTACAATTCTCTGACATTTCTCAGCAAATTTTTATAGTTATTTCCTGGTCATGTTCTTTGTTAAGAGTCTTGCATGTACGTCTGTTTCACTTAGTGAGGTTAATCTTTCTACAAGATTTAAACACTTGAACATATCTGTGCTTAATTCATTCATTCATAACTTTTCACACTCTTTATTAACTATACTTGCATTTCATTGTGTAGTCTTCATCATTGCTTTTTGATAAATTTAAGCAATGCCAACATGTGTTGAATAAAGATCTTTGTTCTCCAAAAATTTTAGAAAATATCTGGATAGTTTCTTCAAACAATTTCTCCAGGTTGTTTTGGTAGAATATAGTTTCTGTGTTCTGCATATTTTTGAATCACTAAACTTAATAGTAAACAAATTTTCTTATCTGTCCACTTTAAGCAGTCTTTAACAAATATCTCCTCAAACCTGGGATAATAAGCATCAAATTTAACCTCCTCTTCAGTTTTATATAAAAAATTTCCAATTGATTTCAATACAGCATCCTGCAAAAATGTATCTGGTTTATCTGGGCTTGTTTCTCTTTTTGAGAAAGTTTCCAACAGTATACCAAGTTGCTTTGCTTGCTAGTTTTGTGCTAATTCTAGTTGTTTAAAAATTATTTTTGTGTTAATTCTTATTGTTTAAAAAATTCAAGGAAGCATTTCTGGAAGTCCTCCATTTTTAAATTTGCTGTTGTTCCTGATTATTTTGAAATTGTCGTCAAACTGTTCATTTTCATCAGTAAATCTGTACAAATGTTTTCTGGACACAACTGCTGTCCATGTTTTCAACACCAAATCTGTTGTTATAGATTTGCTTGTTTGAAATCTATGTAGCCAAATTTATTGTATATAGATTTTGTTTGTTGATATTTTGTTGCCAGTCTATTGTTTCTAGAGTAAGTTTATTTTTTGTCATACTGATTTTGCCAGTTGCAAAAAACAAATCTTTGTCCACCACTATCATAATAAATAATGAATTTTCTTTGTTGACAATCTGTTGTATCGCTTAGGTGGCAGGAAAGTACCTAGAAGATGTGTGCTGAGTATCTACAGCACAATATCTGTGCTAAGAGATATTAATACAAATAAGACAAACACTAGAAGACAGAACAACAAATAGTAGAAAAGAGGAGAGGTTAAGTCGTCAGAATTGCAGAGTTTGATAATAATCATCAATGACACTCCGAAATCCAAGACTACTATTAGTTTATATTTTTATAGCTACTCCAGTTCACAGACCATGCCATTCTTGAGAGCACTAGAGGTGTGTTAGCTTCTCTACAACAATTTGCAAGACATTTAACAAAATGTTTGATTGTGTTCAGGATCTAATTTTGTCTTGTCAGTGAATATCAGATAAAAAAATTGTTACACTGTTAGAGATATCAAGGAAATGTGTGAAGCTTATAATTCATGAGCAGCTGGGTATGAAGAAGGACAAGGAAATGTTTGAATGCCAACTAAAAACCAGACTTTGTAACATTATCTGCAATCCAGTGGTAATTTTTAGGAAAGACTTACCACTTTCTTTAGGAAAGCCTTATCACTTTTGGCTAAAGTTACACCACAATCTGGACCCCAAACAATAATGGCAGCATTTTGATTTTCCATAACTAAAGAAACCCAAGAGCAAAAAATCAGCAGGAATGTTTATGGTTATATTTGGTATAAGGAAAGCATTTTGATAAGTGAATATCTACAGTAGAACCAAACAGTTAATGTAAAATACTTCTGTAGGATGCTGTAGCATTTCAAGGAGGCATTGAAAGAAAAATGGTGGGTGAAACTGAAGAAAGGTGCTTATGCAGGTAAATGCTCATAAAGCTGTCAAGATGGTGAATGTCTTGATGAATTTAGGATATAGGTCTATAAACCATCCTCCCTACTCATAAGATCTTGATCCATCTGACTATTTTCTACTTCCAAGCCTTAAAAGGATTTTGAAAATTTTGAATAATTCAAAAGCAATAGCAAGTAGTATTCCTCTACAACATTTTCCAAGAAATAAGAATCAAGATAAACCTTTCAAAAACAGAAATTATGATCTGGAATTGGAATGAAAGCTGTAATGGCACCTACACTGGATTCATCATAAATTTAACACAGAACAAACCACGCTAAATATAGTTTCACCCAATACCACAAATCAAAACATTAACCTAAAAAATTGAGATCACTTTGCCAGGCACATTGAACTGTAGGGTGAGGATGTGGAATAGCTTGTTTTATCAAGAACCTTTTAGCACTTTTTCAGAAGAAAATATTGTAAAAAAAATAAATAAATAAATAAAAATAATGAATTACCCTACCATCACAAAAAAAAAAAAAAACAAAAGTGAGTGAATTCTTTAGTTATAAAAGAATGCATTCATCTGCAAGAGCATGAGAAAACATTTTTTTGGATTGGAAAATTTCAAGGTTGCTTTGGTTATCAGATAATGAAAGGTCATTTACTCTGCTACCACCATCAACAGATTTGTTCTTTTATTTAGGTATAACCACTTGGTGATAAATGAACCGTTTCTATTGACTATAGACACCTGTATATCAGGATGGACAGTAGCTCCAAGCAGTTTTACAAACTTGAAGATTTTCTTTAGTTTCATCTTTATTTTTTGTTCAACATTTTATTGGTTAACCTTTAACACTGCAATTTTGTTTACTTAGCAAAATGTTTTTCCTGCCAATGCAGATGATTTACTAAACAATAGTGTGTTTGAATTTCATGGTTGTGTTGTCTGCTCCTGCTATGACAACAAGAAAATGACTAAAATCAATAACTAAGCTACTGAAGTTTAGGAGAATATACAATGGAAATGGTTATATCCCAGGGTGGGGGGATAAACAGAGAAAGAATAGTGCAAGAAATAACTCTTAACACTGAGGATATATAAATAGAGATTTATTATACCTCAGTACAATAAACCAAATACAAGTACACCCAATGAACAGTTAACAAGAATAACATTTAAGAAGGCAATGTCTCTGTATAGGACGTATGTATCCTTCTTGAGAAGAAGGCTTCCGTTTAGTGACATCTAACTCTCGTCTAAGGCCGATGGCTCTCGATCTCTCTTGTATAATGACAAAGACTCTCGATCACTCCCAAGTAATGATAAAGACTCTCGTATAGTCATGAACACTCTCGATCTCTCTCTGTAGTTCGTTCTAGTACCGGTCTTTTATAACCCAGGTCATACCCATTCCTGGGTAAGACATGATATTCCTCCACAACAGAAATGAAAGTAATAATTATGAATAATGCAGAGAGCTAAAGGTCAAGCACTATTTTTACATTTTAAAAAAGAAATACCCTTACAAGTTGTAATTTTAGAAATTTTAAAATCCTATCTTTTTTATTAACAAATTGAATTTACTTTAATTATTTTTCATCATGCCAAAATCTTTTTAAAAGAAAGAGTTTAATTTTCATTAATTTAAATACAAATGTCACATCTGTTAAGAAAATAATCAGCTGTATAGCCTCTCTAATACAAATATTTTTAAACAATAATGCTTAACCGGTAAAAGTCATTTTCAAAAACTGCTAATGCCATGACTGATATTTTTCATTAGAAAGTAAACTGTTAGAACTTTGTGTATTTTATTTGACAAACACTTTCATGGCAATTGTTCTGATGAGTTTTATCCTTAGTGCCTTAATAACATGAATTTAAGCATGCTGCTATATTGACAATTAGGTCTCAACATTTTATTACTGAACTAGCTAGATACAACCATCAGTTCTATTCTAATAGTTTCTTTTCATGCACTTCTTGCAGTGGAACTCTCATCTGATTCCTTTCTTCCCTGCCACTCACAATCTTCCAAAATTTAAAAGCAATGCCAATCAATATCATGCCTTTTCCAAAAACATTAGTGAGATTCCATTTTATGCACTTATAACTATTACATTACTCATGCATAGATGGGTAACTTTAATGACAACATTTTGAAAAGAAAATATTTTTGTATGCTTTATCATTGAGACTGGGCTTTCCTGATAGAAAAAGTGAATACAGGTTCAGTTTCTGTTGGGATAGGACATATTTTCTTCTATAATACTTACCAGATTTAATTTCAATGTTTTAAAATAAAATGGGGATATCTACTCATTGATGTGTCCCCACCAAATATAATGTTTATAATAATAAGACTGCAACATATGGTGCGATGTGCTTTATAAACAACCCAGGTTGGGAGAAGAGAAGATCCAGACAATAGCTGAATAAAAGGGAACAAATACTAAAAATATGTGTTTGCATATGTTTGAGTGTGTATGTAATTGATCATATACTTGCAATTTGTAGTTATTGTCCATAACTTGCTGTCCTCCTGTATGGCAGCAAATGCTGGACAATCTCCTCAAGGATAAAGAAGAGACATGATGCAACAAAAACGTGATTCTACAGAAAGATGCTGAGGATACAATGTGCCAAACATGTGCACAACAATGAGGTTTTGGTGAGAATGGAGACGTAAAGCTTATAATTAACATCAGGAAGAGACAGTTGAGATTTCTGCGGAATGTAATAAGGAAGGAGTGTTTCATAAAACTTATACACACAGAACAGAAATGAGAGAAAGAGGGAGATAGGAAAACAGTAGGTAATGTACTTGATAAGCTTGAGCAAGTGGATAGCGGAGCAGGGTTTGGGAGAAATAACAGAAGGACAAAGCTTATTAAGAGCTACCAGGGCCATGATCGCCTATGTCCTGAAAGGACATGGCCCATAATAAAAGAAAAATATTGTGAACATAATAGATGAATGAAGTTGTCATTATTGGCACCAAAAATGGAATTGGTAAATCAAGTTCTACCTAAAGCTGTTTCAGTTAACTTTACACTATTGTCTATAGAAAAGGCATGAACCTATTTCTCCTTGAAGTCTATCTTATTACTAAATATTACTGACAAAAAAGTTTCATTATTGGCACACCTGAATGGCTGATAGAGTAGAGAGTAAGTAATTAAGAATCTGGGCAAACAACACTCACATTACCTGCACAGACAGAAGCAGCAAAAAAAGAAGAAATAAAAAAGAAAAGTAACTTCCACAAACAAACTTGACAGGGGCCTCATGATGATTAATGAGTCTTGTAACTGTTTTCAAGACATTATGAATAAACAGGTAAATATTAATACAACATAACATTTTTTGTAACCAATTAGTTGTTACCTATAGCTGTTTTTTTTTTCTTTTATTATTTCTATCCTTTTTACCTGTATCTATGTTTTCTTAATGACTGAGCATGGGATACAATAAACTCTGTTTTCATGTTCATTGTCACTCCAAATGAATCTGTCAATTTGTTTTGTCATATTCATTTTGAATATAACAGAAATGCAACTGACTGACACTTACATCAATCTCCTTTTTACAAATGTAAACCATGTCAGTAAATACCATTTTTTCCTCTTAAGGGGAAAAATGAAAGCATGTTGTCTTCAATAAAAACAAGTACAAATAAATAAAGAGCAAATCCCCCACCCCGCAAAACAAAACCCCTTCAACTTGAGTTTACAAAGTCAACATTGCTCAATACTTACTCTGTTTAGTTTTATGGGGCACGAGGCTAAGAAACATAGAAATAGAAAAAAAAAAAAATATTGCATAATAGAAATCTGCTAAATGGGGAAAGTATGCCAGCTTAGAAAATCAGAAATTTAGATCTTAGACTTGATATTTTTTACTACTATAAACATTATTTTTCATCTGGTAGAGTGGTTAGAATGTTCCCTTTCTGAGCATGAGACGTGGGTTCAAATCTACACCATGGTTGATTTGTCAGGAAGGTGACTTCATGAAGTTATTGGCCTGGGGAAGACAATTCAAGCATATGGCACATTTGGAAAGTACCTGAAAACCATACTACAGTTTGACCCAAGCCTTGTGATTGAAATTAGGTAGATGGGAGCCGTTAATGTTCGTACTAGTCATTGTGACTGTAAGTTTGAGTGTGCTGGCATTGTTTAGACTGTTGATCATGCTAGATAATGCACACACTCCCAGAAACTGTAAATAAAGTTTGCTCAGTATAGTTGCATTATAAACTACAGGTGGCTTCTGTGGGTGTTGAACAAATACAAATGTGCCTGAGCAAGTGTCTGCAATGGGAATTAGCCAGCCAACCTAGCAGACTGGCATCCTGCGCCATTTAGATTTAGATTTTTTGAAACGTTATTTTTAGTGGGTGTGCATTCACAGTTATGTTTTTTTTATTTTCTTAAAAAGTGAAATCTATATCAACTTGCCAAGATCAAGAAATCCTAATAAAGAAAAATGTGACCTCGAGCAGGAATCAATCTGTATTCCCATTTTTTGACATGGAAACCACTCTTATACCAAAGCATGTTATTATCAATTAGGCCATGAGAAAGTGTGATGAAGGCAAAGCTCAAAAACTGGTATTTTTTAACAATATGAGACCTGAGAATATTGCAAATTTTGGAAGATGATAAAACTACACTGAGTAGTTTTAAAGCTACAACAAAAACATCAATTCCTACAGCTAGAAAACGATTTTCACTTATAGCTGTGAGCCAGAAAATGGTGACATTTTGAAACAATAAATATTTTGAGTAAGCCCATTGACAGGGTATTGTGTTACTGGGTGTGCTTATTTGTGTCAAATAAGAATGAAAACACAATTCAAACTTTGGTACATTTTATTCCCTATTGTATAACAATAGATGTAAATGATGACCAGTATTGGTAGATTATTAGTTCCTGACAGGTAACATGAGAGAAAGTGTGACTGCCATCTTGAAATCCCTTTTATTCACCGTTGTCCTAGACAGTTCTAATCAACTTCATGATGTTGCCAGCATCACAATCACAGGACATGGTAAATGTATGTGTATAGAAAATTAGGGAATCCACAAAATTGTGTGTGCATCAAAGTTGAGAAGAAGGCCACCTATGGATCATATGGCCGAAATTAACCAGTCATGCTTAGGGGAAGGAATTTGGCAGAAAGCCCTATTTATTCATGTGAGCACCAGTCAGTTGTGGAGGGTTGCATGCAGTCATTGCCAGTTGCTGGAAATTGTAGCAGACACTAGCGATAATTACTTTGCCAAACATAAGTACAGAGAACTTACCTAAATCAGTGGTTCTAACTTGTATTGCTAATGTTTACAATCACAGCATTAACATTAGAGAATATTGCTAACGTTAAACTAATTTTCTATTGTTTATAAAAAGAGCATTGACTAATTCCTTTGTAGAATTTATTCCTAATACTAATATAATCTGACTTTGTTTAATGCCTCTTTTGAAGATCTAAAAAACATAATGCAGAATTGACTATCAACTGGAATGAGGAAATAGCAATCTAACCACTAAGAAGTCGCAATCAGAAGTGACCATGGGTTGGTTAAGACAATCAGTCAGTTAAGTGCCATACGTGATACACACTTGGGCAATTATGTCTTTTTCAATCCATGACTGACTAGGCAGAATATTTTCCTGCAATATGTTGCCACTTCTTTCTGCAGTAGACTGGTTGCTAACCAAGGCTATAGAACCCTGCTATTCAACCCATAACTGAAGGGAGAAGAGATGGATTAAAACTTTTCCCAAGGGTATTAGCACATTAGTTTGAGTTTGAGTTTTGTTTAATGGCATATCAACCGCTGTGGATTATTTAATGCCAAAAAGGTGGGGTTCCAAGGTATTTTTTTAAATCTTTGGTTATAGTGAGAAGGTTGATTTAGTCAGATTTTAATGAAATATTTTTTTGTTTTTATTCTTTTTTGTTTTAGAAAACTGAAAATGTCTTCTAGTTTTGTATTCAAAAATGTTTTGCTGAGAACAAATTTTTTCTTTCAAAAATGTGTTATGGTAATAATTTTTTCTTAAAAAATGTATTGTTGGTAATATTTTTCCTTCAAAAATGTATATTTTCCTATAAAAGTCTATTTTTATGTATATATTTCTATAAAAGTGTATCCTTATACTTTCATAGTGTTTTGACCCCAGTTTGGGGGTTAACTATTTGCCCATACCTGGGACCCTAACAAGTGCTACCACTCCGGGTCAGGGTGGACCTGGAAACAACAGCAATTAAAAGGTGGTTCCATGCTCTTCACAACCTCTCAATCAGAAGCCTTGCTGTTGGATGCAGTTTACTGTGATGCTCAGGACGGAATTCAATTAGAATTTGAATTCAGCTCTCCAATTTTTTTTTATTCCGAGCTAATATCCATTACTCCGCGAAACACATCCAAGTTGGTGAAATAAGGATTTTATAAACTGGTAGTGTCATAGACTAGTCTTATTAGTATTATAGGTGGTTGCTATGACAATGATAATGGCCCAGTGGCAGTGTTATAATTTGTGTTCTTTACTTTTTGTTTTGTTTTTATTTACCTGCATTCAATACTCCCCATACTTAGCGCCAATCAGCACAAGTCTTCTTCTATGTGTTGTGTCTCCTCGGGATGTAGGCAATCATGCCTCTCTAAAATTCCCTCTCCTTTGGAGCTCTTAGTAAATTTTATCTTTTAAACTATCTCTCTTAAATCCTGTTCTGCCAACCGTTTACACATGCTCATTAGATAGGTTATTTATTCATTTGATATGTCCTGTCAGTATCAAATTTTCTAAGCCCTCTTTCCACATTATGTGCCTTAGACGTTCCAACTTTCTCTTTCTGATGTTAAGAATAAGTGTCCTTTTTGTTTTCATCTTCACTACATTTTAACTGAATGTACCCACTTAGCCACTCTGCAATAACTACTACCAAGAAAACCATTTGAAAATACTGAAACCTTTAATATAATGCCCTAGCTTAAAGAAATAGGTTTATACAAAAACATAACACAATAGATCATCTACAAATTATTTATTTTCAAAAAATAAATTTATCCTGAAAGTATAAAATTATATCCAAAATGTCTGTACTTTAGGCCATAAATTTGTGTATAAAAAGTCTGGCATTAAATAACTCAGAGGCTGATATTCTGTGAAATTAAAACAACTAAAGCAAACCAAATCATTTTCACAAAACTTTGTTGTTGATCACATGTTCAGTATTGTATTCTCAGCATCCTTCTGTAGAACCAAATTTCTATTACCTTGTCTTTTTTCCATGTGATGAAACTGTCCAGCATTCACTGTCATATAAAAGGACTGTATTACATGACAGTTAAATAATTGCAATCTTTCAAATGAGGAGGGCCTGTCAACCAAGAAATATTTGTGATCTTGGATTTTTGTTGTTTTTTTTTTACCAACACTTGATCTTCACAATGTTTAGCATCATAAAACACAAGACATACAACACTAATAATTTGTTTAACTGAACTCTTTCAAATGGGAAGGACCTACCTTCTTGCTTTCTTAAGAACTATTCTAAAAAGTCCTTTTATCTACATTTGAACACCAATCTCTAAATTTACAATGTTATTGGCCCTAACCACCTGGCATCTTAGCTTCAGTCCCTTTCCCACTGCCATTTCTATAAATACATTCATGGTAATCGTTCTGATGAATTTTCCACTATGGTACCTAGACTTTATAAATTTAAGCACAGTACTAGATTGACAGCAAGGTCTCATCATTTTACAGTTGAAATGGCTAAATGAAACCATAAACTCTGTGCTAACAGTTTCTTCTATCACACTTCTTGCTTACAGAATTCTCTGACAGCTTCTTGCTTCCTAGTCAACTTTAATATTCAAAATTCAAATGCAATGCCATTAGTTATTTTCTGGCTTCTTAAATCTTGTTCTTTTATTGTCTTCTCTCCTTAAAATTAGTTTTAAGCATATTCTCTAACAGAATACGTCTTAGTGGCTTCATTGCAATGCTTGGGCTGAAATGATTTTTAAAAAAATAAAAATATTTCAGCTTTATGGCAGGCAACAAAATTGGTATTTTTTACATGACTATAATATCGAAACGTTATTATTTTTTATAAATAAAGTGTGCATATCTGATAGGTTATCAATATTTTACAGTAAGGTTCACCCTGTATAAGTCCAGAGGACCATTTGAGGTAGAGAGGAGGCAGTTTGTATGGCTAAAAGAAAAAGGTAACTGTTAAGCCTAGACTTGAACAGGTTAAGATTGTAGCAGTAGAGTAGTGGTTTGTGAAAAGAAGCTGTTTAAGTGGAACTTTCTTCTCAATGATGGAATACAGAGGGAGTGTCGGTTTGCTACAATGTAAGTTGCATGACAGGTCCTTGTCATGAAGGTTAGGCCTGGTGGAATCAAGGAATGTAGTTCATCTAAACGCTTTCCATTGGAGAGTTGAAAATAATTTGTCACCTACAGGAACTCAGAGATGCTTTTGGACTCTATCAAGGCCGGAGAATGTGGTCTACGCAGCTCCTGCTAAAAAATAACAACAGTATTCCATTCTTGACCTAATCTGAGTCTTATAAATGTAGAGGACAGTATCTGGTGTCAGGTACTTGTTGGAGGGGTACAGAGAGCTGACCATTTTACCTGCATCTTAGCAATGGCTTGTATATGAGGGTTCCACTATTTTGATTGAAGTCAGGTGTAAGTTTCTCAAGGCATGGTAAGTAAGCAAAATGAAAAATAAATTAAACAAAAAAGACAAAAGTAAAAAAAGAAGCTGACTTCTTTCTCTATCAAACCTTGTAAAATCTACAATATCCACAATGCATCATTACTTTCTGGCTTGGGGAACTATTTCTCAGCTATTAAAATGTCATGTTACAAACATAATAATTATTTGTCTACATCATTATAACAGAGTTAACAAGCTGCTAACTCTATATGGTAGACATGAAATATGTCAGATATTTGAAAGTCCAAGTAAGTGAATGTTACTAAATAGAGATAAATTCAATGACTTTCAGTGATGTACTGCAAAGCTTGTCTGTGAAGATATATAAGACTTTCAGATGTGAAAAGATTTAAATATATTTGAGTGCATGCATGATTTCAGAAATTGATACAATTTATAATATGTATCTTCAGTAGGTTTATAATTTCATGATATTTTTAAATGGGTTTGCATTCATTTATCAATCAAAGAGTTTTAAAAGTTTTTAATGACTTCATATTTTTATAGTTCCTCTCTACACATCTAATCTAAACTTATTTATAAATGGAACGTTGTCTGTGTATATGTGTATGTGTGTCTATGTGTGTCTGTTACCTATAGACTCTGAAACGGCTGAACCAATTTTCTTGAAAATTTACACAGTTGTACTATAAGCGTCTGTGAGTGTTCTTAGCTAAGTTTTGTGTCGAGGTACCCCTGATAAATATTGAAAATCGATAATTGAAAAAAAAATCGGGTTACAGAAGGAGTGGTCTGATTTTAATCAAATTTGATACACTCATAGACAAAGACATAAGAAACGATATTTAGAAGTTTCAAGGTTGCAGTTCTTACAATAGTGCAGAAAATCGATAATATATATATATAAAAGGCAAAATGTTTGTGTGTGTGTGCCTGTTTATCTGTATTTTTTCAGCCCTTTTATTTTAGTTTTTGCTTCGGGTTTGGCTCTAAGTAGGTATAATTGTAGTTCTTAGTCTCAGCCATGATACCATTTACTCAGAGGACTTATTTAGCCTTCAAAATTCAGTTTATGATGAAAAAAACTTATTTGATATCGATACCAGGAAATCAAAATTTGACTTACATCCATTCATTTTTCTTTCAGTCTACGGTTTCGCTTTAACTGGAAACAACTATTGCTTTTTAGTCTTTCGTGCCAACATCCAAAGAGTCTGAGCTCCAGGACCATGGATTAGTTTTAAAGCTTTCATTATACCCGCGCAATGCCAGGCTATACTGCTAGTATGCCTATAAAAGGTGTGTCTGTAATTGTTCTAGTGAATGTGTTGGCCTGTACTAGGAAGAATTCTGTGAGAATACGGTAGTGTTATCTTTTATGCACTTTACTGCTAAATCTTAAGTTCTCACTGTGTCTGTATAGTAAAGAAAACAAGTCAGAGCTAACACCGAAGTTAAGCAGGCTATACTGTAAGAACTTATATGGTCAAAACTTCAAAACTTTATAGCTAGAAAGTGTAGGCTTGCAGAAAGTCTAATATCAAAGTATATGATCTCGGCCAACTTTATTATCAGTTACTCTTTGATTAGGGATCAGACCTCTGGAAAAGCTAGCAAAGGATGGCAGCCACCTGTATATATGGCAGGTTGTACTGGGTTACATGTTACCAGTAGAAAACCTAAGCCTAACCTGACATTAGGAATATATTAGAAACATAATAAATTCTTTCACATGACCTTTTTAGAGATTAACTGCATCATACATAGAATTGTAATGAAGAAAATTTAGAGACATTTATAAACAGAAGTGTAGATATGCATTAGGCTATAGAACCTTATATTTTTCAAGCATAAGGTAGGTGACAAGACAATGCCTGAGTTTGTGGATATGGGCAATCGTTAAAGAAAATTCACCTATTCCTGATAAATAGCAGACAAATTGTAGCACCAGATAACTTGCCTTAGATTATTATATAAATGTTGCCACAGGAACTTGAAATATATTTGGTAACAAAATCATAAACCCCATCAAGAACACAAGATGTATATCTTAGGTATATATTCTTTAAACAAGAACTTGTTCCTTAAACAAATGTTCTAGATCACCTATCCTACATATTTTTATAATATGAACTTCTTACATCCAAACAACAACCTTATTCAGTAACTCTCTACCTTGAGTGGCTCTTATATTTAATGAATGTTTAGTAAAAAAAAATCTTTAAATCTATGTGCTTGTAAAATCACTGAAAAGAAAAGAAAATTTAATTCTCTAGAATAGACTATCCACTGCAAAAGCAATTCGATGTGGAACTGCAATGAACAAACAGAATTTTACAATGTGAACAATGAAAGAATAATGAAGTAAGACAGTTGATTAAAAAAGACATTATTGGCTGACAAGGGGCTGACAAGTAATATTTCCTGATTACAAAGAAAAATGTAACGATTTAGGTAGTGACCCATTTGTGCAGAGAGAGTAAGTCTCCAAGTAAGTGTGACAATGGCTGATAGAATTAAATGTAAAAAAAAAAAAGGCCCGGTTTTATGGTACAGAATTGAAAGAAAAAAATCTTGTGTTTCATGGTTACTGAAATTCAATATGGAAAAAGAACTAATTAAGAATGCTAATTAGCTTTGAGGTGCTTCAGTGTGGGGTATCAGTTTGCAATGTTAGTCTGTTTGACCATTACAACCATATACTGATTTCAATCCTCCCTAGGTACACCATACAAAAATTAAACATTAAATAACAAGGGTTAACATATCAAAATAAACTGGCCAACTTCATTAGTTTTGAGAAATTAGGTGAACTGAGAGCTCAACGTAAACTTTGAATAATCTTGGAATTATTTCAAACTTTTGTTTTCATCTTGGTTGATATAGGTGTTAAAATAGATACAACCTT
Source organism: Ascarosepion bandense (assembly GCA_037127315.1). Classification (NCBI taxonomy): domain Eukaryota; kingdom Metazoa; phylum Mollusca; class Cephalopoda; order Sepiida; family Sepiidae; genus Ascarosepion; species Ascarosepion bandense. Next base: position 2,318,284 of record JBBBDQ010000181.1, on the reverse strand, counting down.
TCAACCAAGTACTCTCTAGTCATCATCAGGTGTCCATAGATTAGCTGATGTGGAATATCTTTTTGATTATTGTGAAATATCCTGTGAAATCAATTATTGTTCTTTCATGTTGGAATTTAGTACTCTTATTACTAAGTCCAATGATCGAAATCATGACCACTAGATGACACTAACACATATATAACTGTTATATCCCGGAAGGGGATAAACAAAGAAAGAATAGTACAAGAAATAATTCTTAACACTGAGGATATATGAACAGAGATTTATTATACCTCAGTACAATAAACCAAATACACGTACACCAACTAACAGTTAACAAGAATGACAATCAAGAAGACAATGTCTCTGTATAGGATGTATGCGTCCGTCTTGTGAAGAATGCTTCTGTCTAATGACGTATAACTCTCCTCTAAAGACGATGGCTCTTGACTAATCGTGATTGTATAATGACGAAGACTCCCGTATAATCACGAAGACTCTCTAGTTCGTTCTAGTCCCGGTCTTTTATAACCCGGGCCATACCCATTCCTGGGTAGGACAGGATATTTCACTACAACAATAACCAACTACTATATCCACTACGCCACCATCCTGAAGTTTGAAATTACTCAATTAGACTGGCAGGGAAGTTCTCTTAACATCTGCTAGCTGGCATTGTATGAAGCAATATTGGATAATATTTTTTTAATAGATTTTTTTTATTTGGTATTATTTCTCATAACAAAAGCTATGCTTTTTAGTTGGTATGCCTGTGTTTTTAAACCATGAAAATTTGTTTGTGCCTTATTAAATTTTATATGATAAAAAGTACATTTAAAAAAAACACAGAGAGAGAGATACTGGGACTCATACATGTAATTACTAGTAATCTATAATAATATTTTAAATTTTGAAATCATATTCATGTTTGGTAAATGAATGTTTTGAAATTGTTTTTAAATATTTCTCTTTCTATCATTCTACCTCATCTGCTATCCTCTTCTGCCTCACCTATGAGGCATGCCACACCGTTTGGGAACCGTCTGTGCTAAAAAATATTGTATCTTTGACAGGAATTGAACCTATATCTTGTTTTTAATCAGGAAACTGTTTCTGTAAATGTAACTATACATTGTTTTTAATCAGGGAAACTGTTTCTATCAATATAGCCTCTACAACCAATTTGGTTGTGGGGACAACGTTGGTAGAGTGTGGTTACATCTATAATTAATGGGTTGATTAACTGGGTTGACAAACTGACAAAAACAGGTAATACTACTCTCCAAACAAAGAGGATTTTGCATAACACTGTTTGACAAAGTTTTGTTGCATTTTTGACATGATCACTTTGAACGTACTTTTTCAATTAATACTTAGGAAAAAATAACCATTTATCTTTATGTTATAATGTTTTGTCTTCTTTTTTTGTAGATTATTTAATATTAGAATGTGTATATTTTATATTTTTTTTTACAAATATCAAACACTGTATACTGTATGAATATTAAAAGAGCTCTTTAGCAATGAAATCCGCAAGAAATATTTGTTGCCTATGAAAATGAAGTTTTAAGTGTCCAAACATGCTAACAATAGCTCAGCCAGTTGTGATCAAGAAATTTTTCTTTCAATGGTTCCCCTCAATTTAGATGACCAAGTTTTGTTAATATTGAGCTTGTGCAAATGATATGTTATAAAAAGTTCAATAGAAATCATATAAAATAACTTTATGAATTTGGTCAATGGTCTCTCATCATCTGACCGTTTCTCAGGTTGATCAAAGAGTTACTTCTGCATTGAAGAGTAGACTGGTTACCAAATGTTTCCTGTGCAGAAGCATCACCAATGATGAAAGGTGGGTTCTCTATAATCATGTCCAATGAAAATGGCAATGGTTTGCATTCACTGATAAATTGAAATCTATCCCCATATCAGGACTACACCTGAAAAAGTTATGCTTTGCTTTTGGTGGAAAATGAATGATCTTGTCTACTATGAAGTGCTCAACAAAAATAAAACTGTTAATGCAGAGAAAGATTGTTGCTAATTAAAAACATTGCAAAAAATTTAACCAAGGAAGTGCCTTACATTGGTTAACTGTAAAGGCATGTTACTCTTACATGATATTGTAAGACTACATTTTGCCTAAATCAATCAGGTTATAATTATTGTGTTACTAAATATGGAAGTTTGGCCTCATCCAACTTACTCTCCTGATCGTGCTCCATCTATCATCTTTTTTTATCATTGCACATATTTAGAGGAAAAACAGTTTATTAATTGTGAAGATGTTAAAACTGATAAAGTGTGTTTCTTTGTATTGAAACCTGAAGAATTTACCTGAGAGATAAACAATTTGCCAAATTGATTGGATCGTATTATTGTTAACAAGGGGAAGTATTATGTTAATTCAATATATTAATTAAGACCAAAGATGAATTTGTGTTTTTTCTTCAAATGCAACAGAAATTTCTTCCTAACTTAATATTTTAATTTTTGACAAGAGCATCTTTATTAATAATTTGAACTAATGTCTGAAATTGTAATAACTGCTACTACAACTACTATTAGTATTCTTATTTTTTTCACCATGTGCATAGCATGGTGGCTCTGGCTATGAAAGTGAAAACTGGTAAAACTGAAGAATGTACTTAGTCTGAGCACTTTCCATGGAAGTAGCGATTAAGCAGTATAGAGGCTTGCCACATTCCATCTGTGAGAAAGAGATTGCAGGGTGGAAAATTATTTGTTACCTACACGGAGGTGGAGATATTGTTGGACTCTATCAAGAATGTAAAATGAAGACTGAGCAGTTCCTGTGCATATGACAACAGTACTCCATTTTAAACCTGATCTGGCTCTTGTAAAGATGGAGTATAGCTGGAGGAGTAAAGAACTTACTAGAGCGGTACAGGGAACCAACCATTTTTTCTGCATCTTTTGCAATGAATCATGAGTAGAATTTTCATGAGGTCTGAGGTGAGTTTAAGGCTCAATAATCGCTCAAAACACAGACCCTTTGAGGGAATATCTATTCATTGTGACTGGTGGTAGTTTGGAGTCTGATTGGCGATTATGGCATATACCTAGTTTGCTATTAGAGGTATTTTTCCTACTTTTGTATAATAGTAAGAACCTTAATGTTATAGAAATTCAAAAAGAAATTATTCATTTTATTTTTTTTTACATTCTAAAAACTTTTGAATATTATGGCAGAATACCCAAATTTCTTTTCTGTTCTCATTTCAAAAAAGCAGCTAGGAACCAACCATTTTCCATGCATCAGTAGCAATAGATTGTATGTATAAGTTCCACTTCAGGTCTTGGTTGAGTTTAAGGCAAAAGAGTCACTCAATGACTTCCCAAGGAAGCATCCATTCATCTCTTGACTAATGTATTCCATAACACAAACAGTATATTTACATAGGTATGATTCTAAAGTTTCATTTCATTCTTATTTAAAAGTGAAGTCGATAAAATAGAATTAGCTATTTGGAAAGAATCATCACTAAATTATTTCGTTGGTACAAATTAATTCACTGTAACTAAAAGCACTTTTAAGTCGACTAATTCACTGGATAGTCATAGTTATAGCAGTGAGAATGTAAATGACTAAATATAATTTGCTGCTCTTAGTCTTCAGCAATTGAATTATTTCTGAACACTGAGTGAATTGGTTGGAGTTTAACAAGCATAACTTCCTTTGCTTATTTTTGGAGTTGGATAATCAGTTTACTATCCTCTTTTCATGTAAACACAAGGAGTTTCTGTAGATGCATAGAAATGTAGCAGAAAGATTTAATTTTGGGCTTTATAAATATTGTCTGAAGAGAAAAGGGCAAGAAATAATGAAAACAGATAATATTAATGACCTTTCACCCTTTAGGAGAATACTTTTCTTTTTTCTTCTACCATCAAGCTATACAGTGTGTCAGATTTTATTATGCAAGTCAATGTTTGTACAATAAAATTGTTCTTAAAACAACCAATATTAGTAAAAGTTTCAGGATTGGTCTATATTTCTACGATGAGGTATTGTAATTATTTACATTAATTACATTGTTTGGACTGTTGTCCTCATCTTTATTGCCATATTCACAATGTTTCGGACATTGTACGCTCCAACCTCCTTCAGGTGATTGGAATTTTGAACCAAACACTTTATTTCAATCACTGGGGTAGATTGTTCTCATTCCATAAGTCATGCCATTTTTAGAAATAAAGGGTTCAGGTCGAAATTTCAACTCTCTGAAGAAGGTCAGAGCATACAATTTCTGAAACATTGTGAATAAAATTGAGGACAACAGTCCGAACAATGTAAATCATTTTCAGGATATATTTATAGAATAGATATCACATGTGTATTTAAGTTTGTTTTTATTGGAAATATTTGCAGGCATATGGCTGAGTGGTTAGAAAGTTTGCTTTTTGACCATGAGGTTCAAATATCATGCTGTCAGGAAACAGACATTTTGATGTTAATTGGCCTGTAAAAGCAATCTTAATAGATGTTTAAATTAGAAATTGCCTAAAAACAATGTCACAGGTTGACCAAGCCTTTTGAGTGAAATTGGGTAGATGATGTTTGACAATGGTTGTGTTGTCACAAACTTACAAGTGTCCAGAGGCTGGAGAGTATAAGCCTTGTTCAAACTGTTAATCATACCAGATTATACACTTTCTCCCAGAAATGGTAACAAAGGTTTGCTCAACACAGCAAACTACTCCCATTCCCTCCATATTCCACTCAAACAGCTTCTTCCCGTGAACCACCACCTTGTGGAACAAACTTTCAACAGGATGTTTCCCAGATCACTACAATATTAACCTATTCAAGTCTAGAGTTAACCATTATTTTCTCTCCTATCTATATAGACAACAGCTTAGCGTAACCCTCTACCTCAAGTGGCTCCCAAGCTTTGTACAGGGTAACCTTACTGTAATAAAAAGAGTATAAGCCACAGGTGGGCTTTGTTGGTATAAACAAACAAAAATGAGCAGGCATCTATAACAGTGATTCGTTAGCTGCTCTAATAACAAGTGTACATGAGAATGAGCAATCAGCAATTATTTACAGGAGCTTGTTTGCTGATGTGAGCTTTTATTTTTTATTTTTTTTTTTAATATCACCCCAAGCAAGGCGGTGACCCCACTGATGCGCATGGGGCTACTTAAGAGTAAAATGATTGGAAAAGAGAAAGCTGGGAACCACATCCTAAACAGGAAACAAGGGATGAGCCTCTTCATTTGTTCAAAAGACGTGGGTGGAGTGTGAACCGGGCGATAGTTAAGTCTATCTACTCCAATTATTACAGGAGTCAAGAGTTGTTCATCATTTCTTATGAATAATTATGATACTTTTTGATTTCTGATATGTAAATATTTACATGACATGTAAGAACATGAAAAGAAAAATATTGTACATTTTATTTTAATCATTTCGCCCCAAGCAAGTCGACAATACCACTAGAACATGGGGAGTTACAAGGAGTGAAAGTGAATGAGAAGATTGAAACTGAGAAAAATTGAGGAAAGAACAAAGAAGGAACAGGATTCAAGAAGACAAAAGATGGCGAGTGATGTTGCATTTCAATTTTTGAAGATTGTAGTTATTAGAGAAGCAAAACATTGGAAGGAGTTTCATAGGTGGGAAGTCCAAGAAAAAAATGGTAGAGTAGAAGTGGTGGTTGCATCTAGCTAGTTAAACAGTAAAGCGGTTAAACCTAGTTGCCAATCTAGCATCATGCTTAAATTCATGTAGTCGGGGTTCCACAGAGCAGTTACCATGAAAATATTTCTAGAAAAAATAGAGGAAAGTCATGTCATGTTGGTGAGAAAATGACCAGAGACAAGATGTCTGGTCAGGATCTATTGCATTGCAGACCCTTCTCTGGACTTTGTTTTTCATGGATCAACTGACAGTCTCCCCTAGGGATGTGAATTTTGCTGGACGACACATATTTTCCTAACAAGATTTCTCATTTATTCAAGCCAGTAGATGTAAATAAATATACTGTTTAATTATAAAAAGTAAAGTACCTACTCAAATATGAGTATCCATTAAAATATAAAATAAATTTTTTTAAGTAAGTAAATTAAAAATATGTCAGTTAATCCATTTCATAACGTATTTCATAAAATTTCATATACACACACACAGATATATATATATATATATATATATATATATATATTGTCATCCGCAGACAGATCTGTTTCACTGTATCACAGCTCATCAGTACGGTTAGACTCCGATTGCTACATAACTCAGGCTCAAAACCTGACCGAATTGGTGTCAGTCGGCGACTCTACCCCTGGGCCACAGGGCGTTTCGGTGGAAGAAGGCAGTCTTTTTAGCACATATAATATTACGCGCCCAATAGCTAGAGTGCTTAAATTCATTTTTACTGAATGAGCAATGCGTATGTATATATATATATATATATATATATTCATTCTTCATTTGTAAATGAGTTATTACATGACCTAGGTTTCTACCATGTGGTGTCTTCAGATGATTTGTAATAACTGATTTTAGCGTTTATTTTTTTTGTTTTTTTTCGCTCACTTAACAGGAAATTTATAACGTTTTCATCCATGGTTGTATTAACCTAATAGGTATTTTATGGTATGGTATGAGTAAGTGTAACCATATCATAAAATACCTATTAGGTTGATACAACCATGGATGCAAATGTTATAATTTCTTCTAATTTTAAAAATTGTGCATTCAAAAATTTCTCATTATGTGAGCATTCTTAAAAAAAAACAAATAAAAAAATGTTAAAATCAGTTATTGCAAATCATCATACTAGACATCTTGTCTCCAGTCATTTTCTCACCAACATGACATGACTTTCCTTTATTTTTTCTAGAAATATTTTCATGGTAACTGCTCTGTGGAACCTCGACTACATGAATTTAAGCATGATGCTAGATTGGCAACTAGGTTTCCGCAGTTTACTGTTTAACTAGCTAGATGCAACCACCACTTCTACTCTACCATTTTTTTCTTGGACTTCCCACCTATGTCTGAAGACACCACATGGTAGAAACCTAGGTCGCGTAATAACTCATTTACAAATGAAGAATATTAAAAAATTCTACAATATAATTGTATTAATCATTTTTAATACAACTGTGTACTGGTGTAATTTTATTATGACCAAAAACTAATTAAACAATCAATATATATATATATATATATATATATATATATAAAACATAATTTTCCTAATTTACTTTTATCTAAAGATTATATACTATGTGTAGATGTAAAATAATGATAGTGAGAAGAATTGATAGAAGAAAATAAAAAGAAGTTTCTTTTGGTAAGAAGCCTTTTTGGGCATTTTCGTATATAAATAAAATCTGAAGAAAGATGTAACATTTCTAATTTTCAATCAATCATGAAAAGAAGAAAGATAAAAAAAAAAAAAAAAGAAAAGGCTATTTTCCTTTCTGAGTTAAATCCAATTGGGGAAAAAATATTGAAAAAGGAAAAACAGTGACAAAAGAATTTTCTTTAAAAAAATGAATTACAAAAGAATCGACAAAGAAGATATCAAAATGGCAGAAGCAAAAAAATGGAGAAAGATTTGCCAATAAAAGCATATGAGAAAAATTGAGGAAATAAGATTGAATTGAGGAAAAAGCAACTGTCTTATGCACTCAACAAAGGAATGATAAATCTATATAAAAAATAGATGTTTGGTAAGAACAGAAAATGAAAAACAGAAAGAAGTAAAAGGAAAAAAAAATAGAGATATATAAGAATGAAGAAGAGAATAATGAAAGAGAAGCAGAGAAAAAAAAAGAGAGAGAGATACATGAACAACAGACGGAAGAAAAAAAGTGAAATCAAGTACAGTATGGTAGAAATGAGATGAACTAAATCAGAGAAATATTAAACTAGAGGAAGAAACAAGATTGATGGCAAGAATAAAAAAAAATGAAAGAAAGAGATCAAATAGAAAAAAAATATAAAATTATAAAGGAGAAAAAATGTAAAGGAAAAAGACATTGAGAAAACAAATGTAGAAAAAAAAGTGAAAAGAAAAAATATCAGAGAAAAGAAATGAAAAGGCACTAAAAATATGTAGAGAAAAAAATAAAATGAATATAAAGCTAGATAAAGAGAAAATAACAAAGATAGAGAAGGAAAAAAAATGTTGAATTGAAATAAAGAGAATACTAATGAAAATGGAAGACAAAAGTAAACAAAGGAGAATTGAAGAGAAGATTAAATTTGATGAATAAAGAAATACGATCAGAATTTTTTAAATATTAAAAGGAAAAATAGAAAGAAAAATAAATGAAAGAGAAAGATACATAATGAAGGAAAAATAATTTTGGGAGGTAAAAAAATGTAACTGAAGAAAATTTTAAAAAAGTAAAAAAGAAACTTAATGATAAAAGGTTCAGAGTGAATTCGTTGTTCGTCTCTGCCAGAAAACAGTAGTGTGTTAATGACTAGTAGGCTCACTAGGTTGTTACCGATGTCTATCTTTAGAGGCTACAAACATACATCATCAATTTAAAAGAGAGATGAACCTATGGTACCACCAACCACCATCGCCATACCACCTCTCTTGTTTGTCCCCAGACCAAATTCTGTTTAGACGTATCTCCTTTTAGAAAAGAATTAAACACTTGTCTTCGGCACATTGCTTTTACAAAGATGAATGGTTTAAAGAAAAGTTTTCAAATCTTTCTAAGACTATCTTTCCATTTTCTTTACCTCTTTTCTTTGGTGAGCGTTTTACACTTAACTTGTCTATAACATACTATAAATATTCTGCTGAGTTATTTCAGCTGATTCTTTGAAGGAAATGAAAACAAAAAATAAATTCAGGTATTCTGCCATAATATTCAAAAGTTTTTAGAATGTAAAAAAAAAAAAAATTCTGTCTGAATTTCTGTGACATGAGGGTTCTTACTATTATACAAAATTAGGAAAAACTAGCTGGTTACATTCAATGCATCTAAAATCAAAGTAGATACATCCCAGTATCACCAATCGGACCCGAACTACCACCGGTCGCAACGAATAGATGTTCCATTGGATACCTCATGTCTTGAGCAACTGTAAGGTCTTAAACTCACTCAATACCTCAAGTAGAACTCCTATATATGATATGATTCATTGCTAAAGATGCAGGAAAAATGGTTAGTTCCTCGTACCATTCCAGTAAGTACCTAACTTCTTGTGCTATCTGCTACTTTTACAAGAGCCAGAATAGACCTAAAATGGAGTACTGCTGTCATATTTGGGCAGTTGCTGCCCAGTCCTCACTTTCCAGTCTCCATTCCAAATGCATCTCTGCATCATTGTGAGCAACAAATTATTTTCTTTCCTACAACTTCTTTCTCACAAGCAGGATATAACAAGCCTCTCACTGCTCTATTGTTGCTTCATGGGACAAACTACATTTCTTGGTTCCACCAGTTCTAACATTTACGGCTAGGGCCTGCCATGCCACTCACATTTTAGGGAACCACCCTCATTCCCTCCCTTTTCTATTGGTGAAAAGTTTTACTTGAACAGCTTCTTCCTTCGAACTACTACTCTGTGGAATTGACTCCCAAGAGGATGTTGTCCCAATCACTACAATCATAACCCGTTCAAATCTAAGGTTAACCAATAGTTTTCTTTCTCACATATCTGTATAAACTGTGCCTGTAGCTTGAATGACTCCTGCTGGACCTTGTACAGGACAAATTTTAATTTTAATTAAAAATAACAAAAAAAAAAAACTGAAAAGTTGATTTCTGTCTAAAGTTCTGAAATGAGGTTAACATTTTGAACTTATCTCTTCATCTTTTGAATATTATCACAATATTTTGGCCATTATACTCTTCGTTGTTCTTCAGTTGTCAGTCTGAATAACCTTCACTTGAAAATAGCCTAGTGGACTGAAGTATTGGTTCATGAATCTGCTGACATAGTAACTGTGAGTACAATCTTGGGGCCAAATAGTAGAGATTTTGTTGGAAACAAAGAAAAGAGTACTGAACTATTATGCAATATCTGTCCTTCTATATCGCAGTGAATGCTGGATAATTTCCTCAAAGATGAAGGAAAGACTCAAAGTAAAAAAAAAAAAGTGGTTCTACAGAAGAATACTGAAGATACCTGGGACCAAACATGTGAGCAATGACGAGGTTTTGGAGAGAATGGAAATGAAAAGAAAACTTATACAGAACATTAGAGAGAGACTGATTAATTTCTGGGACATGTAAGGAGGAAGGAAAGCTAGGAGAATCTGCTATTCCCAGGGCAGATAGAGGGAACAGAGAGAGGGGAAAACAGTGTGTGACAGACTTGATGGTTTAAACAAATGGATGGCAGAGCAGGGTTTGAGAGAAATAACAGGACAATATATATTATGAGCAACAAATGAAAGGAAGAAGTGGAGGGCCATGATTGCCTATGTCCTGAAGAGACACAGCACATAAAAGAAGAATTACAGACTTAGACTCTGTAGAGACAAGGAAAGCAATAAGTGAGCAGTACAAAAAAAAAAGAAAAAAAAAAGAAATGAACAAGATAAGATATCCCCAGACATTAACAACAGAACAAGAACAATCTACTCTCATAGATTACATGCAGAGTTCAGTTTGAAATTCCTTAGAGGTTATCTGGTTCAACAAACACTTAAGAAAGCCAGAGGGTACAACTGCTGGAATGTTGTGAGAATAACAACAAAGAGGACAACATTAGTCTGAATATAAATTATATAAATATAGGTAGATCAATAAGTCAATATCCTGACACATTTTTTATTAACTGAATTTTCACTATTTTTCTATATTTCCGAGATGCAGTATTGTAATTATTTACATTATCTACATCGTTTGGTCTGTTGTCCTCATTTTTGTTGCCATATTTCTGACATTTTGGTTGTTGTATGCTCTGACCCCAGCCTTGTATTGCAGTCTGGGTGCTGCACTAGGCTCCTTTAGTTCTCGAAGTTTCATCTTTAGTTTGCATTTAACCAGGAGGTGGTCACTTCTGTGGTTGGCACTTGGATAAGTTTTTCAGTGAACAACTGCATTCCTGAATTTTCTATTTATAGTTATTTAGTTGAAGGAGAAACTTAAAACCAAATTGAATGAATTCGTTAAAAGATATCATATCAATAAATATGATATCAGCTCATGAATTCAATAGTCTTATCCTGAAGAGTTATGTAGCCCCAAAACCTGAAGTTAGAAAATAAGTATTTTTTTAACTTATATAACAGTTGATAGAATCAACGGACAACTTGACAATGTCTAAATGTCTCATCCAGATCCAGTCTCAAATAAAAATGATAATACTGAAAAAAGAAAGAGAAAAAAGGCCGAAGGTAAATCTACCTACTCAGTAAAGTGCTTGAAGTTGAGAAAGCGTAGATCGAACAAAAACAATTAACAATATTAAATGCTATGAAAGGATTACTCTAGTCTAGAAAAAGTAATTCAACAGTAAATAAAAGTTCAGAGTTTTAATGTTAGTTGAAGTAGATTTCAGAAGTAACTGGAAACCCAATCCTAAACAGGAAACAGGGGATAAACATGAGGATATTAGTCTGAATGTAAATAACATCATTAGGAATCACTTTTTTCAGAAAATTGTAAAGATTGGAAAGAAATACTGGCAAATAAAACAACTACATACACTACAAAGACAGTTAAATTCTGAGCTATTCTTGCAAAACAAGAGATTTCTAATTTTTTTTTTTTTTACATTCACAGTAATAGTCTCCAATTCATTCTCTGTTGAGCAAATAAATCCACACACTTCTTCATGTGCCATTTTCTTTCAGTCAAATAAAGGGTTCTGTTTAGTGTTCCTGGTAGGCTACTATATATAACAGACGCTAGACAGAGAAAGACTATCAAATATAGGAGCTGAAATATTTTAAAATCAAGGAAGAAGAAATTGGTTTGAATGAATCATTGTACATCAATGAATCTGTAGTTTCATGATAAAAAAAAAAAGCATTTAATTTCTGGGATGTAAAGTTATCTCTATTTACCCTATTCTCATCTTTGTTGTTGTTATCACAAAATTTCGGCCATTATGTCCTCAAGTGTATACCAATCTAGGTAATCTAAATAGATGTACACCTGATGAAGGTCAGAGAGCACCACAGGCAAAATATTGTGATAACAACAAATCTGAGGACAATAGTCTGAATAATTAATAATGGAGACATGTATAAGTAAATAAGAGAACTAACAGAACAAAAGACATACTCATCAACAGGATGTATAACATTCAAGAATAGAATGTTCATATTAGGGAAAAAGAAATTACTTCAACAAGTGGGTGAGTATATTGGAGATCTCTTCCATGACAAGAGAGAGCAACTGATGATACACAGAAATACTGACTGGCCAGAAATATAAAAAATTCAAGTGGAAGCTGTACTGGCCAAATTGAACAGAAACAAAGCAGCAGAACCAGGCAGTATTGTAACAAAGATGCTGACAATTTTTTATGATTCCAGCATAGACAAGATTAGAGAAATAATAAATGATATATAGAACAGTGACAATATCCTGGAAAACCTTAGAAGATTGATTTTCACAGCGCTGCCTAAGAAGCCAGGTGCAAAAGAATGTGAACTCTATGAACTTTATGAACCATAAATGTCAATGTGAATATATATATATATATATATATATATATATATATATATATATATATATTATAAGGAAGTGAAAGAACAGACAGATTAAAAACCTACTGTTCATGCATTTACTTTTATAAAGAGTGGAGCTTAAAACAGTAATTTTGTTATTACAAGGGTTTATAAAAGAGTATATCACAATACAAAATTTTCATGTTTCACAACATTATCATTCTTCTTCAGGTGATATTTTAAACTAAATGATAAAAATTATTCATTTTAGAAAATATAAGATGAATTCATGGTTGGAGGAAGATATGATTGTGGGTGTGTCAATATTGCTCAATCAAAAGTGAAAATTAGGTCGAAATATGGAGCTGAACATTTGGGTTGCATAGAGAACATAATTACCAATGTCAAAACATGAAACTTTTTTATTTTGTCTGGGTAAGATACACACTAGGAACATACATCATTCATATGAGTAGACAATAGTTTTAACAGCAGGTTAGATTTTAGGTTTTTCAAAATTCAATTTTATACTATTTCATCTGTTAAACAGGATGGATTGTTTAGGTTAAAATTTGAATTAAGCAATTATGGTATATTAAGGTATATTGAAGTTATGAAAACCAAATAATAAGTATCAAATAAGTATTGTGTGAGTAATGATATTATTAAAACA